>ML778732.1:305626-328440 GCA_009831015.1 Picea engelmannii | reverse complement strand
ATATGATCCCTGACTGTTGATATGCGGTGCCTGAGATCTATGGCCCTCTGGGTCCCATCAAGTCCACACTCCCTCTAGCTTTAGCCTCCTCCCACTATATTTGGCACTATCTTCCAGTTTATCATGCTTCCACATTAGTTTAGCACCTCGCTAAGTCTTGGAAATTGGATTTCTCACAGAAATTGTTATAGTGATAACATGGGCTCCAAATGGGGATGCTATCCTTCCTATGAGGTAGCAAAGAATGACAGACTGAGTGCCTATCCATTGGGTTGTTCCCAAAACATGTGTGTACCCTGCTCTGACCTATCACCATTATCCATCGGTAAAATTTCATTGTTAATTAATCCTCAGACACTTATTAGAGTCCCTACAATCAATCACCCAGATTCTTCACATGGCTATGCACTCATCTTGCACTAGCCATTGAATAGATTCTGTGTTCATGGTGAATAGAAATTTTAGCTCTGACTCGATGTCTTATTTTTTCACATGGTTGTTGGGTATTTATCAAGATGCAATAAGACATCATAATGGATGTAACATACAACACTAAATCATGAAATACATCAGTAGTGTAGATCCAACTAAATAATATCACACACAAGCACCAATCTAGCTGTAATAAAAGGGAACTTCGTTCACCACTGTCCATCTCTGTATAACAATTTTCCATGGCGAGTAACACCTAAATATTTAGAAACCTGGGTGACTAAAAGACTTTATTTTCCTCAGCTCGCCACATGACTTTTGCAAGCAATCACACATATAGATTAAAAAATTCAAGATTTGACAAGTATAACATTTATCCCAACTTTCGTGTTAACGCCAGGTGCTCTTTGATCTCGTAGCGAATTTTAACAATGACTTAAAAAAGATCTCATAAAATATCAATGAAAGAAAGTATATTAATTAACTGATCATAAAATAGAGTGTGCATAATGAAAAATTGGATTTAATAACCGATCAATCTGTGTTTGAACCAGAAATTCAAATGGAACCTCAGGTACAAACAACACATTTCTCCGACCAATGGAATTTTGAATTGCCATTTTAATATCATCATTAGTTAAATCCTCACATGGATCCATCATATCATGTCTTTTTATCTGAACTGAACTGCTTACCTGTCTTCCTAAGAATCTCTTCAACGGTTCCCCCACAAAATGAGAGTGGACAAAATGAAAATGAAATATGCTCACTCAATTGGATTGCCGCTAGTACACAGTATCTTCTTTAGATGAGAAATGTCTGTCCTGCATTAAAGATATTACGTTGTAGTAAGAGTCGAATTCGTGAATAATTATTATTCATGACTTTTTAAATGATATGAGTAGGTGGGGAGGGCCATTGTCAAAAATATGAATGGACTAGATGGGCCATGGATGTCTCCACTTTCCCTTTTCTTTCTTAACATATCACATTCGTCGAGTGCACATAAAACAAATTTCAATATCCAAGGATTTCATTTCTTTTCAAAATCCCCGAAAATGAAAACGAAATATCCTTTCGGGCTGGTGCCTGTGTATTGTGTGCTGGGCAATTGTGTTTCCTCCTTCGCGGCTTAGTGCTAATCCTCCACATTGACTTGTATGCAATTTAATGAGTTTTGTGGGCAATTTCAATCACACCATTCATGTCCCCGAAATAAACCATGAGCTTCCACGTACCCCAGTTTCTTTACCACTATTTTTATTTTAGGCTTCTTTAGAAAAATTAAACATCGGTTACATTCTCTCCCCGAAATGAATATATACCGTCGATTACAATGGTAATTGTGATATGAGAATTCCCACCAATATTCATTGTCATATGTCTTCGTGACATGATTTGCATACAACTTGGTACTGCATCTGTTAAGAACCAAATATCAATATAGCATAGAAAAACCTCAAAAAAAGTACTCAACGCCTTGAAAAAGAGATAATTTTAGATAATAATCCTCTTCGAGGGGGCAACCTCATTTTACCCCACTTAAATGTTCAAGTACAAGATGATTCAAAATGAAAATGTCTCCTTGGTATATATAGGAGACTAGGAGGTATAATTACAACTAATGGCCTAAAGTCGACATAAATAAAATAACATTACTAATATAATATGCCCCAATTAAGGGGTAATGAGCCAATATTAGGGCTTAACAACATCCAAGAATTTTGAACTGCCATTCTGATGTTCGATGGCCTGACTAATCATGATGTGCCAACCTAATGCAAGCATCCAAAAAGATCCCTGGAGTTCTGAACAATGCATTCAGGTTCGCTATCACTACCACCAATAATGAACATTTTCACTTCTAGATTAGTGCATATGAATCCATGGAATGTATTATTGACTCATCATGTTTAATTTCTTGGTGTCGATCTCCTTGGAACTCCTTTGTCAACAATAGATCCTCTTCTCCTGTCAAAAATATTTTCAGTAGCTCTGCACTGACACTTGGGCCCACATCTATGCACTTATTCCTTGAATAAAAAATGCATTCTCAATTAGCTCTTGGGTGAAGTCTGAGTTATTCCTAGTAACCTAAATGCGTGTGACCGTCTAAAAGTATCGACACTCCTAACTGGAACCGGTTATCCCAATAGTATGATGTAGTATACGTTTGGTCTTATAATCATCAGAATTAGACCCATCGATGATACAGATGACAGATAGATACACATGATTCTCGTGGATGGCACTTGATGTTGTCGATGCTTGGATGCTGGTGTGTGAATGAGCTTCAAAACCTGTGTGTATCCTCCAGTGTACACCCATGATTCTCAGTCGAACTCCAAACTTTTATGATGATGTGGCTTCATTACACCATTTGGGCGATCAATGATACACTTGGTATGCATTATTGATCTAAATTAGAGCTTTGAAAGGAATATTATATATAACCTAGCTTACAACACAACTCATAGTATTCACCATATCTTATTGTATCATTCAACGTAGCTCGCTTCTCACGGGCCCAATGTTCTCCTATATGACTTTTGCAATAAAACCAAAATCTTTGCAAGCAATCACACCTCTTAATTATCATTAGCCACCAAATGTTTCTTAATTCTGTCTTTCCTCATCATCTGGGAATGCAGAGGTATGTAATGGGAATTAGACATAATTTCTAATGATCTCCTTGGGCAGTCAAAAAATAATCCCAATATCTGGAAATAAAACTCAAATTCCATCGGCATTGGAAGATTCGACCTTGGATGAGCACTCGAACTTCCCTGGTTCCCCTTTTATTGTTCCGTGGGTGTTTATCCCAAATCGATGAGGAGGAATGAGAGTATTTTGTTTATATCAATGAACGAAAAAAATGATAACTCAAACTGCAAACCCTATTTTATCCCTGCATTCTTGAACAATTGGTACTCCATCTTCTCTGATGATTTCAACTTACTGGCAAAAGGGTCTTCAAAAACATGTAAGACTATCCCCTTTTGAAAATCATCCCAAAGACAAGGATCTCTTTCATATGGTTTACCCTCATTAAATGGACATGCAACAAGATGATCATCTTTCACATCATCCACAACAGAGACATGATTTATGTTCTCTTGGAAATATTTATATGAAATGACAATCTCATCTGTTTGAGAAAAATCCGAAAATGTTCCTTCATGTTCTTGAATAAGAATGTCATCCTCGCATTTTAAATTTTTTGAGTATGTCGAATCAAGAGAGGTGAAATCATGAATGGATTCTGCAACATCCAAAATACCTAAAACAACCTGTTCTTCTTTGTTATTTCCTTGTAACTTCGAGTAGCTATCTTTATTAATGGTTTTACTACCTAGACTTTCCGCACATACAATTTCAATAGCCTGATTTTCCCCAATTTCTTCATGATACAAGTCTTTAGAGAATGAATGAGATGCAAAACAATTTGAATGATTCTCCCCATACTTTTTACTATAATAAGGATGAAAAGGCTATAAATTTTCATTAATTTCATGGGATATAACTTGACTGTCAACATTATGATGCATATTTGTTTCATTTTCAAGCAAAGAAGAAACTAATGTTTTCTTGGAATGATCCTATGTAAAAATACAACTAGTCTCTACTAGCTCTTCCTGATGAGAATATAGTTTGTAAAGGGCTTCTTTGATTTCATCATACAGTAAGTCTTCATCATTAATATCAATCCCCATGTGGTGAATAAGATTTTAAAAGTTTCCATAGAAGTTTTCAACCAGAACTAAAGGTGGGTAACTTTCCTTATAATTGACATAAAATACTAAATAAAAATATTCAAGGGAAAATAGACTAGAAAATGGAAATCCTTCATACCAGGATCATGCTTCTTCTTCTAAGGTTTCCATAAACATATTCATCAAGTAGTCTTAATAAAATTTAACCCCTAGCCTATGTATGTGCATGTGGAATTTTACCAAATGAAAGGCAACATCATCTCCTTCTTCATCTTTGAACTTGGGAAAATATGTTTGCCAATCTACACAAGGCATGCGATTCAGAAAACTGGGAATGTGAAAGCGATTCATGGGAGCATACCTTGCATATATTGAACTCATATTCGGACAGTGGAGTCACCAATGATGTTTTGGAAGATGGATTATGAATTGAGAGTGGAGTCGCCACTGCAAATTTAAATTTATGGATTCTTCCACCGGTGGAATCACCTTCAAATTGGTTTTTTGATGTGTAGAGTCGCCAGAGAAGGAATAAAACCAATATGTGTCTAAGTGTTTTCTACTCTTGGACCTTAGAACTCAACCATGTCATTCTTTCCCAGAGAAAAGTTTTCAATTACATCCCCAAAAACGACGCTAGAATGTTAACACTCTGTAAATTTTGTCTGGATGATAGACAAATGATAGAGGTAACTGTTTCAACCAGCTTTAGAGCTGGGCACTATCCTACTCAGCTCAAAGAGGGATCTCTTGTGTCACTTGATATTTATTTGGCAATCAATGGCTAGGTTTAGTTTGTTTGGGGGGTTTTTGTAAAGTTGCTAGCAAGGAAGGGGAGGGACACTTAGGGCCATGGAGTCAAAATTTTGAAAGTGAATGAAAACAATGACTGGTCAGTAGAAATCTCCAGAGGATAAAAGCTAAATGAGGCAATGAATCTGAGTTATAATTTGTATTTAAGAAGAGTGTAGAAAGAAGGAGAAAACAAATAACTGCATCAGAGCATTACTAAAATGAATTCTGAATTAGTTGGGAAGAAAATTACATAGTTTAAATTTCTTCAACCGTGAGCATCACGAGATGAATTATGAGATTTTAAATATCCAATTTAAACAGAAGAAAATGAAAATGGAATTAAAGAACACGTGAAATACATACAATGAGAGGAGACAAGACTCATATCACCACCATTAGAATATTTTCATAGAGACTTCAAAAGATTCTGCATATGTATTCAATTCAGCTCCAGAATTTTACAATTGAGTTCAGAAAACAACTAAAAAGGTACCCTTACACTTCTACCAACCCTGATACATACGTATCTATTAAAATTTATACAAACAATGAGTCCTTTCATTTCCAAATCAGTTACAAATAAAGAAACATTTCATTTGGAAACTGTTTACAAGAAAAAAAAGGCTTCACAACGCCACCTGTAATTCTAAAACCGTAATAGTTGTGTAAAATATGAGAACGGTTTTTGTACATAATATCATTATGAAGAAAAAATCTCTCGGTTTCTCTAAATTCATCTCCAACTGGCTGGAACACGTGCCAAAAAAACATGTCTCGAACATGAAATCATGAAAAATTGAAAAATAGGGTTCAAATATTTCTTCAAATCTCTCAATATGTGACACTTGTGTAAAATATGGGGGAGGTTTTTGTACATAAACTTGTCTTTAGTAAAAAACTCTCTCGGTTTTGTGAAAATTTCTCCATCTGTATGAGATCTGCATTTGAAAAGGATGTCTCGAAAAAAAGAAATACTGAATCCAAAAATATAAGGTTCCAAGATGTCCTCGATTCTCCCAGTATGTAACAACTATGAGAAATATTAGAGATGTTATTTTTATTTGGCCCGTGCTGAGTATAAACCTCTTTCGGTTTCTCAAAATTTGCTATGGTTTTCCTGGGATTCACCTTGGAAGATGAATGATCAAAATTACTTGAAATATGGAAACTGAGACTTGGACACTGATATATGTGAAAATGATCAAATTCGTTTGCAAATGGTTTAACCCCCAACTTACTTTCGCTAGCCATTTTGCAGCAATCTGTGTAGAGCTTGTACTTCAGAAATTTTAGGGACGACTCAAATAGGTTTGGGATAGACTGATTTTCACCCCAAAATGCATCCAGTGGTGCCATGTGGTCCCGAGTCGAAACCATGGTATTCTTATCGACCCACTTTCAAGAATTAACCTCTGTGCTAGTTCTCCATCTGATATGATCCCTGACCATTGATCTGCGGTGACTGAGATCTGTGGCCCACTGGGTCCCATCAAATCCTCACTCCTGCTAGATTTAGCCTCCTTCTGCTATATTTAGCCCTGTATTCCAATTTATCATTCTTCCAAATTAGTTTATCACCTCGCTAAGTCTTGGAAATTGGATTCTCACAGAAATTGTTATAGTGATAACAAAACCTATCAGAAACAAGAAACCAAGTCCTTCCAGCTGATCCTTCACCACTTCAATCCTTCATAAAGGAAATCTCACAAGTAGGAGTCAATGAGGTTCTCCATGACGATATAGGAAGATATTGGGGGATGAAAACAAGAAGTTTTAGCTTCCAAGGACAAAGGGATGCAGACTCAATTCAGGTGAAATTTATCCAGAGTGTCTTTTCTCTCAATGATAAATTGTCGAATGTCTTCATGGATTGGATATAGCTCAATTTATATCCTCCAAATGGAATTGAAGGGTTGATTCAGAGCATTTACAGTAGATGGAAGGTCAAGGATCACATATCTCGTGACATGGCATGAAAACCTGACACAATTTTAATTTTTATGCACCAAACATGATGTACGCGAGATGTAATGGAGAATCCTTTGTATGTACACATGATGCATAATTGTCAGGTGACGTACATGTATAGAAATATGAACTTTTATCTCTGGAGTGAGGGGAAATGAGGCATGTAGTGGGAAATGGAAGTCCATTAAAGACGAACGCATGGAGTATGGAAAATTTCTCTATAAAATGACTTTTGTTGGGACAAACTTATATTTAAAGGTAGCCTGATTTTGTTCCCACTAGATATTGTCAACCAGGATACCTAGAAGAATAGAGTAGAGATTTACTGAATGATATTAAATCCATTATTTTAAGCATTCATCCAGGCTCTCTTTTTTCCAAGAATCCCTGGCACCCAATTTGTCCTTGATCGTTTTATCCACTTGGGATTCATAAGGACAAGAAATAAAAATGTGAGATATGGACTCCACATGATCTTTACATAGAATACAATGACTAGGGTTGATCCAACCCCTTTTGATTCCATTATCCCAGGTGAGGAGTTTGGATTTTAAGGCTAGCCACAAAGTAATTTTGCATCTTAGAGGACTTTGAATTTCCACAGAAAGATCCACCACCATATCTCAGGGACTATAAATATATCTTATTTCCAAACCTTGTATCCTAATTTGGTTGTAAAGGAACCTCCCTTTGGGTTTTTGGACCATCATAGACAGTCTTCAATGTTGTCATCCAAAGTAATAAATTTTTCTCATAGGATACTGATGCGATTTTCCCATTCGTCTTTTTTATATCAAATAGTTCTAGAGAAGTATCATTGTGCCAACATGCTTGGCCTCTAGGTTGTGGAGAGCCTACACTTGCATCCTTCAAACTGAATATGTTTCGGTCCCTTAGCTTTTGGATCAATGAATTATAAAATTTGAAATTTGGACTAGAACCTAACCAAGGATATTCCCCTAGTCAAATGTTTCTACCATTTCCTATTTTACACACAGTCCAGTCTACGAACATAGGGAACGCCTCCACCATAGATTTCCATATGATGGATCCCTTTGAAGATTTTTTGGCAACTCAAAACCATTCTGTAATAGACAAGGTAGGGAAGTATTTAGAGTTCATTATCCCACACCACATGGAATTTACTTGAGTCAATCTCCATATATTTCTTCCACTCAATGCATGAGAGAAGGAGTAAATATCCTTCAACTCCCATCCTCCTAACTCTTTAGTAAGGGATAAAGATGACCAATTTTTGAGGTGTAATCCTTTTTTTTTTACCATCCCACATGTAATGGAAACCTAATTTATGAATTTTGGAGAGAACCCCCTTATGTATTGCCACCACAAAAGTCCAAAAGATATTAAATTTCAAGAACTTCTTTCAGAAAAACTAGTTTGCCTCCAAGAGAAAGAAGACGGTTAACCCATAGAGATATTTTGGATTCTATTTTCATATCAACCATCCCCAATCCACCTTTCTATAATAGTCAAGCTTTAGGAAAAAACCTAAATACTTGAATCCTTCATCTAGTGATTTTGAAGGGGTGGGGATAATTTTTTCTAAAGGGGCCAGGTATTCTTTGAGACAATTGTGGAAGATAAACATGATTTGTTAAATTTGACTTCCATTTGAGTGGTAGTGCAAAAAAATTCCATAATTATTTTGGGGACCAATAGTTCTCTAATGGGGCGATGAATTGGGCATAAAACATTGTCCATGAACAATGAATGAGAAATAGATTCTCTTTCTGTGAGATTTACTCCTTTTAAGGAACCATTCAATATGGCTTCCTTCATTAACTTGTTGATATATTTCATGATTATTAGAAAAAATAAAGGTGACATGGGGTATCCCTGCCTTAAACCTCTCGATGCTTTGAAAAATGTGAGGGGGACCCATTTACAAGAACCGGAAAGGATGTGTTTTCAATGCAACTCATGATTCGATTCACTCTTTAGAGGTTCAGTCCCCATTGGATCAGAACCAATCAAAGAATGGTCTAGTTCACTTTGTCATATGCCTTGAATAGGTCCAACTTTAGGATTGCTTCTTTCAATTTTTTTTTTATTGAGTGGAGGAATTCTTGTGCTATTGCAATGACATCGTGGATTGTCTTGTTCTGCACAAAAACGAGTTGTTCCTCACAAATTATCTTTCTTAAGAAGGGATTTAAGTGTCTTGCAATAATTTTGGATATTGTTTTATAAACCACGTTGCAACAGGATATGTGATGATAACCTCCAAAATAATCTTCATCCTATTTTTTAGGGATTAAACATTAGAAAGTGGAATTGAAGGATTCAATAAACTTTCCATTTATTTGATATTCTGTTACTATCAAGACTAAATCATCATTAAACAACTCAAATAAATTCTTATAAAATTCAATTGCGAAACAATCAAGTCCTTGTATCTTTCTTCTTTGTGTGGAGAATAGAGCATCATGAACTTCCTCTTCTAGGGTTTGGTTGGATTCTTTTGAGAAGGTTGAGGGGAAATTTGAAACAACCTCCATAATCTCTTTAATTGGGAAACCTAAAGAGGCTTTGAAAAGGTTTGAAAATTAAGTAGCTCATGCTTTCACCTTCGTCTGGAAGGAGATAACTGTTCTTCCTTAGGATTTTTTTATGTTCCAAATTGTATTTACATTCTTTTTGAAGTTGGCATACTAGTGGAAGTACTTATTATTGTTATCTCCCTCTTTTATCCATAAATCCCTGATCTTCAGTCTCCAAATATGTTCTTTCTTGTTTAACCATTCAAGTTTTTTTATCCTCTAGATATTTCAGCGCCTTCAACTGAGAGGGGTTAAGAGTGCCTCTATCAATAATTATATAAAGCTCTGAAAACTTCCTTTCCATCTCTAGAAGATATTTTTTCCTTCATTTCTTCCAAAGGGGAAACAACTAATTTATAGATTTTTTAACTCTACCTAGGTTTATTGCAAATTGAGCCATTAAATAATTTGGTTCCAAAAGGATTAACTTCTTCCATTGAGACAACCAAATTTTTTAATTCTTCTTCTGCAAGCCATACTTGACTAATATTAAGGGGCGTTGAAGTTGTTTCTGAGCCAACATACCATTGGAGAAGAATAGGTCGATTGTATGAGATACCACCCTCCCCCACCAAGGATTTTATCCTTACTCGAGAATCAAGAAATGCCTCAGATACCAGAAACCCGTTGAGCCTTTTTGCAACAACATACCTACCTATTCTGAAATTTCGCCAGGTGGTCTTCAATTTGACTAGTTCCACATCCACAATATGATTCTCTTCCATGAAGGTTTGAAATAAACCATTTAAATTATCCTCAGAATTTTCTCTCCAGACTTCCCTGAGAGAGAGAGAGAAATTTAAATTCCTTCCAACCATTGTGAAAGGGGAAAAGAATACTCCTAAAAGTTTAATGTCTTCCCAATAGGGGACTCGATCAAAAAAAGGGCCATAAATATTTACCACTGGAAAATTATAATCACAATCCTTATGTTTTAGAGTGACAAAGATAGAGGAATGATAGGAAGAGGAAGAAAGTGATTTGAAATTAGGACTCCACTGAGTCAAAACACCTCCCGACATGCCTTTTGGATCAAGAGCACAAAATGACCAATTTCTAAGCCATGGCATGAACACACCCCTAGACTTGTCTCTAGAACACATGGTTTCTTGTATTATAATGACATCCGGTTTTAGGCTTGAAAGGAGACACTTGAGGTCTATCTTCTTATGCCCCCCCCAAACCCCTCTCAAATTAAATGATAGTAGGATCATTTGGGGGGAGGGAGGATAGGGAACTCCTTGATATAAAGGCCCTAGATATGGAAACTTATTTACCTTCTATAAATTCTACCGCAACATTTTTCTTAGCCTTGAGTAGATAAGATTTCCTTCTGAACAGATTTATGTGGGGAGGGTCCAAAGAAAAACCACCTTTAGGCCCTTTGCGAATTCCTTTGGGTATCAAGTTGTACCTTTTACCAAGGTGAGGATAAAAATATGGGGGTCCTACCAGGGAGGTATTCTTGGGGGAAGGGAAGTGATCAGAGTAAACCAATAGGCCTTCTTTCGGAAGGAGAGGAGAGGACTCCAAGGGGAGGGGAGAGGGAGGAGGGAAGGGGGGAGGAAGAGGAGAGAGGATAAGATCTCCTTCAAGATTAGGGGATGGCTGGGAGGGGGGATAGATGGATACATATTTTCCTTCAGGGTGAGTCATCATTTCTAGAAGTGGATATCTCGAGAGGGGAAGCTGAATTATTTAGAGGAGGAAAGAGGGACATGTTATCACACAATTTGTAATTTGATAAAAGAAAAGGTTAAAGGAGAGAAAATTGGCGTAACTAGAGACTATCCTATCACTATCACCTCAATAGGATGTCTCTTTCTATATAGGGTGGTAGGCCCATGGGAGACATCCCCAGTGACCTGGGGGTTTCAGAAGGAAAATTCAAAGGTGCTAATAAAGACCCCCTATCACAAGTCACCACCGATCATAAAGTCTCGTTTTATAACCAATGAAATGATAATGTATCAAAGTGTACCTTCCTGGAACAAAGAAACAAGAAACTATATATATTTGCAAGTACACTTGCTAGTTAGCACTTCATAAAATCATAGACTTTCTTGATAAAAATTTTTTTTTGAATATGATGAAGTAAACAAAAAATTATAACAACAATATTTATATGGAAATAATTCACATTAAATGCCTTGAAATAGATTCAAAATGACTAAGAATCATTAACCATTGAAATCATAATACTATCATTTGTTGGAAGCAAACAAGACAATGTATAAATCATCCTTTTCAATTGATTTTATCATCTTTTGATACTGCATTTAATGGTTGTATCTTAATTTAGTAACAACAAAAATATAGTCAGTAGGTTAGGCTATTCTAGGGTTAGAAAGTGTTAGTGGGTTTCTCAAAGAATAGGTTTTGATGGTTGTTTTGATCAATTACTCAAAGGAGGACTTAGACTAGTGCTTTAGCGAAAATGGAGTCAATGAATATGGCAGAAAATGTTGAAGAAAATGATAGTAGGAGAGTCAAGGACAAGAGATATTGATAGATTGGAGTGTTGGTAACCCAAGGCTCCAATTATCAAACCCTAAGGGAAACTAGTTACTAAGGTGTAGTTAGCCCTAGGACTTAGTATAATTTCCTCCCTCCTTAACTCAAATATGATGAAAAAATCAGCTAATATGAAGCAATGGATACTTAAGGTGTTGCAATGGAAAGGCCTTAGCACATGCTTCAAGAAAAATGGCCTTTTGATAAGATCTAGTAGGTGAAGGCTTTTGAAGCTAGGACAATAACATGTGCTCGTCATCCTAGGGTTTAGTCAAGCAATTTCATAATATTTAATGTAAATGCAAGATAAATAAAATATACCCATTCAATTAAGAATAATTGCAGAAATATCACTTACATTCATCAAGAATAATCAAGAAAAACCCTAGTTTAACACTTTCACTAAGAAACTTGTCAAAATACTCTAAGATTTAGCCTTCCTCAACAAGTGTGCCTATAATTTCAGCCAAGAAACCATAAGGAGGGCGAAAATTTCAGTCCTCACAAGTTTGAGTGAAAGATGATGAAAAATAAGATTGATTTTCCCCTTATTTATATAGTTACAAAGACCAGAATTAGGTCAAAAAGGCCGACATAGCCTGTTACACATAATATCTGTTTTTTACATTAAATTTCATAATTAAACCCTAAAAAAAGTTTTAAAGGTGACATCATGCCCTTTTAGGGTGATTTTAGGCCCTTTTTGGGCAACGTTGGTCTCCTGGAGAAAAACATTAGGCCTCCTTGGGCCTCAGGATCCTGCCACAAGTGCCACTTGGCACACAACTGCCTCCAAAACATACAAAATGTTGGGAGATGTCATGGGTGACCTGGTTGATGTCATGGGCCTTCCAAGGCCTACATTATGGTGTAATGGACATGCCCCCCCTAGGTCCAAGCCTACCAGAATACCCCTAGTGAAACACCCTCTTCTCTCTCTGTGAAAATCGTCTGACCTGTCTCTGCACCTCGCTGGGGTCTCAACATCCATCAGGTGGGATATTTATCCCTATGGAGGTTTGAACTAATCATATCCCCATATGTACCTGTCCATAGGATGTAGCCCTGCAAAATCAACAAATACGCCCTCCATGGGCTCATAAGTAACATGGATCATAGCAATGCCAATCACATCTAATCATAAAGTTATTTAAACATGTGCATGAAACCCCCTTTACCCAGACAAGTGCTCAAAGACATTATGCTATTCTACAGTCCAAGTTTGGAGGGGATGATAGGACATCCTATTGGGATAATGCTCATTGTATGTGGGATGTTGTTGGCCCTTGACCAAGTTTTGAAGAATACTTGGTCATATTTGACCACTTTTGGGACTGCGACACCTTTCCAAGGAAGGAGCACAAAGAGAAGTGGAAAGTAAGGAAGAAAGACTTATTTTTGGGTCCATTTTAGGGTTTTGGGTTTGATGTAATGGGAAAGGGATGTCGACCCATGGGTTCACCCACGCTTAGGCCCATTTTGTAATCTATAAATAAGCAATGTAAATAGAGGAGAGTGATAGTAATGTAGACATCTATGTGATGTATAACTGAAATCTTAGTGCTAGTAACTGGATCTGTGTGATCGAATGTATCTTAGAGTGCTCTGTGCATGAGATCGAAAAGCTAAGTGCAAGTTGTTGTAGTCTTGTGCTGAAGAGAAAGGAGGAAGGATCTAGCGAGCTGCGCAGATCTTCTGTCCTGTACGAAGTAAGGGTCATTGAAGCTCTGTGTTGTAACTGCTTGACCGAGATAATATAAAGAATACTTTGTGGATGTAGCCCCAGGGTGGGGGTGAACCATGGTAACTGTGTGTATAGTTCTTTGTGCTTCTATCTATTGTGTTTATGTCTTTCTTGGCTAAGTGCTTGATGTGATTAAGTAGATCTAGTTATGCTCTGTGTTGATGATATATAAATGAACGTTATATCTAATATATAAGATGCTTAGTGCTTGATCTTTTGAATCTAACCTATATTTTTGTGGCTAAGTAATGAATCATATTTAGTATAAGTATTCACTACGATGCTCTGTGCTATCTGCAAAGTACCAGACGGTTTAAATATTAATGAAGGATCTATGCTAAGTGCCTTGTAAAAGATATAATCACGGATCAGTGTCCCAGCTAAGGTTGCAGACATCTGAGTCTTGCAACCACCCCTACCTCTACCTCGAGTGAGACTTCATCTGCTTTGCAGGTGTTGTCAAAAGGGCTAGTAGTTAGGGTTTTGTTGGTGAGCTCTTAAGTGTTGAACCCTAGGTCTGCCCTTGTGCTAACAAATGGTTCTGTTGCTGGGTCTAGAACTGTGATTGATGGGAAAAAAAGAAGAAACATATTTGTGCGAACTAAGCTCTGTGCGTAGATCCATTTCCCTAGTGAGCAATATTCTAATTGACCTACAAAGCTTTGTGTTGAGAAAAAGAGGTCAGATATGAAGGGAAAAGGTCAGATCTGAAGAAAAAGAAGTCAAATCTGTAGAAAAGGGGTAAGATCTGTAAGCTATGTGCTCTGATAATGGTAAGAATAGTCAAAAGTTATTAGACTTGGAAGCTTTGTGCTATGTAGAAGTAAGATAAGTGAATTTTTTTGTTTCTAAAGCATGGATCTAGGTATGTTTGATAGATTCTATCCTAGCTTCAAAACTAGGGCATGAATAGATGAAAGAAAGTTTGATATGAATAGATCCGATAAGTATAGTGATAGATATGTTATACCTATTCATCGAAGGAATGTCTGGACTAACAAGTGGATGCAAGATCATAGAAAGAGATTTTTGTAGGCTAGCCACCATGATCCTGGTATGCAGTACAAAAGGAGTTGGGGAACATCTAAAAGAAAGAGAAGATTAATCCTCTGTTATAGTTGCAGAAGACCGAGACATATTGCTAAGGAATGCCCTGGGAGAAGAACTAGTTGCCTCTATTGTAAGGCTATGGAGCATGAAGTATTGGATTTCCATAGAATGATTTCTAGGCTTGAGAAGTTGAATATGGAGCAAGAAAACCCTGAAGAAGATCAAGAGACCAAGATTATAGCAGAAGACCAGAAAGAATCAGAAAAGATATTTCTACAGATGAAAGATACCTTGAATGACCACCGACATGTTAGGCTATTAGAGATCTTCAAAGAAAAGGAGAAAATCGAAGCAAGAATAGGGGACTTTGACATTGACTGTACTCTTGATGAAGAAACACAAGTGAAAATTATGCCAGAAAGAACTTGGGAAGCTATAGGAAATCCTTCCATGATCCCTTCCCTAGGAGGAACAAGTTTCTTCAGAGGAAAGCTAGTAAAGCTATGTGGAAGGCTCGCCTGGATACCTATGACTATCAATGGAACTTCGACAGAGGAAGACTTTGAGATCATTAAATTTGTTGAAGACAATGCCTTGTTTACCATGCTCATAGGAAAACCTTGGATTGATAGAGAACAAGCCAGACGAAAAGAGGAAGAAAAAGTTTTGGAACAGAAGAAGCAAGAGTTAAAATACTTTATGACCATAAGGATTGTGCACTTGATTGAAGAATAGAAGAGCAGATCACATATATTTAATATTAGCAACCCTGATGTCGAAGCTAAGAGAACACTTGAGGATCCGCAGAAGATTGAGTTACCTATTTTTGATACAGAAGAAGTATTATCAAGGAACCCTAGGAAAGACTCTCAACAATGCGAAGTAACTAAGACCACATAAGATAAACATCATAATGGTAAAAGCATTACTAAGACGAAGCTCATGGGGAAGAAGGCTAGGAAGTTAAGAAAGAAAAGGGCTAATACTGTAAGATTACAAGAGGTTCTAGAGGACACTTCACAGCAAGAAGAATTGCAGAATTGGAGCTTCATCGCGATATCAAAACAATGACATAAAGTACTTCTCCATGACGAAGCAATATAGCCATTGGAACTGATATACCCATTCGACCATCGCTCTGAATGGATTGAAAAGTAGTTATGGGTTACCACTAGACCATTGGATAGCACCAGAATAGATAGAATAGAGTTAATGAAGGCCCAATGTCTGTTGCAAGCAAATCGTTGCTGAGATTTCCTACTTAACCCATCATGCCACACACTGAGAATACTTTTTTCTAACTGAGAATTTGAGCGCGAACCTTGATATTTACTTACCCTGATATCATTGCCTTACTAGTCACTGTAGTCTCTGAATTCCTTTTGCACCTGAGCCAGCTGGCCCAAGTTTGTATGTCGGACAAGCTCAGCGCTGCTGATAAAATTGTTGAAGA
This sequence comes from Picea engelmannii, assembly GCA_009831015.1. NCBI lineage: Eukaryota > Viridiplantae > Streptophyta > Pinopsida > Pinales > Pinaceae > Picea > Picea engelmannii. Next base: position 312,210 of record ML778732.1, on the reverse strand, counting down.
AGTTCTAATTGATTTAATGACTGAGAGAGTCATGTCAGAATGCAGAATGTCTATAGGTGTAGAGGCATAGTCCTCGAGTGCACTACGAGCTCGCTCCTCCACTAATCGAGCAGGACCATCCTGATCGCCTTCAGAAAGATGATCTAAGCTCAGAAATGACTTCACCACTGTGAATATTATCCCAAGCATCTTGCCTAAATATATCCCACCACTAAGCGGAACAGTGAATCGAGACGCTATACCCAGAGACTTTGACTATGCTATAGTCACTGTGTACCTCCCGAAAGGGGTGCGTGTAGTTCATGCTGACTAGAAGAAGCTCATCGTGCTAAAATTTAGTGATTTTAACCTTGGAGATTATAAGGTTTACAGTATGATAGCCCAACACAAGTACTTGACTATTATAAAAGGAAAGAACCCCAAGATTGTACCATAGCAATGGACCCATAACCTTGCACAGTCAACCCTCCTCAACGTAATGAAGATTCCACATTTCGGGAGGCATCAGGAAGTAAATTCATGCGTTAGACTGTTGTTGTCTTTCTGCCATGGAGGATACCTATGGTTGGACCACCACAACATTGTGGATACGATTCTGATCAATCGGATCACTAGGCTAAGCATGTAGGGCCCTGACCCGAAGGACTTTTACCTTGGAAAGACTGCAGATCACGCTCTCACTCAACAAATAAAAGAAACATATGGAAATCTGGAGAAAGGCATGTGAGGTTACAAGGTAGCCTCCATTGAGAATGCAACAATGTTCTTTGGTTGCCAGCTGATCGTAGGAAAGTTAGTCCGAAAAAATAGACCTACACAAGTGACCAGATTTGTAGTTGACCTTGTAGGGAAGTGCACAGAGGGACTACAAATGAATTGGACAAAATACCTTATAAATCAGCTAGAGCTTGACTGTAGAAAAGAGTAGGACCAAGGGTGTGAGTTCCACTTTAGCTGGTTTCTCATACTCATCACTTTCATCACTTGGGAACTGCCCAAGGGAGCCACTTTTTTGGAGATCGAACCCTTCGAACCACTAGCTGTGAAGTTCTATATGTTGTGGTACTCTAGAGACATGAACAAATAGTGGAAGTCCAATGATGTCTTCCACCTTACTACACTCAGTTGAAGAATGCCATTCAGTCTACACCACGCATCACACCCAACATGCTTCATAGGTTTATACCTTTGATGAAATTCAGTGTAGATCATCACTTCACCTACATCACAGCGTGCACAAATGAGAACAAGAAAAAAATCTAGTCATATTACAAGCTGATATAATATGACTTGGAGGAGATTACCAAGGAATGGTCGACATACCTCCTTGTTGCAATAGACCCTGCAAAGATGTCCAACGTAGATAGCCCTGAAGCTATCTCAAATACAAAAGGACCACACAAGACTAAGAAGGATGTGGAAGTTAAAGATATCCATAGGACATCCACGAAGACTGCTTCGCTCTCACCTGCGAAGTGAGGTGATGATGAAGAACTAGGGGGCACAGAAGTTGAGCATAACAAAGGTGAGGTTACTCTGCCTAGAGACGAGGAAGATCCCTCCAAGAAAAGGAATATTACGCCACCCAATCTCTCATCCTGAAAGAAATCTAAGGCCACCCGGACCATGCTTAAAACTACCCTTACCCCGGATGATTTTGACTTCTTAATTGTCGCACTGAATGATGTTTCACTAGAGCTCACAGAAAAGAAAGAAGCAAAGCAGGAGGATCTATTCTGCCAGATCACGGGTGAACTCAAAGAAGTGCAGCAGGAACTCCAGTCTAGCCAAGAAGTTTCTATGGCACCCTTAACAATGGAAATACCAAGAATATACGATGAGCCCACTCAATTATGCCAGATCACCGAGAAAGTCAAAGCTCACCTTCGATGAGCTCAAGAAGACATAATGCAAGCCACCCAATATTTGGTGCAAGAACATAGCACACATGGTGAACAATAGAGGAAGGCATAACATGAGAAACTTCCCTTACAAGCAAAGTGGGAGGAGGAAAAAGCATAGTTACAATAGAGCAAGGACCAATTGCTAGTAGAGCAACTTGAAGTATAGGAAAGAGTTCACAAAGCACTGTGCTCTGTGACGATCATAGAAGTGAAGATGGAAGATTGTCTCCCACAACAAGTGACCCAACTGGAAGAAGTAATCTAACAACTTCAACAGTGCATCATAGATCTGGAGCTCCACACCATGCCTGAGACACCCCAAGAGATAAGAAATCTAAGAGAGGCCACTGCTCGAAGCGCAGTCGACTGATTGAAAACCTTGGCTTCAAAATGTAGGTAGCTAAACACTAGAAGTGCCTAGACTTATGAAACCCTCACAGAGAATCCAAAATTGTAGACATTGGAGGCACAACTCCAAGAAGAAAAGAAGCATGCAGATATATTACAAGCGTAGCTGAAGTCCGTGATCCCAGTAAAAAGAATGAAGAGGTTCGTAGAACAATGCACAACCCAACAACAAGTACACACTCTGCAAAGTAAAGGAATGGAAGTCTCTCAATGACTGCAACCACTCCAAGAGAAGGCATGCCAACTATTCGCCGAACTTGAAAGCCAGAGAGATGAACTCAAATAGGGTGTCATCACTACATAACAGTGCCTGGAAGAACCACTCAATGACACAGTAATCCAGGAATTTACTAAACAAGAGGTTGTCGCACTACAACAGGTCAAAGCAGCTCGAGCCAAGCTCGACGCGTTCAAAGCAGAATTGGTCAAATCTGAGTGACTCGGGACAAGTCATAGGTGAGTGTTGGGGGCCTGTTGGCCCTTGACTAGGTTTTGAAGAATACTTGGTCATATTTGACCACTTTTAGGACTACGACATATTTCTAAGGAAGGAGCGCAATGTGAAGTGGAAAGTAAGGAAGTAAGACCTATTTTTGGGTCCATTTTAGGGTTTTGGGTTGATGTAACGAGAAAGGGATGTTGGCCCGTGGGTTTACCCACACTTAGGCCCATTTTGTAATCTATAAATAGGTAATGTAAATAGAGGAGAATGATAATAATGTAGACATCTATGTGATGTATAACTGAAATCTTAGTGCTAGTAACTAGATCTGTGTGATCGGATGTATCTTAGAGTGCTCTGTGCATGAGATCGGAAAGCTAAGTGCAAGTTGATGTAGTCTTGTGCTGAAGAGCAAGCAGGAAGGATCTAGCAAGCTGCACAAATCTTCTGTCTTATGTGAAGTAAGGGTCATTGAAGCTCTATGTTGTAACTACTTGACCGAGATAATATAAAGAAGACTTTGTGGACGTAGCCCCAGGGTGGGGGTGAACCACAGTAACTGTGTGTATAGTGCTTTGTGCTTCAATCTAATGTTTTTATCTCTTTCTTGGCTAAGTGCTTGATGTGATTAAGTATATCTATTTATGCTCTATGTTGATGATATATGAATGAACATTAGATCTAATATATAAGATGCTTAGTGCTTGATCTATTGAATCTAACTTATATTTATGTGGCTAAGTACTGAATCATATTTAGTATAAGTATTCACTGTGATGCTCTGTGCTATCTGCGAAGTACCAGACAGGTTAAATATTGATGAAGGATCTATTCTAAGTGCCCTGTAAAAGATATAATCACAGATCAAAAGCTCAGATAAGGTTGCATACATCTGAGTCCTGCAACCACCCCTGCCTCTACCTTGGGTGAGATTTCATCTGCTTCGTAGGTGTTGCCAAAAGGGTCAGTAGTTAGGGTTTTGTTGGTGCACTCTTGAGCGTTGAACCCTGGGTCTACCCCTGTGCCAATAGATTTTCCTGGGTGAAGTAAAATCTAGGCCATGTGAGTGGATGAGGTGGTAATGGATGTCTGGTCAATGGGTGCTATGATAGTAGGGAAATGTATGGATTACCTATGGGTGACTCTAAAGAGGGTGAGTTGCATGTTATCATGGATGCAAATGTTTCCAAGTCCATTCATGCCTTTTATCCTTTATTCTTATTTATTTTTTCTTTCAAGAGGCTAGTTAGGGGACACTTCCCTCACGTGGTGACCACTGGTGGCAATGTTACCCAGAAGCATTTCATGGAAATGACAAGGATGTCTCGTGATGAGACCCCCTTTCTCTTGTCTATGACACCAAGAGCCACTACCCTGGCATGGTGACCAGCTATTGGTAGTGTCATACTACTACATTCCCATGGACCTAATAGGTTGGCTCATGATGAGACCCACTATGCTCCAACTAGGGCATGATTTATTATTTTTTTATGGGTCCCTTTGTTTCTTGTCGAGAAGCTTTTTATTGCTTTCTCAGGAACTCTAGGCGAAGCATATCAAGGTTTCATTCTTTTGGATTTTATATTTTTCTAACTACTTTTTCCCTCTGGGCCTTTATCCCCTTCTTCCCACAAGGTAAGGTACGACCCTTAGATATTTGGCCAACCCAATGCCCGATCCAGTGTAATGGGATGGATGAGCGAAAAAAATATGGAAAGTGGTAAGTATGGTGGGAACAAATGATGACCTTTCATGAATCCTCCCAGTGGAAACTCAGACCTTATGGGTACCATGTTAATAGAGCATCATGTCATTCCCCCCAGGTGTGGTCAAGTGTAAAGGCATAAGTTCCAAGCACATGTTAGAAGAAAAAAAAATTATATGCACATATTAAAAAGTTTTGTGAATCAGAGTGACACATACCATGATATCCAAACTCATTATCTCATGGATCAAGACCCATTTCTGCTGCAAGACCAGGATTATCTGATGGATGTTGCTACAGCTGAAAAATTGGAGGTAATGGAGAAGGAAAGGATGGGCCCTATAGGTCCATGCTCAAGTTGATATGGCTCTCGGTACTCCATGTCTAGGACCCGTGGGCCTTGACACATAATATCCTTAGTTATCCCTAGGCTAGGGGATAACATTTGGATCCAACTCGGGGACATGTGCTCACCGTAGAGTGCAAAAGAACCTCAACATCTCTAGCATAACCTGTAACTTTCTTGATCTCAACATAAAACTATTAGTAATCATTTTGGGTGGTGATGTCACCCCCGAATCACACATGTATAATATAGAAAATGAAAGAAAGCATATGTGAAAATTGAAATACAAACTACTCTAGCATGAAATGAAAATGGTATATACAATGAATGAAAATTCCTACCTACTTACCTCTACTTACCTATTGGCTGAAGGCTAAGTGAAATCAAATAACCAATGAAACCACCTTAGCAATGTCTCACAATACCTGCCTATGTGCTTCATCATAAACCAAAACAATGATAAGTTAAGCACGAAAATAAGATGAGTTAGAGAATGTACTATATCATTGGAAGTCATAAAGTCTAGCTCATGGAGGCGGGAGGGAGGGACAAAATCATGCCAGCCCATACTCTCAGGAGAGTTCTCAATCCATCTCAGAAAGGGATTTTGAAAATTCAGAGGTCCAATAGACTGACTCAAAGTGTCTGACGGTTGGATACCTTGGAAACATTCACAATCTGAGGTCTGGGAAAGAAATAGAAAAAACCTAGGGGTTGACTTAGAAGTTCTTAAGGGAAGGTTGAAAGACTAATATGAGATGATTTTTCTTGAGGTATTCAACCTACCTTGAATTCAATGGTTTTCCTTAGATTAAATTTAATACAAAAGACATACTTCCCAACTACAGCTTTAATGAGACAACAAGATAAAGTAATCGAAGGTGGCTAGAGAATATTATCACAAGGATCCTTCTTCAGGAAAACTATGTCCTTAATCCTATCAAGATATGAGGACAAAAGTAGTTTATAATATTCTTCATGGAATAAATCCAAGTGATTAGAGGAATAATCATCAAACTCCTCAAGGTATTGTTGGAAGATTGATTGTTGTCATTGATGTCAACCCTAGTCATGGGTTTTGGACTACAAGATTGATAAAGGTATTTGTACATGAAGGAAAATGCACATGCATATACAACACCCATGAATGGATAGTATACATCATGTTGTTTTCGGTGGTATGTGGCACATCACATGGATCCTCATGGTTGAAGAGAAATGAATTTTTGAAAATGACAAAGTGAATTGAAAAAGGAAGTACATGTAGGCCCTGAAAATGATTAAAGAAAATAATTACAAAATAAGAAAGTGTCAGGTCAGCCCTAATGTTAAAAGGAAGTGACATAAATGGTATAAATAAATATAATTATACATTCATTTGATACAATTCGAATTTCAGAGGGAAGAAGAATTAAAAGAAGGCCGGATTTCAAGGGAGGATGAAGTCTTTTGGTGATGTGTTCTAAGGTGTGTTATTTTCATGTCATCTTACCATTTTTGCTATACATTTTTTTCTAGAACGATTCAGATGGTGAAATTGCTATGGTATTGAGAATACATATCAAGGTACCTCTGGTAAAAATTTCAGCTCTTGATTCACTATAATTATGGAGATACACTCTATGGAATATAGGGTTTGTGACCAGTCCTGAAACTAGTCAATAAACAGGTGTTCTGGGTAAAATAGTCATAAATTTTTCATAAAGACTCCAAATGCAGTTGGACCACTTCCATTGGAAATAGTATGGACTGTAGTTTCTTTTTTTCGAGTTTCAGAAT
>ML778732.1:284268-301793 GCA_009831015.1 Picea engelmannii | reverse complement strand
TGTTAAAATGAAGTGACATAAATGGTATAAATAAATATCATTATACATTCATTTGATACAAGTCAAATTTCAGAGGGAAGAAGAAGTAAAAGAAGGTCGGATTTCAAGGGAGGATGAAGTCTTTTGGTGATGTGTTCTAAGGTGTGTTATTTTCAGGTCATCTTATCATTTTGCTATAACTTTTTTTCTAGAATGATTCAGATGGTGAAATCCCTATGGAATTGAGAAGACATTTCAATTTACCTCTGGTAAAAATTTCAGCTCTTTATTCACTATAATTATGGAGATACACTCTGTGGAATATAGGGTTTGTGACCAGTCCTGAAACTAGTCAATAAACATGTTTTCTGGGTAAAACAATCATAACGTTTTCATACAGACTCCGAATTCCATGGGACCACTTCCATTGGAAAGAGTACGGATTTTAGTTTCTTGTGTGTGAGTTTCAGAATCATATGTTAAATATTGAGCGCAGGGCATGCTGTACAAGTTGGGTCTTCTGAACAAACCAGAATCGAATAAAGTCTACCATTCTTTCTATAACCTCTTTTTGGGGAAGATTCAAGGAATGAAAATTAGAAGAGTTTCAGAGAATACATTGAGTAACATTATCTACAGGATCATAGTACTCCAAGAATTGAATAATTGCAGAAATTGAAGAAGTCTCAGAAAGCATTATCAGGTTCTATGTGATGATTGGTTGATAGTGATGATTTAATGTAAAGTTTTATTATCTCTCATATTTTCTTGGGTGGAAGGAAGGGGCAAGGATAGAGAGTTCAAATATCTCTTGATATTGGAGGATTGTATCTTCCTCTTGGAGGTTTATCCCTCCCTTACATTTGGAAGCTGTAGCTACCTTTGGAAGTCATTACTTCCCTTGAACAAAAACTATTGATTATTTCTCATATATTGTGCATGGTGTATTATGGTGTATTGGTGTAACTCTTATACTATTGTTCATTGCTCATTGGATATAATTGAATGGTTTAAGTATAAGTTGAAAAAGTTTTTTAAATTGTACTTGATACTGATTCACCCCCCTCTCAGTATCAACAAGTATGACCAAAATTCATTAGGCAAATATAGCACCAGGTCATCCTTGGGTGTCTGAAACAGGTTTGTAATCACACCATGTCCTTGTTGCCAATTTTTAAGTTTATTAGTAAATTCATATATAAGGTAAAGACAACTTTTTGAAACAACACTTAATGTCGTAAATGGGATCTCCATCATATCCAATCACATCCCATTTACACTTCCCAACATGTATGAATTCATCAATATTATCAACAAAGTCATCATCTTCATCATAACATGAAGGGGTTAGAAAATCCAACACTTCTTCAATTTCCACATCATAATATAGAGAATAATTAAATATTTGGAAAGAGAAGTAACTCACCTCTCTTACTTCTTCCCGTGTAGGAGATTCAAGTATTTGGATATCTTCATGAAATGAAAGACTTTCCTTGACATATTCTATCTTGTCGAGGGGTTCCATTTCTTCTTCACTATCTAAATCATAGAATAAGGTATCATCAAAAAATTGGAAAGGAAAATGACTGAACTCATTCTCTTCCTCTTGTGCAAGAGAGATATGATCTTGGAGAGCTTCGTCGGATGGAGGAGCGATTACCAGTGCCTCATCCTCATAATTCACTTCTCTAGTTTCACTGCATTCTATCAAGGGGTTGAAAATTTCCTTCATAAATCTCTTCTTTCATATCAGAAGGTTCTTGGTATTGAGCATGATATACATCCCTGAGATATTCTACAATATCAATAGTGAATACTTTGTCCTCTAAGGCTATTGTGAGATTTTGAAGTGCATCTTCATACGTTTGGAAATGTAGTTTGAAAAAGTCAATAAACCTACTGATGAGGTGTACGAAAGAAGATATAACGCTATGTTCACAACAACCTTTAAACCAATCTTGCAAAAATAATGGTAGAGAGAGTATGAATAATTTTACCAGAACATCCTCCCCTCCCAATTCTATCTCGCTTATATACTTAAAAAATTCTACAATATGAGGAATTGGGAGGCCCCCTTCAAATCATGGAGGGTTGCTTGACCATTTTGTATCAAAATAAGTTGGGTATCCTTGAAGACTTTTGAAATCAATAGTCATATACAGTTGTTCCCAGGATGCCATGATTCCATAACTTGGAAATATCACCGAATTGAGAGTAAGGTGGCACCTAGGAAAAGGTTAGTGGAGTTGCCAGATAATTTTCTTGAAACTATCAAAGGGATGAGTGGATCACCCTCAATCGAGCCACCACGTAAGATTTTCAAATTAATGGCTTTTGAGGAAAGGCCTACCGAAAAGTGTCATCTTCAGGAGAATTAACTCAGTGTTCCCCGACAACGATGCCAACATTTTATAGCACAATTTGTACTTTGATAGAAGAAAAGATAAAGGAGAGAAAATTGGTGTAACTGTAGACTATCCTATCACTATCACCTCAATAGGATGTCTCTTTCTATTTAGGGTGGTAGGGCAAGGGGAGACATCCCCGATGACCTGGGGTTTTGAGAAGGAAAATTCAAAGTGGTTAGATAAAGACCCCCTCTCACAAGTCACCACTGATCAGAAAGTCTAGTTTTATAACCAATGAAATGATAATGTATCAAAGTGTATCTTCCTAGAACAAAGAAACAAGAAAATATAAATATTTGCAAGTAAAATTGTTGGTTAGCACTTCATAAAACCATAGAATTTCTCCATAAAATAAATTTGTTGAATATGATGAAGTAAAAAGAAAATTATAACAACAATATTTATAGGGCAGTACTTCACATTAAATTACTTGAAATAGCTTCAAAATGACTAAGAATCATTAACCATTGAAATCATAATACTAACATTTGTTAGAAGCAAACAAGACAATCTATAAATCATCATTTTCAATTGCTTTTATAATCTTTTAATGTTGAATTTAATGGTTGCATCTTACTTTAGTAACAACAACAATATAGTCAGTAGATTAGGCTATTCTAGGGTTAAAAAGTGTTAGTAGGTTGCTCAAAGAATAGATTTTGATGCTTGTTTTGATAAATTACTCAAAGGAGGACTTAGACTAGTGCTTTATGGAAAATGGAGTCAATGAATATGGTAGAAAATGTAGAAGAAAATGATAGTAGGAGAGTCAAGGAAAAGAGAGATTGATATATTGGAGTGTTGGTAACCCAAGGCTCTAATTATCAAACCCTAGAGGAAACTAGCTACTAAGGTGTAGGTAAACCTAGGCCTTAGTAGAATTTCCTCCCTCCTTAAATCAATTATGAAGCAATAATTGGCTAAGATGAAGCAATGGATACCTAAGGTGTTGCAATGGCAAGGCCTTGGCACATGCTTCAAGAAAAATGTCATTTTGACAAGATCTAGTAAGTGAAGAATTTTGAAGCTAGGACAATAAAATGTGCTAGTCTTCCTAGGGTTTAGTTAAGAAATTTCATAATATTTAATGTAAATTCAAGAGAAATAAAATATAAACATTCAATTAAGAAGAATTGCAGAAATATCACTTACATTCATCAAGAATAATCAAGAAAAATCCTAGTTGAACACTTTCACCAAGAAACTTGTCAAAATACTCCAAGATTTTGCCTTCCTAAAAAATTACGCCTAAAATTTCAGCCAAGAAACCCTAAGGAGGGTGCAAATTTCAGTCCTCACAAGTGTGAGTGAAAGATGATGAAAAATAAGAGTGATTTTCCCCTTATTTATACAGTTACAAAGACCAGAATTATGTCAAAAAGGCTGACATGGCATGCTACACATAATATCCAATTTTTACATTAAATGTCATAATTAAACCCTAAAATAAGTTGTAAAGGTGACATCATGCGCTTTTAGGGTGATTTTATGCACTTTTTGGGTAATGTTGGCCTCCTGGAGAAAAATGTTAGGCCTCCTTGAGCCTTAGGATCCTGCCACACATGCCACTTGGAACACAACTTCCTCCAAATCATCCAAAATGCTAGGTGATGTCATGGGTGACCTAGGTGATGTCATGGGATTTCCAAGGCCTACATCATGCTATAAAGGACACAATCCCCTTGGGTCTAGGCCTGCCAGTCTACCCTTGGTGAAACATCCTCCTCTCTCTCTATGCGAATCCCATGATATGTCTCTACCCCTGTCTGGGGTCTCAACATCCATTAGGTGCGACATTTATCCCTATGGAGGTCTGAAGTAATCATCTCCCCATATGTACCTGTCCATTGGTCATGGCCCTACAACATCAACAAATACACCCTCCATGGGTTCATAAGTCACAAGGATCATAACAATGTCAATCACATCTAATCATCAAGTTATTTAAGCATGTGCATGAAACCCCATTTACTCGAACAAGTGCTCAAAGACATTATGCTATTCTATAGGCCAAGTTTGGAGGCAATTCTAGGACATCCTATTGGGATAGTTCTCATTGTATGTTGGATGTTCTCGGGTGAAGTAAAATCTATGCCATGTGAGTGGATGAGGTGGTAAGGGATGTCTGGTCAATGGGTGCAGTGATAACAGGGAAATGTATGGCTTATCTGTGGGTGCCTCTGAAGAGGGTGAGCTGCACCTTATCATGGATGCAAATGTTTCCAAGCCCATTCATGTCTTTTATCCTTTATTCTTATTTCTTTTTTCTTTCAAGAGGCTAGTTAGGGGAGACTTCCCTATTATGGTGACCAGTGGTGGAAATATTACCCATAAGCATTTTATGGAAATGAGAAGGTTGGCTCATGATGAGACCCCCTTTCTCTTGGCTATGCCACCAAGAGCCACTACCCTGGTGTGGTGGCCAACTGTTGGTAGTGTCATACCGCTACATGCCCATGGACCTAATAGGTTGGCTAGTGATGTGACCCCCGATTCACACATATATAATACATAAAATGAAAGAACGCATATGTGAAAATGGAAATAAAATCTACTCTAGCATGAAATGAAAATGGTATATACAATGAATGAAAATTCCTACCTAGTTACCTCTACTTACCTTTTGGCTAAAGGCTAGGTGAAATAAAATAACTAGTGAAACCACCCTAGCAATGTCTCACAATACCTGCCTCTGTGCTGCATCATAAACCAAAACAGTGATAAGTTAAGCACAAAAATAACATGAGTTACAGAATGTATATATCATCAGAAGTCATAAAGTCTATCTCATGGAGGTGGGAGAGAGGGAAAAAATCATTCCAAGTCATAATATTAGGAGAGTTCTCAATCCATCTGAGAAATGGATCATGAAAATTCAAAGGTCCAATAGACTGACTCAAAGAGTCTGAAGGTTGGCTACCTTGGAAATATTCACAATCTGAGGTCTGGGAAGGAAATAGAAAAAACCTAGGGGGTGACTGAGAAGTTGTTAAGGGAAGGTTAAAATACTGAGATGATAGAATTCTTCTTGAGGTATCCAACCTACCTTGAACTCTAGGGTTTTCCTCACAGGAAATTTAATACAAAAGACATACTTCCCAACTACACCTTTACTGACACAAAAGATAAAGTAAATGAAGGTGGCTAGAGAATATTATCACAAGGATCCTTCTTTGGGAAAATGATGTCCTTACTCCTATCAATATCTAAGCACAATTATGGTTGATAATATTCTTCATGGAATAAATCCAAGTGCTCAGAGGAATAATCATCAAAATCCACAAGGTATGACCAGAATTCATTAGGAGATTATAGCACCAGGTCATCCTTGGGTATCCAAAATAGGTTTGTAATCACACAATCTCCTTGGTGCCAATTTTCAAGTTTATTTTTAACTTCATGTGATAAAGGTAAAGAAAAAATTTGGAAATGACCCTCAATGTCATAAATGGTGTCCCCATTATATCCAATCACATCCCATTTACGCTTCCCGGCATGTATGAATTCATGAAAATTATCAACAAAGTCGTCATCTTCATCATAACATGAAGGGGTTAGAACATCCAACACTTCTTCACTTTCCACATCATAAGATAGAGAATCATTAAAAATTTGGGAAGGGAAGTAAATCACCTTTCTTACCTCTTCCTTTGCGGGAGATTCAAGTATTTGTATATCTTCATCAAATAGAAGACTTTCCTCTACATCTTCTATCTTGTCTAGGGGTTCCATTTATTCTTCACTTCCTGAATCATAGAATAAGGTATCATCAAAAAATTGGAAAGGAAAATGACTCACCTCATTCTCTTCATCTTGTGTAGGAGATATATGATCTTGGAGAGCTTTGTCGAATGGAGGAGCGATTACCACTACTTCATCCTGATAATTCACTTCTCTAGTTTCACTGCATTCTATTTACCACTACTTCATCCTATTCAAGGGTTGAAAATTTACTTCATAAATCTCTTATTTCATATCAGAAGGTTCTTGTTATTGAGCATGATATACATCCTTGAGATATTCTACAATCTCAGTGGTGAATCCTTCGTCCTCTAAGGCTATTGTGACATTTTGAAGGGCATATTCATACGTTTGGAAATGTGGTTTGACAAAGTCAATAAACCTACTAATGAGGTGTACAAAATAAGATATACCCCTATATTCATAACAACCTCTAAACCAATCTTGTAAAAATATTGATAGAGAGAGTATGAATAATTTTACCAGCACATCCTCCCCTCCCAATTCTATCTCGCTTATATACTTCAAAAATTCTACAATGTGAGGAATTGGGAGGCCTCCTTCAAATATTGCAGGGTTGCTTGACCATTTTGTATGAAAACAAGTCGGGTATCCTTGAATACTTTTGAAATCAATAGTCGAATATACTTGTTCCCAGGACGCCATGATCCCATAACTTGGAAATATCACATAATTGAGAGTAAGGTGGCACCTAGGAAAAGGTTACTGGACTCGCTAGATAATTTTCTTGAAACTATCAAAGGGATGAGGGGATCACCCTCAGTGGATTCGCCAGGTAATCTTTTCAGAGTAAAGGATTTTGAGGAAAGGATTACCGAAAAGTGTCGTCTTGAGGAGAATTGACTCAGTGTTCCCTAAAAATTGTGCCAAAATGTTATCGCGCAATTTGTTCTTTGATAGAAGAAAAGGTTAAAGGAGATAAAATTGGCGTAACTAGAGACTATCCTATCACTATCACTTCAATAGGATGTGTCTTTATATTTAGGGTGGTAGGCCTAGGGGAGACGTCCTCGATGACCTGGGGGTTTGAGAAGGAAAAGTCAAAGTGGTTAGATAAAGTCCCCCTCTCACAAGTTACCACTGATCAGAAAGTCCATTTTTATAACCAATGAAATGATAATGTATCAAAGTGTACCTGCCTGAAACAAAGCAACAAGAAACTATATATATTTGCAGGTACACTTTCTGGCTAGCACTTCATAAAACCATAGACTTTCTTGATAAAAGAAATTTGTTGAATATGATGAATTAAATATAAAATTATAGAAAAAATATTTATAGGGCAATACTTGACATTAAATGCCTTGAAATAGCTTCAGAATGACTAAGAATCATTAACCATTGAAATCATAATTCTAGCATTTGTTAGAAGCAAACAAGGCAATGTATAAATCATCCTTATCAATTTATTTTATAAACTTTTAATGTTTAATTTAATGGCTGTATATTACTTTAGTAACAACAATAATATAGTCAGTAGGTTAGGCTATTCTAGGGTTAGAAAGTGTTAGTAGTTTTCTCAAAGAATAGGTTTTGATGGTTGTTTTTATCAATTACTTAAAGGACGACTTAGACTAGTTCTTTAGGGAAAATGGAGTCAATGAATATGGTAGAAAATGTTGAAGAAAATGATAGTAGGAGCGTCAAGGACAAGAGATATTGATAGATTGGAGAGTTGGTAACCGAAGGGTCCAATTATCAAACCCTAGAGGAAACTAGCTACTAAGGTGTAGGTAAGCCTAGTCCTTAGTATAACTTCCTCCCTTCTTAAATCAAAGATGAAGAAAAAATAGGCTAAGATGAAGCAATGGATACTTAAGGTGTTGCAATGGCAAGGCCTTAGTAGATGCTTCAAGAAAAATGGCCTTTTGACAAGATCTAGCAGGTGAAGGCTTTTGAAGATAAGAGAATAACCTGTGCTAGTCTTCCTAGGGTTTAGTAGAGAAATTTCATAATATTTAATGTAAATTCAAGAGAAATAAACTATAAACATTAAACTAAGAATAATTGCATAAATATCACTTACATTCATCAACAATAATAAGGAAAAACCCTAGTTGAACACTTTCACCAAGAAACTTGTCTAAATACTCCAAGATTTAGCCTTCCTCAAAAAGTGAGCCTAAAATTTCAGCCAAGAAACCCTAAGGAGGGTGCAAATTTCAGTCCTCAGAAGTGTGAGTGAAAGATGATGAAAAATAAGAGTGATTTCCCCCTTATTTATACAGTTACAAAGACCAGAATTAGGTCAAAAAGGCCGACATGGCCTGTTACCCTTAATATCTAGTTTTTACATTAAATGTCATAATTAAACCCTAAAACAAGATGTAAAGGTGACATCATGCCCTTTTAGTGTGACATTAGGACCTTTTTGGGAAACGTTGGCCTCCTAGAGCAAAAGGTTAGGCCTCCTTGAGCCTCAGGATTTTTCCACATGTGCCACTTGGCACACAATTTCCTCCAAAACATCCAAAGCGATGGGTAACGTCATGAGTGACCTGGGTGACATTATGGGCCTTCCAAAGCCTACATCATGGTGTAAAGGACACAACCCCCCTGGGTCCAAGATTTCTAGGCTGCCCCTGGTGAAATGTCCTCCTCTCTCTGTGTGTAAATACCATGATCTGTCTGTGCCCCTGGGTGGCGTCTCAGCATCCATTAGGTGGAATTTTTATCCCTATGGATATCTGAACTAATAATATCCCCATATGTACCTTTTCATCGGGTGTGTCATTGAAACATCAACAATTACTCCCTCCATGGGCTCATAAATCACAGGGATCATAACAATGCCAATCCCATCTAATCATCAAGTTATTTAAACATGTGCATGAAACCCCCTATACTCGGACAAGTTCTCAAAGATGTTATGCTATACTATAGGACAAGTTTGGAGGGGATGACAGGATGTCCTTTTGGGCTAATGCTCATTGGATGTGGGATGTTCTTGGGTGAAGTCAAATCGAAGCCATGTGAATGGATGAGGTGGTAAGGGATGTTTGTTCAATGGATGTTTGGTCAATGGGTGCAGTGATAGGAGGGAAATTTATGGCTTACCTATGGGTGCCTTTGAAGAGGGTGAGCTGCACCTTATCATGGATGCAAATGTTTCCATGCCCTTTCATTCCTTTTATCCTTTATTCTTATGTCATTTTTCTTTCAGGAGGATAGTCAGGGGACACTGCATGGTGACCAGTGGTGGCAATGTTACCCACAAGAACTTCATGGAAATGAGAAGGATTTCTTGTGATGAGACCCCCTTTCTCTTGGCTATGAAACCAAGAGCCATTGCCCTGGTGTGGTGACCAGATGTTGGTATTTTCATACCACTACATGCCCATGGAACTAATAGGCTAGCTCATGATGAGAACCCCTATCCTCCAACTAGGCCTTGATTTATTATTTTTTTATGGGTCCCTTTGTTTCTTGCTGCAAAGCTTTTCATTGCTTTCTTAAGGATCCTTGGGCGAAGCATCTCAAGTTTTTATTTTTTGGATTTTATATTTTTCCATCTATTTTTACCCTTTGTGTCTTTAGCCCCTTCTTCCCACAAGGTAAGGTACAACCCTTAGATATTTGGCCAACCCAATTCCCAGACCAGTGTAATGATATGGATGAGTGGGAAAAAGATGGATAGTGGTAAGTATGGTGGGAACAAACGATGACCTTTCATGAATCCCCCTAGTGGAAACTTAGTGCCTATGGGTACCAACTTACTAGGGTATCATGTCATTCCACATAGGTGTGGTGAAGTGGAAAGGAATAAGGTCCAAGCACACGTTAGAAGAAAAATGAATTAGATGCACATATTCAAAAATTTATAGAATCAAAGTGACACATACCATGATATCTAGACTCATTACCTCATGGAGCAAGACCCATTTCTGCTACAAGACCAAGCCGATGTGATGGATTTTGTTGCTTTTGAAAAAGTGGAGGCTATGAAGAAGGAAAGGATGGGACCTCCAGGGCCATACTCAAGTTGATCCACCTCTCGGTACTCCATGTCTAGGACCTGTGGGGCTCAAGAGATAATATCCTTAGTTATCCCTAGGCTAGGAGATAACAAGACAAAAGGAGAAGGACCAGAGGAAAAATAAAGGGGGAAAATAGGAGGAATACCTGAATGCTAAAGAGGTTTAGCTTCAGTCGATCGAGATAGCTCCTTTCTTGGGGCGACATTCTTGTAACTTTCATCCAAGCATACTTATGTGCTTCTACTTTCCACTGATACTGCCTTAGGTACTGTGTTTCACCCCAATGTTGACTTGGGATTCTAGACTTTAAAATTTATCTTAAAAATAAGAGCAGCACAAGTGCACTGAGCATGATTATGGCCTATTTGGTGGCATCCCTAATAATGAAAGGTAAATTTCCAGTAATCCACTCATTTACTCCAGGTCTTCTCTCCAAGTACAATATCAATATTTCCCACCAAGCCCTTACTCACATTGATCTTGATTTATGAGCATAATGAAATGAATAACATATTTAATATAATAACACATAGATATGGAGAACAAAAAAATATATCCAGTGAACAATAACTTCTATTGAATAAAGAAAATAGGATGAAACTATAAAACTACATAACTAAAAACAACTTGCTCGAATGGTGGTAGCTATCTCTGAGAAGTGATATGGATTATATGCACATTTTTATGAGAAAAATGATTACAATGAGGCTCTAGAGGCTTTTTTAACATTACTCATGAATTCCAAAACCCTAGACATACAAAAACCTAATTCTAGGAGATGAAATGCCAAAAGTTGTATGGGCCCCAATGTGTAAGTTGGTACGTCAACTTCCCGGGGTCGTAACTTTTGCATAAGACCTTCATTTTAGGTGTGTGATATCTTGTTGGAAAGTTATTTTCAAGAATTACAAATTATTCCATCAAAAATTGATTGTATCTACAATTTGGTTGTGTAAATACAAAATAAAAACTATTTAGGGCCCCAAAATGGCCCTGGAAGTATAGAAATATTTATTGACATGAAAACTTCCAAAAGAAGATAGTTGGAAGAGGTGGGTGGTTGTTAGCCCTTGGTTATGGAAGCAAGTGAATATTAAGGAAGAATAGAAAAGTACCAACTGTGTGGAAGGCACATTAACTGAGAATGGATCGAAGTGGTCAAAGAAGCAAAAAAGAAGGAGGGAAGTAAGAGAAAAGCTATCCATTGGAAGAAAATATCGAGGATGATAGATCAACAAAGAAGATGGATCATGGACAAATAAACAAGAGGAAAAATACACCATAGGATGCTTTGGAGAACCTCATGGAAAAGAAGGAAGAATAGGTCGACGAAGCCCTTAAAGAACAGGTTGCGTGGGACCTAGGGTTTTGGCACCTAGACTTATTCCATGTAATTTATAAATGAAGGTCTAGAAGACCTGGGAGGGCTCGTTCAAATTTGGATTCTGTTGATTTTGATTGATTAGTGTTGTTGCGTGAGAGAAGTATAATGTTGTGAGAGAATTCTTTTACTGTAATATCTTCAGTTGGGTGCAAATATCAACCCTGCAGCTAGGTGCGTGGGGAGGGGAGAGAAAAACAGAAATAGAGAGAGATATGCAAGATAAGTGCGCAGATAGAACTGTATGTTTTCATTTAATATATCAAGAAACATAGTTCTGTGGACGTATCCCTAGGGAGAGGGTGAACCACGTATATCTAGTTGTTCTGTTTGGTTGATGTTGTGTTATTTTTTATCTGTTATACTGTTATTGCATTATTGTGTTGGATCAGAGATATCTCTTGCATAGTATGCTTAAGAGAGATCAAGAATACTAGATTGTTGTGTGTTGTTTCCTAGGATCCACCTTGCATTTCCTTTGGTTGTAGACAACTGTGTCCTGCAACCCCCTATTACTACTTCGGGTGAGACTGCATCTTCTTCGTAATTATTGTCGAAAGGGCCAATATTTAGGGCTTGTTGGTGCGCTATTGAAGAGTTAAATCCTGGGTCTGCCCTTGTGCTAGCAAATGGTTCCTTTGTTAGGACCAATATCTTCTTGAGGGAATTTTAAGGTGGTTCCTATCGAATACAAAAATTCAGAAGTGGACAGAAGAACAAGAGAAGGACTTTTTTGAAGCTCAGAACAATAACCCTAACATTAGTATAGAAGACTCGTTGGGACGACACATATTCACCGACATACATGAGATTTTATTTGGACGAATTCATAAAGATATATACAAGTGGTTAGCCAGATTAGCAGATACCCAGTTTGAAATCAGATCTAGACCACCTGTGGTTTGGACGTCGACATTGATCAAGAAGGTCAAGAGAATTGATAACGTCATGTCGAGAGCAGTAGATCACTAGTTTGATAGCACTATTGGAGGGTACATTACTGAGTTTTCTATTGACAGAGTAGATTCATATAGCCAAGCATAGAGATATTTCTTTAAGGGACCTAGAGGAAAAATTTTACACTTTTTGAAGCTGAAGATCAAGATGCTATTGCATGAGAAGAACATTTTGAAGATATAGTAATCAGTCAGACTAAAAATATAATGTTCAAGAACTTAGGCAGTGATAGAGACACAGAGGTTGGAGACACGCACAGTGGGAGAGAATTCAAAGAGGTCCCTCTGGTGAAACTATTTGAGCAGATTCACAAACCAATAGCATAGGACGAAGGGTTCTACAATGGAGAGGAAGAAGAGCTATTGAACGAGGAACATTCAGAGCCCGCTAGGGAAGAGGAGAGGAATACTAAAGAACCTCACTGAGAAGAATCAATAACTTTAGGGACTGCACCTATCGTCGAAGAAAGTACTACTACTCCTGTTGTTTTAGTATCATTAAGTAACTAGAGTAGTCAGAGTTATCAGAGCACTTAGAGCACTATTACTAATAGTTCAGGACATACTCAGTCAAGAAACCTAGGAATATCTATGGCAGATGAAATGAGGTACCTATCATTAGAGGAGATGGATATGAAGATCCTGATCAAGACTAGTTCTTATGCGAAGATGTATGGAGTATTAAACAAGTAAATGATGAATGTGTGAAGAGAGTTTAGTTTAGTAATACCTTGAGAGACCGTGCACTGAGATGGTAGATGAATTTTATTAAAGGAACTGTAAAACCTATACCACTGAATGATATCAAGACTGCGTTGAGTGAAGAATTCAAGAAACCCAAGTCGGAGTCACAGTTCATTACAGAACTGAAAGAAATCAAGCAAAGAGTAGTTGAACCTATTTGGGAGTTTGATGAGATGTTTAAGACCTTGACAGCTCGTTTGAGCTTTCAGATACCAGACGAGAAGAATAAGGAATGGTTTATTTCTTCCCTCTTATCACAAATTAGAGTTCCTCTTATGCAACAGAAGTTCACTTTGTAGGATGAGGCACTGGAGATTTCAATGAAACTAGAATCAACCCCTATAGGAGAATCCAGCTCAGGTATGAGTCAAATTTTGAGTCAGCTAACTAGCTTATCTATGCAGGTCGAAGATATGAAGAAAGAAAATAGAAAATATAAAAGAGAAGAGATCTGGCGTATCATATGTAAATCGGACGACCATGACAATGAACACTATGTTATTGGATAAAATGGTAGGTGCAGACACAAACTCATCTCCCTATATCCACCTAGATCTCGAACAAAACACACCAGAACATGACGCTTTCCTTAAGTTTTAAATATTGAATTTACTAACAAAAGAGGGATAGGTGACATACCATTTAAACACCGCTTTCTCTTGCCATCACCATCCTAGCTCCGTTCCAACACTCATACAATGATGATCCTGCAAAAGGACACAACCAAAAAAAGTGATAGTAATAACATAAACTCAATATAAACCTATGTATGTGATCAAGGAATCATACAATAAGCCACAACATTATAGGAAAGAATCATATTACTATATTATATTAAATGTGAAAGAGAGATTACAACCATGGCCTTGATGTCATAAGGTCCCTTCCAACTATCCTTCGTTCTCCACACACTTCCACTCCAAGAATTCTAAGAGCATAGATATGATAATATTCACAATCTATCTTGACAAAATGACTCATCTATCCAAGCTAACAATCTCCAAAGCTCAATCCAATCCAAGCTAATCCCAAAAGATAACTTTCTCCACGAGAGTTCCTCTCCTTTTATAAGTTGAAGAGGATAAGGTGAGGAGGTTAGGATGATCCCACTAAATCATGAAAGAGAGTAAGATCCAAACCATTCGGATACCACCTCACCATGGAAGTTTATCCTTCCAGAAGCATCGAGAAGATGCTCATTTTTCCCGAGTATGAGCATTTTCGCACCCTACCTATATAGCAACCTGTGAACACTTCGCAACCTAGCTATGGTGCAGCCTGGGAAAATCAGGCATTTTCGCACTTTGCCTATATAGAAACCTATGAACATCCTTTTTAATAGGGTTTTTACAAACGAGAATGCAACTTCTTTTCTTAGGAAAATTTCTTCTCCCTTCTTTCTTTAGGAACTCGGGCCACTGACCCCTCTGAAGGCAACATGTAGGTTTACATCATTAACGGTCATAGGGATGATGAAAATAATTTGAAACAAAGAGCCCCCCAAAGTATGAAGTTAGAACATAGTGATAGCTGAAATACTTTGTTAATTTGTGTGTAGTGATCCAGGGGGTCATTCGTCATGAAAGTACACTGATCCAAATAAAGGAGAAAATGGTACAATGCCAGTGAAATAGAAATGCATACATGGTTTTATTAAAGCTATTGGTTATGGTATATAAAATCAAAGCTTAGCTTTATACCTTGGTTCGGGATGAGTCACAAAAGTCAGACTATGGTGCGAAGTAACTAGACTTAATATATGTTTTCAACACATCCAATGTATAGCTAAACGGTTCATTGCAACGTCGACGACATTTGTAACATGGAGTGCGCATTTAGTGACATAGTCATTGCATGGAGTGGTAACATTACATAATTGTTTAGAGTTGGGTGCGCAGTTTGTTCAAACAGTTAGTTGTAACATCGGGTGGTTACAACATTTGGTGGATGGTTTGGTGCACAACATATCGGGCGGTTATACCATTCGGTGCAGCGTTTGACGGATCACAGATATGGCAGAGTTCTAATATGGTTCAATGAATGGTGAAAATAACATTTGGTACAACTGTTGGAACGTTTTGGTGGGCAAATCGAACTCATGATCGACCCTGATCAGCGTGATACTAGCCACTAAATCCATTGTTTCAACCATATTTAGAACTCAACAATTTATCCTTTTGTTACAAAAATCTCACAGAGATGAAATCAAATGCGCCTAAGTCGGGATTAAACTCTCGACGTGCACCTTTATAACCTAGGGTTTCAGCCAAAGCGAGGACAGGGACGAAGACGGAGCCAGAGGGATGGAGACAGAGGACGGAGGAGAGATTCATTGCAATTTGTCCAGCATTCCGTTTTGAACAACTGTTGAATTCGTTTTTACAGAGACGGGGAACATAAGAAAGCGTTTTGTCGTAAATTGTTCCAATGTTGTGTTCTTTATGAAGTCGACCATTCTCTGCATAAATTGGCTTCTTTGTATTTTGAAGGCCATTTGGTAATTTACAGAGAGGAGGTCTTGAAGGCTTCTGTACAACATACTGTTCTATTGCCGAAGTTGATGTCCAGAAATATTTTGTACCATTTTAAAAGCCATTAATTGGATCGGTACCCATTGGAGAGGGACCCGGAGATGTAGCCGAGTGAAGGGGGTGAACTCCGTTATCAAACTCTTTTGTTCTTGTCTCTCATTTTCTGTTCCATATTCTCTTTCTATTGCTTTCAGTTTTGCAGATTTCAGCATTTAATAATCACATTAATGCTTTTAAATAATCAAATTGCAAACTAATGATAAGCATTCATAGATTTTACATGCACATATGTTGAGATCTGACGGATCAAGTTTGGTATTAGAGCAGGTGACTGTTTGTGCATAGTTTTTTTGAATGCTTACCAGGTCCAGGTTGAAGCTTGGTGAAGGAGAGCTAGTGGAAGGTGATCCTGAAATTGGTTCAAGGAGGACAATTTCAAGAGAAACAATGACTTCTCCATGAGGCGAAGAAGAACATAATGAAAGAGAGAAACCTGTAATTTCTGAAACAGAGTTTTTGGAGGCTTTTATCAACATGAAATCCATGATGGAACTCCTTCTCGAGGAACGAGCAAAAAGAAAGAGGAAATAAGGGGAAGGTTCATCACGAGATGAAGAAAAACAAAAGGGTAAAGGAGTAGGAGGTGATGGTGATCCTCCTGAAACAAATCCATTCTCTTCATTCTATAATGCTTCTCATAATCCTCATAATGCAAATACAAATATTCCTTTATTAAAACTGGATGTCAAGTTTGAATTGCCTATGTATAATGGTGAACTTGATGCAGAAAAATTGGATAATTGGATGAAGCAGATTGAAGTGTATTGTAGGATTCAACAAATCTTGGATGACAGTACCAAGATTCAGTTAGCCACTCTCAGAATGGGAGGCACTGCATTAATTTGGTGGGATAGTAAAACTCAAGAGGATTTTCTGAAGAAAGGTAAAATCATGTCATCTTGGTATGAGTTTACTTTTGCTTTAAAGAAATAGTTTTATCCATTGGGTTATATGCAACAAGCTGTTATGGATTGGAAAAACTTAAGACAGGGTAAGGAACAAAATGTACAAGAATACACACAAGTGTTCAGAAAGAGAGCTTTAGTTCTTAGTGTTCCTCTTTATACACAATAAACTTTATTAAAATACATAGATGGATTACATTCGCATTTAAGGCATTCAATCCTTATGTTTAATCCATCTAATCTTGATGAAGTATGTGTACAAGCAACTCATATTGAAGCAGGTGAAAGAAACATGAATTTCAGAGCAACAAAAGAAGCTCCTCCTCCAACAGAAAACAAGAAAAGGTGGAAGGAGAAGAAAGCAACTACAGTGAGAAAAGAAGAAGGAGAAAGGCCTTCTTGTTCACATTGCGGGAAGAAAGGACATGATGATGCAAAGTGTTGGATATTGCATCCAGAATTGAAACCAGAATGGTTTAAGGTTCCAAAAGGAAAGGAAAAAGCCACAACCATCGTTCAAGATCTTGGATCAGATTCCGATGATGAAACAAAGGTAACAGTTGTGGGTTTGAAAGGTAAAGCTCTTGTTGGCAATAATTCTAGCACTGGTTCTTCATGTGCTTCTACTTCTAAAAAGCATGTTGATTTGGAAGATGATAAAAGGAGTGAATTTTTTCACATAAGGGTTATCTCAAAACAAACTAAGATTGACACACTCATAGATAGTGGATCTCAAGTTAATCTAATTTTAGAAGAGATTGTTAAACAATTGGGATTGGAAACACAACCACATAAGAAGCCTTATCCGTTGGGATGGGTGTG
>ML778732.1:268642-282629 GCA_009831015.1 Picea engelmannii | reverse complement strand
TTCCATATTCTCTTTCTATTGCTTTCAGTTTTGCAGATTTCAGCATTTAATAATCACATTAATGCTTTTAAATAATCAAATTGCAAACTAATGATAAGCATTCATAGCTTTTACATGCACATATGTTGAGATCCGACGGATCATGTAGGGAACAAGGAACAATCGGTCGAGAACCTACCAACAAACAAGGAAATACAGTAAAATAATATATCATCACTGAGGTAGGCATTCCCATACTTAGAATACAAATGACTCAGAGCATAAATGCTGACATGCCAAGATCCATGTCAAGTAAGATATGTCATGGTGACCAAACATATATGGTGGATCCATGCCAATATGACTCAAATATGAACATAGCCACCAAAAATACACTGTGGCTCTATGTGTTAAAGACTCAAATTTGAACATAGCCACCAGACATACAATGTGGATATATGTAACAATACACTGAATATACTCCAATGCAACCTAGATCTGTCAGAAAATATCCAGGGTCTTCATCCCCACCACTCTATAGTACAAACCTAACCTTGTGAATACATGTGCTGAAGTCGAACATGGTAGAAACCACTTGATTACCGATCATTAGTGTATACCATTAAAAAGTTCGAGGGAAATCACCATTAATGTCAATGACTCCCAAGTTACTCTAGTACAATCCAACAAATGTGAATCAATGAGCTGAGGTCGAACACTCGACAAAATCTCTTGATCAGGGGTCGATAATGAAAACCCACTATTGAAAGCAAGGAAACCTGCCATTGAGGCATTCATGTTCCAAGGTACCTATTAGTTTCTAAGTCTAATTCCTGGATTATGAGTTGAATTCGACAGGAAAAGACTCGTCACAAGAGGGCCTTAATGTATCCCACATCAATGACATGCAACAAGTAACAAGATTTGATGTAGATCAGAGTAACAAGTGATTCAGGACTAAATCAGGGATGGCCGATGCAATATAAGGCTTTAAGGACTATATAAATGGCCGACGCAATAGAAGGCTTTCCGGGTTGAACTTCTCTTTGAACATATTGATGACACGACAATTGTCTTGGAAAAACTAACTCAACAACAGGGATCACAGACCGATTTGTAATCTTATAAAGGAGTATGATTAAGAGACAAGTGGATTTTCCAACCTAGACACAAGGCGAGTGAAAGGGTGTCATGTTCAAAAGTGACTCTTCCATGGAATATAGGTTTAGACATATTTCTTTCCCAATTCACCCCCCCACCATTTCTAGTGAGTACCTCTTTATTTTTACACAATCTTGAGGAGGATAACATATGCTTGTAATGTAAGCTCATCCTTCAGATGATTCCCTCGGAGTATGTTTAATGAACCCTAAGAAGGAGTGGTTCGGTCCCATATGGGCCTTTCGATGTTTGTTTAATGAGTCCAAAGATAGAAAACTTGGGGGTTTTTCATGTTTTGAGAGTCTGAAAAACACTTAAAGAGAATTCTCCCAATTCCTTTTTCGTAAATTAGTTCGATGAGATCGAAAAAGTGATAAAATATCGCTCATCGAATTTTTTCTTCAAATACTTTTACGATTGTGAAAAGAACAAGATCGCTCGGAAATCTTTTCATGTTTAGAGAGTCTAAAAAGAGCTTAAAGGGAACTCCAGTGGGTTCCTTTTTCATATAAACTTTACGAGTCCAAAAAAGTGATAAAAGTATACTCGCTTACATTCTCATTGATTTACAAGCATTAGAAAGAACAAAGACTAAGCTTGGTAACTTATTCTCATGTATTTACGAGCATGAGAAAGAACAAAGACTAAGCTCGGGATTGTTTTCATTTTTACGCAAGCTTTAAAACAAAACAAAACTATGCTTGGACCTGGTTTCATTTTCATGCAAGCTTGAACCAGAGGAAACTATGCTTGAGGTAAGTGGTTTCATTTTTACACAAGCTTGAACCATAGAAAACTATGCTTGTGACTTCCCAACGCATAACATAGGGATGGTTGGTACTTACCCCCCAGCTTAAGAAGCTAGCATTTTAGCTTCAACATGAAGTCCAAAGGCTATAACCAAATTTCCCCCAAGCTTTGTTTCATCCAACTGCAAAGTAGAATGAAATGAAGCTTCAAATACTAGACAAAGGACTTGACTCAAATAGAGAGGGGGAAAACTATTTCATTTTTTTAACGAGTTTGAAATAGAAATAAGAACTATGCTCGTAACCTATGTTTCATTTTTTAACGAGGTTGCCACAGAGACGAAAAAATTATCCTCATAAGTGGTTTCATTTTTTAATGAGCTTGAAATCAGAAAACCATGCTCAAAGACCTATGTTTCATTTTTTAACGAGGTTGCCTCAAAGACGCAAAAATTATCCTTGGAAGTGGTTTCATTTTTTAACAAGCTTGAAATTAGAAAACCATGCTCAAAGACCTCTGTTTCATTTTTTAACGAGGTTGCCTCAAAGATGCAAAAACTATCCTTGGATCCTCTCTTCTTGATCATGGATTCCAAGAGGACAATTCTCCGGAATGACACCATGTCAAGGGATAAAACTAGGTCATGGCTTCCAAGAGATCTTCACTGGAAGGAAGAAACACACTCTAGAAGGACACCAAGTTGAGAGTCTCGACAAGAGTAAAGAGATTGGGCTCTAACAACCCTATCGAAGAGATCACCATGTCAACTATTGGATCTAAGTCATCAGAAGTTGAATCCATGGGCGACAACACCACGTAATTGACCTGTGGCGGGGGAAATACCATCTGCATATAAGAGCCACTTAGGGAGGCAATCCAATCAGGGTCAATGAATGAAAGTTGATCAACATTCACAACTCATCCATCATGATGGAAATATATCACATGAAAAAGAGTAGACATAATAGCTTTCATGGCATAGACATAATCTCGCCCAAGGAGTAAAGCAAAATCCAAGGGGTCTTGGACTACCATGATGTCAATAAAGACAGTTTTCCCTCCCAAAGTTATAGGAAACTGAGGAAGGGTCCCTAAAGGTTGACTGGTTCTTCTGTTAAAAGATAATAGATTCTACGTAACCGACACAAGCTAAGGAAAACCTAAATCTTGCCAAGCAAAAGAGGACAAAATACTAATGAATGCACCCTCATCTATCAATGTCTGAGGAACGTCTAGACCACAAACCTGTACTATAATCTGGAAAGGAATGTGAGAGGGAAGACGAGGTCCAGTTAGCACACCCCAATCAAAACAGATGGCCTCATTACTTGGAGGGGGTTCCACGAGAGAAGGAGGAATAACCACTGACATGGTAGATTTTGTATCAATGAGAAAAACATGGGCAGTATCGGGTTTACTCTTGAGTGGGAGAGTAGGATAGACCGATGATGAGATCAGATCGACCACTTGGGTTGCATTCTCCAAGGGGAGAATGGGATTGACGCTTGGAAAATGATCGATCGCTTGGGTTTCACTCTCTAACAGAAGAGTGGGATCAACCAAGGATGGGATTGGATCGACCACTTGGTCTATTGTTTCAACCAAGGACATGACCATATTGACTACTTGATCAACCAGACTGACCAACGGGGGAACTAGATTGATCATTCCATCAACTACAGGTGGGTTGAGAGAAATCTTGCGATAAGCAACTGGAAGTTGAGGTTGTGAAACAGTCATGTCTTCCAGGAATTTTGAGGCTTCTTCCATATGAGGGAAAAGATAAGTTAGATGATGCCCTTTGCATAACATACACAAGAACTTAGCTCTATTTTTCTTCTTCCCAACTATATCGTGACTAGTCTATGGGAAGTCATTAGCATGTTGTTTAGAGGCTAACGACATGGGTTGGCGAGGATGTGTAGACCACGCTTCTATAACCTTGGATAGACTGGGGAAATCATTAAGAATATGCCTACCCTTACAAAGCCTACAAGGCTACTTGGGATTACGGGTTGTTTGGGTGATCTTGACATCATCAACACTCCCAACATGATCAACAGTAACTAGTTGTTTTCCAACATGTTTGACAGTGGTTGAAGGTTTTGACACTTGTTTATCTTTATTCTTATTATTCTTCCTTTTCTTCTTCTTCTTATCCACCGAGTTACTAGATTTAGAGATTTCACTTGGTGAAGAAGATGAAATGGAAGAAGACCTTGCAAGTGAAGACGGTGAAGGATCAACATGAGGTTGATGTTCTTGGGGGAAAATTCTTACAACTGAAGCACTAACCGCATTTGGGATTACCTGAGTGGAAAACAACCATATTGGTAATCCAATTGTGAGGCCTGCAAGGCTCAAAGTAGCGATGTGAGGAGGACCAATGTTTCCGTAAGAAGGAAAATAAAAAGGTTCCCCTGGAAAAAGGGTTCCCTCATTGGTCATTTCGGGAACTAACGCCATTAAAAAAATATCCAATCTAGATTCCACTAGGAAAAACAAACAACACACGCTAAAAATCTAGTAAGAAAGCAAGCAAACAAAAACTTCTCACAATGAACGCATTAGTTGGTGATGAAATTCAATGTCCTGGGAACAAAGTAACAAGGGGCTGAGATAGAGCAGGTGGAAAAGTTACATTGACGACCTACTTAATGGACTTACACCCTAGTGCAAGCTCCCGCACATAATTGTGGGTATACCCTTCAAGGAACCTGAGCGAGTTTGGCCAACGTCGATTCCAGGTACCATGAAGACTTGCCCCTCCACAGTCACCTTGTGTAAAGACCCTAAAGAGATAGGCCACTAAGGTTACCAATCACTACAGTGATGCCTGGGGAAACAATCGACAGTCCTATCCATGTGCAAGGGAAGGGTATCTAGCCCAAAATCAACTTGAAAGGCTTCCACCCATCATTGTGGGTATACTTTCAAGCGAACCCCATAATACGTGAAATATCTACACCAAGACTGACAAAGCAGGGTGAGTAACTCTGTCAGTCTCAATGCAACCTTGTGATTGACCCTTGTTTTAGAAGGGCTTCCCATGACAAAATGTAATAAGTGGATTTCACTTCTCCCTAACGCAAGATTCTATGTTTGTTTGCAACTTTGGAAATTTATCTTTCACACCTATTCCAAATCCCTACAACTAATCTAATGTAGGTTTGCTACCAGAAAATATAAAAATGTCTAATCAATTTTTATAAGCGCTTTATTTTATGGCTGTTGTTACTCAAGAAGAAAATGGCATGGACAATATGGTGTTTTGACTGACTCGAAAGTTATTCAAAGAGATGAAGATGCAATCTTTTCATTTCGATGAAAGCTATGCTACGAGAAGGATAAAACATTTATCATTACCATATACACAATGTCCCAAAATATATTAAACTCATCAATATCAAGATTCTCAAGAAATGAGAAAAATATACTGTACACCAATTTAAGACCAAAAAATGTAAGGAATCATGCAATTTCACTACTTTAGATGCAATGATGCCCCCAATATAATATAAAGAAAGAAATTAAATCTTTTTGTTTCAAAAATTTCACTAAAAGCAATAATGAACTTTCTTAAAGCAATGAAACCGAAACTAAAAGTTTTCTTTTAAAGTGAACTATTGAGAAGAAATCTGATCTTTCCCTAAACAATTCTAAAGAAAGCACATTCTTTGTAATTGAAAGACACTCAAATCAAGAGACTAATCCTTCAAAACCAAACAAAGAAAATATGGCTAAAAGAAACTCAAAGAAAGTCAAGCAGACTGTAAACAGATCAATATAGGCTCCAAAAGTTTAATCCAGCTGGTCAAAGAAAAACCGAGCATCAAAAGATAACAAGACCCAATCCAAAAAAATTTACAAACAAGTTCATAAGCCAACAGTATATTACAATGTGAAAATCAACAGTTTTCGTAGGCTAGCAATGAGTAGGGTGCAAAAAATGTCGCACTGGTTTAAACAGTGAGGTGCGAAAATCAAAGTTTTTTGCAGGCCATATACAGGTGAAGTGTGGGAATGTCTATAATCAAAAGGAATTTTAAAAAAGGTCAAAGAGTCTAAGTGAATATTCAAATCTAGAGAGTCTGGATGGATCTCCCACAGACTCAGAGACCATAAATCAAGCAATCAAAGCAAGGGATCTAACTAGACTAACTAGGGAACAATCTGTTTCCCAGTGGAGTCACCAATTTTGTTATTGGATAAATCGGTAGGTGTAGACACTAACTGATCTCCCTAGATCCACCTAGACCTAGAACAAAACATACCAGAACATGATGCTTTCCTTAAGTTTTAAATATTGAATTTACTAACTAAAGAGGGATAGGTGACATACCGTTTAAACGCCGCTTTCTCTTGCCATTTCCATCCTAGCTCCGTTCCAACACTCATACAATGATGATCCTACAAAAGAATGCAACCAACCAAAGTGATCGTAATAGCATAAACTCAATATAAACCTATGTATGTGATCAAGGAATTATACAATAAAACACAACAAGATTTATAGGAAAAAATCATACTATTGTATTATATTAAATGTGAAAGAGAGATTACAACCATGGGCTTGATGTCGTAAGGTCCCTTCCAACTGTCCTTCGTTCCCCACACACTTCCACTCCAAGAATTATGAGAGCATAGATCTGATAATATTCACAATCTATCTTGACAAAATGGCTCATCTAGCCAAGCTAACAATCTCCAAATCTCAATCGAATCCAAGCTAATCCCGAAAGCTAACTTTCTCCATGAGAGCTCCTCTCCTTTTATAAGTTGAAGAGGATAAGGTGAGGATGTTAGGATGATCCCACTAAATCATGAAAGTGAGTAAGATCCAAACCATTCGGATGCCACCTCACCATGGAAGTTTCTCCTTCTAGAAGCATCGAGAAGATGCTCGTTTTTCCCATGTATGAGCATTTTCGCACCCTGCCTATATAGAAACCTGTGAACACTTCGCGACCTAGCTATGGTGAAGCCTACGAAAATCAATCATTTTCGCACCCTGCCTACATAGAAACCTGCGAACATCCTCTTTAATAGGGTTTTTACAAAGGAGAATGCAACTTATTTTCTCAGGAAAAGTTCTTCTCCCTTCTTTTTTCAGGAACTCAGGCCATTGACCCCTCTAAAGGAAACAAATAGGTTTACTTCATTAATGGTCATAGGGATGACGGAAATAATGTGTAACACATTGTCTCCTATTTAATGAGTACTTGGCCTCTGGAGCTCCGAGCCCTTTGAAGCAGGTTACTCTACCCTTGTGTGAGGTATGTAGAAATAGACATCACCCTGGGAAATGTTACTACATGCAAAAATATGTCTAGACCCCTACCAATATTTACTACACATTCTGTAAATCTATGGGGAATGATGAGAAGGACTATAGGTATTATGACCTCTTGCATGAAAGGTCAAGAGATACATATAGGATTCAAGGAGAAATACAACAGGAGGGAAATACTATGTAGTTTAATTCCCCGGGAAGAGGAAACTTCAAACCTCGTGGTGGATTCATAGGAAGAGGATGAGGAGGAGGCATGGATCAATGTAGAGGTCATATCATCTGTTATAACTTCACCCAACTAGGTCACTTGGAAAGGGACTATCAGAACCCTTGTACAACTTGCAACTACTGCAACTCATTTGAACAAGTTATTGAAGATTACTAGTATTGCTCGCAAAATTTCAGGAAAGATGGGGTGGAAACTTGTTGGCAAATATTTAATAGACAATGAATGTTTTTCATTGATGGAAAGTACAACAGTGAAGATGGCATGAGTACAGGAAGTTTGTAATTGACAGGAAAATAGAAGATAAGTTCAGGAAGGTTGAATGATCGAAGGCGAATGTTCGAAGGCAATGCAACATTGATTGAGTGATCGAAGACCTGTAAAGTTTGAGAAGAATCTTTGATCATTGGATTCCATTCAAAATTCATGAAAGAATGAGGGTCATTAGATCTGAATGAAGACAAGAAGAGATCATTGAAGAGGAGGAAAAATCTCAGCCATTAGATCCAAGCACAGGATCCGACCATCGTTGGATCAAGAAGAACCCGCACGTCCTTTAAGGTACAAGGAGAAGCGGGAATAATTGTGATATGAAAAATCACGATGTAATCTGAGTCGTCAGATCAAGGTTTGATCTGGACTGTTGATTCCATTCCATGTCGGAGTTTCGAGGATCAAGAGTTGAAGATGTCAAAGTTTCTTAACATCAAGAATCCCGATATCGCGATATGCGAAATCGCGATTTAATTGCAGCCGTTGAATTGAGATTAGATTAGGACCGTTGATCCGAACCCATGTCGGAGTTTCGTGAATCGAGAATTTGAAGTGACAAAAACACTGTACATCATGGATGTCGAAATTGCGATATGTGAAATTGCGATTTAATCGCAGCCGTTGAATATAGATTAGATCTGGACCGTTGATCTAACTCCATATAAGAGTTTCGCGAATCGCGACATGGAGAGGCAAAGGACCCAATGCAACAAGAATGCTAAAATCGCAAAATCATGATTCAATCGTAGCCATTGAATCAAGATCACATTTGGACTATCGAATCACAGGATATGTGCCAAGTGATCGAAATTTCGCTGACTTGGGGTCAACGGAGCATAGTGTCGAAAATCATGAAATGAGAAATTGCAAAAGTGCTTTTTTTCATAGGCACTCGGTTATGACCATAGTCATATTGGGGAAGGAGCTAATACATAAAAGTTATGTATCGGAACTTCGTAGATCGTGAAATAAAGTGTCGAGACACTCAGCACAGGATTGCTGAAATGACGAAACCCAATTTAAAGGAAATAAATGCAAGATCTCATGAAGCCAATCCAACGGTGCAGGTGAATTTGGAATATGATCAGAAGGTTATTGTTCTCTCTCACAGTTAACCCCTCAGTTATGAATCTATTAGTGAAACGGATTCATTATTGTGAATATATTGGCATTTCAGTTGCTCGGACAGTTGTCTTTTTTTTTCCTAAGGAAATGCGAAGTGAAACCACCGTGGAGATGTGTATAAAATAAAATGAGACAGACTGTGTAGGGGTGGTTGTTCTGTATGAAAAACGAATGTGAATGCAAGAAAGGACACAAAAGGTGCAATGTAAGATTGAGAATATGCACTATGGGAAATAAAACTCAGAGAAGAGTAGCAGATAATGAAGAGAACTTGGAGCAGAGAAGAATAATAGAACGAGTTGATGCAGAGCATACCTACTAAACAGACAGAGGAAGAGAAGAGCAACATAACAGTGTGTAGAAGACCAGATTTACAGAACAAAGAAAGATTGGTAAGAACTGATTTATCTGTAAATTTGATTGTTTATTAATCCATTCATATTCTAGGGAGGTTGGGAGGTGCTCGGAAGGAATGTTGTCCTCAGAGGTTCAAGTGAGAGCTTGAACACAGGAATTTGTAGCTTCCATCTAGTTGCATCCAGAGAAATCAGGGTGGCAGGGTGGTGCAAGGGAGAACAAGTGTTATCTGTTATACAGGTTGGAGCTTGTGTAACTGGGAATTGGTGCTTCCATCCAGTTGGTGCTGGAACATATAGGGAGTTGGTGCTTCCTTCAAGTGGGTGCTAGAGAAACTAGGGAGTTGGTGCTTCCTTCTAGTGGGTGCTAGAGAAACCAGAGAGTTGGTGCTCTCAAACAAGTTGCAGCTTGTAAAAATAGAGGTAGCAGCCTCACATTGAGTTGGTGCTCAATTAAATATGATGTACAAAACTTAAAAGACTGCCTATCATTTAGAAGAAGAAGAGGTTTTATCCCTTTATGGGTTTCCTCATGAAAATCTGTCTCTGTGTATACCTTGTGTGTGACTGATGCTTCTTACTTTTATTGTCCATATGCTATATAATGTTGATGATCACTTGAAGAAAGATTAAGAATGTTTTAATTGTTATTATTGTTTAATCTCAAAGACAACTGATTCACCCCCTGCCCCCTCTCAGTTGTATTAGTAATTTCAACAATTTGGTATCAGAGAAGGTTCCTTTTATTTAAAGGTAGATCTGTAAGATTAAACATGACAAGTCATGAAGGGACTTCAACCTCTAAGCTCCCTCTGTTTGATGGAACAAATTTTGCCTTCTGGAATATTAGAATGAAAACATATTTAATGGCCTTGGGTGCTGATGTTTGGGATGTAGTAGAGACTAGATATACAAAGCCTGTTGTGCTAGCCTCCAAGGATGATAAGTTAGAGTTTAGTGTTAATGCTAAGTGGATGAATGCTATCTTGAATGGACTTGCTGAAGCTGAGTTTGTAAAGGTGATGCATCTTGATACTGCCAAAGCAATGTGGGATAAACTTATTAATAATTATGAAGGAAATGAGAAAGTAAAAGATGCCAAACTTCAAACATACAGATTGAAATTTGAACAACTAAAGATGAATGAATATGAAACAATTAGCACGTATTTTTTAAGAGTTGAAGAAATTGTAAATGCCATGAAGGGTCTTGGTGAGAAGTTTGATGACTCACTCTTAGTTCAGAATATTTTAAGATCTCTACCTGATAAATTTAATCCAAAAGTCTCTGCAATAGAAGAATTAAATGATCTTAAAACTCTGTCCATTGATCAACTTCTAGGAACTCTAACTGCATATGAAATGAGAATTAACAAAGATAAATCCAGTACTAGAGAAGCATCGTTTAAAGCAGACAAGAATACTGATTCAGAATTAGATGATATTGAGGAAAAATTTGTGAGAAGGTTAAAGAAAGGATCAGGAAAATATCAAGGGAAGTTGCCCTTTAAATGCTTTAATTGTGGTAAGAAAGGTCATTTTGCATCTAAGTGTCCCCATCAGAAAAAGGACCAGAACTCTGATGATGAAAATAAGTACAAATACAAGAAATATAATAAGAAGAAAAGTTTGGTTGCAAATAATGAAAATTC
The DNA here is from genome assembly GCA_009831015.1 of Picea engelmannii. Lineage (NCBI taxonomy): Eukaryota > Viridiplantae > Streptophyta > Pinopsida > Pinales > Pinaceae > Picea > Picea engelmannii. The sequence goes on along the minus strand of ML778732.1, from coordinate 271,815 downwards.
CTCAGAAGACACCGATAGTGACTCATCCTGTGAAGATAAGACAAATGACTTCATGCTTATGGCCAAGGAGGATTATGATAATAAAATCATAGGCAGTGATGATAATGAAGAAGAAGTTGTGGTTGATTTGGAAGGAGAACTGATCAGTGCACTGGAAGAAATTGATAGACTCAAAACTAAGAACAGAAAGAAAAAACAATTGTTGACACAATTCGAGAAAGACAGTAAAAAACCTGATGAAGACTTTGCTCTGCTGAAAGTGGAATTAGAAGAGGAAAAGAAAATAGAAGACATACTGAAACAACATTTGTTAGAGAAGAAAGTCAGGTGTGAAGCCTCAGAAGAAGAGATAGTAAAAACTAGAAAAGAAATGAATAAATTCAAAGGATTGTATCATCAAAATCTGCCAAGTATTAAAGCCTCAGAAGAATTAACCTCCATTCTAAATCAACAAAGAAATTCAATGTTGAAAGTTGGATTGGGATATGAAGAAGGATCAAGTAGTGATCATCCAAGTAATACAAAATCTATCAAGTTTGTCAAATCCTAAAATATTGACAACAATCACTCTACAGAAACAAAGAAGGAAAATCAGCCACCAAGAAGAAATGAAAGAAAAAGCCCCAGAACCGAATTTGTAGACCAGAAAGATTATTGGCATGATAGTAGTTGACCTCCTCAAAGAAGACAGATTTTTTCAAGGTACAAAGATTTTTTCTATGGTTATTTTTTTCTCTTCTCTAATTTTTTCACAAAGCTATAAACTGTTCTTTAAGATTCAGATATGAACAATCAAGATATTCAATGAATAACTATCTTCCACAACGAAGATTGAGACAACCAAACAACAAACAATCACAGATTATAAATCATGTGATGACTGGGATAAGGACACAGGTGAAACACAACAACAGATATGTGCATACCAATCAGTATGATCTATTATTCAGTGAACCAGAATGGTACAACTGTCATAATTATGGTCATAACGCTGCAGACTGTCGCTTAAGAAAATACAATTCAGATTTGATCCCCACTACTGAAAATGTCAAAATTTGGAAGAAGAAAGTAAATGACAAATGTGGACTAGTGCTATCAGACCAAAGGAAAAAGAATCCCTGGTATATTGAAAATGGATGCTCCAAACACATGACTGGAGACAGAAGTAAATTTCTAACTCTAGGTGATAGAAAATAAGGAAATGTAACTTTTGGAAATGATGCACTAGAAAAGATAAAAGGTAAAGGAATTGTAAGTTTGTGTAACGGAAAAATAAAATCTCAAGATGTGTTGTTTGTAGAATATTTGAAGCATAATTTGCTTAGTGTCAGTCAAGTCTATGACCGAGTGTGTGAAGTTGTTCTTACCTCTAAAGACTGTAGAATAAAAACTGTGGATTCAGGTCAGCTAGTTGCAAAAGGTATAAGAACAGAAAACAATGTCTATGTTTTAAAAGAAGAAGAAGAATAAGAATGCAACTTAAGAAAATATGATGAAAGTTGGTTGTGGCATAGGAGACTTGGTCACCTAAATTTTGATTACATAATCAAACTCAGAAACAATGGGGCAGTAAAATATCTTCCGAAGATATCAAAGCCATATGACTCTGTTTGTAAATCCTGTCAGAAAGGAAAGCTTACTCGCACTCAGTTCAAATCGAAAAACTTTCCTTCAACAGAAAAACCTCTCCATTTAGTACATATGGATCTATTTGGACCATCAAGGAAAGAAGGTACAAGAAAAGAAAATTACTTTATGTTGATTATTGATGATTATTCTAGACTAAATTGGGTTGCCTTCTTGAAAGAAAAATCTGAAGCATTTGAAAAATTCAAAGTATTTAGGGCTCTGACTGAGAATCAAACAGGAAAAAGATTAAAGGCAGTAAGGTCTGATAGAGGAGGAGAGTTCAGTTCAGGGAACTTCAAAGAGTTCTGTGATAAGCATGGGATCAAAAGAGAGTACACAATTCCAAGGACTCCATAGAAAAATGGAGTTGTTGAGAGACAGAATAGGCCAGTACAACAAATGGCAAGATCAATGATGAATGAAAGGAACATACCTCAGACATATTGGGTGGAAGAAATACATACAACTATTCATATCCTTAACAAATCTCATCTCAGAACACACAGTGACAAGACCCCTTATGAACTTTGGTTTGGTAGACCTGCCTCAATCAAGAATTTTAAAGTTTTCGGGAGTAAATGTTATATCAATAACAATGATGAAACTATTGGCAAATATGATGATCGAGATGATGAAGGTATCTTCTTGGGTTATGCTACAATAAGAGATTGCACAAGCTAGTTGATTGTATAGATATAAAAGTTGATGAAGAAATCCCAGTCAAAAATGTAAGTAATGTTGAACCAAGAACATAATATATAGTTGAAGATGAAGATGAACAGGTCCAAGGATCAGAAAGAGAAGAGTCTAGATTAGATGAAGATACAAATGTTCAAACTGACACAGATAAGCAGAAAGAAGTAAAATCACCTCTCAGAATTATTAGAAAGAATCATCCTGAAAATCAGATAATTGGGGATATAAATGAAGGAGTTCAGACAAGAAGGAAATTGATTAAAGACTCAGAACAATTTCATTTTGCCTTCTTATCTATGACTAAACCTAAAATTTTTGAGGAAGCTCGCCAGGAAGATAATTGGATTAGAGCAATGAATGAAAAGCTTGATCAGATTGAGAAAAACAATACTTGGGAGCTTGTCCCTAGACCTAAAGATAAGAATGTAATAGGTTCCAAATGGGTGTTCAAGAATAAAATGAATGAAAAAGGACAAGTTGTTAGAAATAAAGATAGATTGGTCTGTAAGGGATATGCACAAGTTGAAGGTCGGGACTTTGATGAAAAATTTTGCACCAGTGGAAAGATTGGAAGCTATCAGAATATTTCTTGCTTATTCATGTCATAAGAACTTCAAAGTTTATCAGATGGATGTTAAGTCAACATTTCTTAATGGAGATCTAGAGGAAGAAGTATATATGGAGCAACCTAAAGGATTCTCTTTAACAGATAATCCTAATTATGTTTGTAAGCTTAAGAAGGCCTTATATGGACTAAAACAAGCACCACGAGCTTGGTATTATAGATTGGACAAATTTCTACAAGAAAAAGGGTTCAAGAAAGGTACTGTTGACAGTAACCTTTACAT
>ML778732.1:185992-268592 GCA_009831015.1 Picea engelmannii | reverse complement strand
TCTACAAGAAAAAGGGTTCAAGAAAGGTACTGTTGACAGTAACCTTTACATTAAGTCTGAAGGTGATAATTTACTAGTTGTTTTGGTTTATGTAGATGATATTATTTTTGGCTGTACTAATGAATCATCTATCCAGTGGTTTGTTAATTCTATGCAAAGATAATTTGAAATGTCCATGATAGGAGAACTGTCATATTTTCTTGGCTTACAAGTAAAACAAAGCTTTGCAGGAATTTTTATTTCTCAAGAAAAATATTTGAAAGAGATGTTGAAGAAATTTCAGATGGAAGATTCCTCTATAGTTAGCACACCTATGGTGGTTGGTTTCAAGATGAGTAAAGATGATATCTCACCTGATGTTGATCAAAGAACATATCACTTTATGATAGGCAGTCTTATGTACATCACAACATCCCATCCTGATATAATGCAAGTTGTTGGAATGGTAGGTCGTTTTCAGTCTGATCCTAAGAAAAGTCATTTGGTATTTGTCAAAAGGATATTTAAATACTTGAAGGGAACAATGACTTATGGTCTGTGGTATCCTAGAAATCATAATTTTTAGTTAACTTCTTATTCAGATGTAGACTGGGCAAACTGTGTTGATGAAAGAAAAAGCACCAGTGGAGGAGCATTATTTCTTGGTGACTCATTAGTTGCATGGATTAGTAAAAATAAAGGATCCATTTCATTATCCACTACAGAGGCAGAATACATTGCAACTGCTACTAGCTGCACACAAGTTTTATGGATGATACAAACTCATGCAGATCTCAAGGTAAATTACACTGATCCCATACCTATTCATTGTGATAACACCAGTGCCATTAGTGTCTCCAAGAATCCTGTTATTCATTTCAAGACTAAGAATATTCCAATCAAGTACCATTTTCTCAAAGAACAAGTTACAAACATAATTGTTCAACTGAATTATATACCTTCTACAGAACAAATTGTTGATATCTTTACTAAACCATTAGTAGCAACCCCTTTTGGATATCTTCATCAAAAGTTGGGGGTTTTAATCTCTTGTTTCTAATCTGTTCACCTGGTCAGGGGGAGTACTTATTGAATATCTGGTGTATTTCCAAGATGCTTATAGTCGACAGGGGGAGTATGTTTTGAAACAGATCAGGGGAAGAATGTTTCTTCTTTGACATTGATGTCAAATGGGGAGAAAAGAGTTTAGGAGAAGATATCAGAAGCATGCAGGTGCTTGCGGGTGATTATATTGCCATCAATGCCAAAGGGGGATATTGTTGGCAAATATTTAACAGACAATGAATGCTTTTCATTTATGGCAAGTACAACAATGAATATGTTATGAGTACAGGATGTTTGTAATCGACAGGCAAATAGAAGATAAGTTCAGGAAGGTTGAATGATCGAAGGCGAATGATCGAAGGCAAATGTTCGAAGGCAACACAACATTGATTGAGTGATCGAAGACCTGTAAAGTTTGAGAATAATCTTTGATCGTTGGATTCCATTCAAAATTCCCGAAAGAACGAGGGTCATCAGATCTGAATGAAGACAAGAAGAGATCATTGAAGAGGAGGACAAATCTCAGCCGTTAGATCTAAGTGCAGGATCTGACCATCGTTGGATCAAGAAGAACCTGCACATCCTTTAAGGTACAAGGAGAAGTGGGTGTAATTGCGATATGCAAAATCGTGATGTAATCTGAGATGTTAGATCAAGGTTTGATCTGGACCGTTGATTCCATTACATGTCGGAGTTTTGGGGATCTAGAGTTGAAGATGTAAAAGTTTCTTAACATCAGGAATCTCGATATCGCGATATGCGAAATTGCGATTTAATCGCAGCCGTTGAATCGAGATCGGATCAAGACCGTTGATCCGACCCCATGTCATAGTTTCAAGAATCGGGACTTTGAAGTGAAAAAAACACTGGACATCATGGATGTCAAAATCATGATATGTGAAATCGCGATTTAATTGTAGCCATTGAATAGAGATTAGATCTGGACCGTTGATCTAACTCCATATCGGAGTTTCGCGAATCGCAACATGGAGAGGCAAAGAGCCCAATGCAACAAGAATGCCGAAATCATGAAATCACAATTCAATCGTAGCCATTGAATCAACATCACATCTGGACCATCGAATCACAGGACATGTGGCAAGTGATCGAAATTTTGCTGACTTGGGGTCAACGGAGCATAGTGTCAAAAATCATGAAATGAGAAATCGCAAAAGTGCTTTTTGCATAAGTGCTCGGTTATGACCATAGTCATATTAGAGAAGGAGCTAGTACAAAAAAGTTATGTATCGGAACTTCAGAGATCACGAAATAAAGTGTCGAGACACTCAGCACAAGATTGTCGAAATGCCAAAACCCGATTTAAAGGAAATAAATGCAAGATCTCATGAAGCCAATCCAATGGTGTAGGTGAATTTGGAATATGATTGGAAGGTTACTGTTCTCTCTCACAGTTAACCCCTCAGTTACGAATCTGTTAGTGAAATAGATTCATGATTGCGAATCTATTGGCATTTCAGTTGCTCAGATAGTTGTCCTTCTTTTTCCTAAGGAAATGCGAAGTGAAACCGTGGTGGAGATGCGTATAAAAGAAAATGAGACAGACTATGTAGGGGTGGTTGTTTTGTATGAAAAACGAATGTGACTGCAAGAAAGGAAACGAGAGGTGCAATGTAAGATTGAGAATATGCACAGTGGGAAATAAAACTCAGAGAAGAGTAGCAGTTAATGAAGATAAATTGAAGCAGATCAGAATAATAGAACGAGTTGATGCAGAGCATACCTGCTGAACAGACAGAGGAAGAGAAGAGCAGCAGAATAGTGTGTAGAAGACCAGATTTACAGAACAAAGAAAGATTGGTAAGAACTGATTTATTTGTAAAGTTGAATGTCTATTAATCCATTCATATTCTAGGGAGGTTGGGAGGTGCTCGGGAGGACTTTTGTCCTCAGAGGTTCAAGTGGGAGCTTGAACAGAGGAAGTTGTAGCTTCCATCTGGTTACAACCAGAGAAACCAGGGTGGCAGGGTGGTGCAAGGGAGAACAAGTGTTCTCTGTTATACAGGTTGGAGCCTGTGTAAATGGGAGTTGGTGCTTCCATTCAGTTGGTTCTGGAACATATAGGGAGTTGGTGCTTCCTTCTAGTGGGTGCTAGAGAAACCAGGGAGTTGGTGCTTCCTTCTAGTGGATGCTAGAGAAACCAGAGAGTTGGTGCTCTCAAACAAGTTGCAGCTTGTAAAAACAGAGGTAGCAACCTCACATTGAGTTGGTGCTCAATTAAATATGATGTACAAAACTTAAAAGACTGCCTATCATTTCGAAGAAGAAGAGGTTTTCTCCCTTTATGAGTTTCCTCGTGAAAATCTGTCTCTGTGTATACCTTGTGTGTGACTGATGCTTCTTACTTTTACTGTCCATATGTTGTATAATGTTGATGATCACTTGAAGAAAGATTAAGAATGTTTTAATTATTATTATTGTTTAATCTCAAAGATAATTGATTCACCCCCCCCTCCCCTCTCAGTTGTATTAGTAATTTCAACAAAACTAGCAAGTGCAACTGATATCAATGGAACCTTGAGGAGATGATATTAGAGTCGTTGTTATCACTATAGGAAGCGTTGTTACAGGAGAAGACAAAGTGACTCTAGAAAAGACTACAGAGGGATCAAGGATCATAATAGCTATAGAGAAGACATAGTTGTTTAATCCAAGGAAGGAAAAGCAGACGTTCGAAGAGGCAATAAGAGAATTTGAAAGAGAACAGGATTCTTCATCTAAGACACAACCAAAAGTGAGAGAATGTGGAATGCCTCTTGCATTCGATCAGTCTACCTCACCAGGAGAAGGAAAAGAGGTAATCAAGCTTATGGATTTCTCATATACTTGCATTAATTTGATTACGGATGAAAGAGATGTGAAAGAACTAGAAAACTTGATTAGATAGTATGAGATAGGAAGGGTAGATCCTCTATTGAATAAAGAAGTACATCAGGTATCTATAGAGATAAGGACAAATTGTTAAGTATGTGTTATATTCTTTTCATGTGTGTGTGTGGGCGCATCAGATATGACAACTGCGTCTGACGATCCCTCTAGTAGTACTCTTTGCGTCATGTGCGCCAAGCACTTTTCTAGGAGGGTCCCAGGGGGGGGGGGCAAGTATGCCCCCCCTGGTTACACATAGCGTTTGGGGCAACGCCCCAAAATTTTGTTTTTGGGCCGTTTTTGCTATTTTTAGCGGTTTTGTAAATTAATCCTAGATTAAGGGATTAGGGTTTTGGTATCTACGGAATACCTAAAAACATTGTATATATATTGTATGGTGAATGGTGAAATTAGATATAATGAATATAAGAAAGTTTTTCCAAGTTGAGGGTTTCTGGTATAAAATCTTTGTGTACTTTGTGTATGAGCCATTGATTAAATTTTGTTTTTCTTAAGAATCTATATGCATTTCCTTACTTCACGGGTTTAAAACTTACATGTGGTATCAGAGATCGTTTTTGGCTTCAGAGGGATGCCTTTGTTGTTGACCGTTTGGCTCGGTCTTGATAGATCAAGTTGATATTGGGTCTGTGATAAACCTGGGTTTAGTGGGAGATTTTGCAGTGGAGATTCAAGTATAGAAAGAGGAATGGTGAGCTCATCTAGAGTCGAGATAGAGAAGTTCAACGGTAAAAAAATTGAGCTATGGAAGCTCAAGATGGAAGACCTTCTTGTAGACAAATAACAATGGATCGTTGTGGATCTTGGTACACAACCTATTGGTACACCGTCTACTAGCACACAGGCTACTGGTACAGAACCTACTAGTACACAAACTACTAGTACACCAGCTATTGGTATGTCGAAGGAAGATTGGGAGAAGTTGAATAGAAGAGCAAGGAGTACTATTCGACTCTGCCTGGCAGATTTGGTTTTGTTGAATGTCTTGGGAGAATCTACAACCAAGGAACTATGGGATAAGTTGGGGAATTTGTATCAATCAAAGTCCCTGGTAAACAAGTTGTTTCTTCGAAAGAAGTTGTATCATATTAGGATGGAAGGTGGAGATTCTATGACAGAACATCTAAATTCCTTTAATACTCTGGTAAGTCAACTTGTCTCTTTTAATATTACGATTGTAGAAGAAGATAAGTGTATTACTTTGTTATGTTCTTTATTAGACTCTTGGGATAATCTGGTTATAGAAATTGGTAGTACCACTCAATCTACATTGAAGTATGAGGATGTAGTTTCATCCTTGTTATTTGAAGAGATGAGGTGGAAAAGAATGGATAGTCATAACACATATGCTTTATTGGTAAGAGGTCGTACCCAAGACAGGAATCCTGTTAAACCATGGCCTTGATGTATTAAGGTCCCTTCCAACCATCCTTCGTTCCCCTCACACTTCCACTCCAAGAATTATGAGAGAATAGATATGATAATATTCACAATCTATCTTGACAAAATGGCTCATCTAGCCAAGATAACAATCTCCAAAGTTCAATCCAATCCAAGCTAATCCCAAAAGCTAACTTTTTCCATGAGAGCTCCTCTCCTTTTATAAGTTGAAGAGGATAAGGTGAGGAGGTTAGGATGATCCCACTAAATCATGAAAGCGAGTAAGATCCAGACCATTTGGATGCCACCTCACCATGGAAGTTTCTCCTTCTAGAAGCATCGAGAAGATTCTCGTTTTTCCCACATATGAGCTTTTTCACACCCTGCCTATATAGCAACCTGTGAACACTTCACAACCTAGTTATGGTGCAGTCTGTGAAAATCAATCATTTTTTCACCCTACCTATATAGAAACCTATGAACATCCTCTTTAATAGGGTTTTTACAAAGGAGAATGCAACTTCTTTTCTTAGGAAAATTTCTTCTTCCTTCCTTCTTTAGGAACTTAGGCCACTAACCCCTCTAAAGGAAACAAATAGGTTTACATCATTAATGGTCATAGGGATGATGAAAATAATGTGTAACACATTGTCCCCTATTTAATGAGTACTTAGCCTCTAGAGCTCCGAGCCCTTTGAAGCAGGTTATTCTACCCTTGTGTGAGGTATGTAGAAATAGATATCACCCTGGGGAATGCTATTACATGCAAAAATATGTCCATACCCCTACCAATATTTACGACACATTATGTAAATCTATGGGGCATGATGAGAAGGACTGTAGGTATTATGACCTCTTGCATGAAAGGTCAAGAGATACATATAGGATTCACGGAGAAATACAACAAGAGGGAAATACTATGTAGTTTAATTCCCCGGGAAGAGGAAACTTCAAACCTCGTGGTGGATTCAGAGGAAGAGGATGAGGAGGAGGCATGGGTCAATCTAGAGTTTAGATCATTTGTTATAACTATACCCAACAGGTAACTTGGAAAGGGACTATTAGAACCCTTGTACAACTTGCAACTACTGCAACTCATTTGAACATGTTATTGAAGATTGTCCAGTATTGCTGGCGAAATTTCAGGAAAGATGGGGTGGAAACTAGCAAGTGCAACTGATATCAATGGAACCTTGGAGAGATTATCTCATAGTTTTTGTTATCACTAGAGGAGGCGTTGTTACAGGAGAAGACAAAGTGACTTGAGAAAAGACTGCAGAGGGATCAAGGATCAGAATAACTACAGAGAAGACATAGTTGTTTGATCCAAGGAAGGAAAAGCAGACGTTCGAAGAGGAAAGAAGAGAATTTGAAAGAGAACATGATTCTTCATCTAAGACACAACCAGAAGTGAGAGAATGTGGAATGCCTCTAGCATTCGCTTAGTCTGCCTTGTCAAGAGAAGGAAAAGAGGTAATCAAGCTTATGGATTTCTTATATACTTGCATTAATTTGATTAAGGATGAAAGATCTGTGAAAGAACTACAAAACTTGATCAAATAGAATGAGATAGGAAGGGTAGATCCTCTTCTAAATAAATAAGTACATCAAGTATCTATAGAGATAAGGACAAACTGTTGGGTATGTGTTATATTTTTTGCATGTGTGTGTGTGGGCACGTCAGATATGACAACTACATCTGACGATCTCTCTAGTAGTGCTCTTTGTGTCATGTGCGTCGAGCTCTTTGATAGGGGGGTCCTAGGAGGGGGTAGGTATGCCCCCCCTATTTATACCTGCCCCCCCCTAGTTACGCACAACATTCGGGGCAACACCCCAAAATTTTGTTTTTGGGCGTTTTTTTTCTATTTTTAGCGGATTTTGCTATTTTTAGTGGTTTTGTAAATTAGTCCCGGATTAAGGGATTAGGGTTTTGGTATCTACGGACTAACTGAAAACATTGTATATATATTGTATGGTGAATGGTGAAATTCGATATAATGAATATAAGAAAGGTTTTCCCGGTTGAGGGTTTTCGGTATAAAATCTCTGTGTACTCTGTGTATGAGCCATTGATTAAATTTTGTTTTGCTTAAGAATATATATGCATTTCTTTACTTCACAGGTTTAAAACTTACATGTCATATCAGAGATCATTTTTGGCTTCAGAGGGACGCCTTTGTTGTTGAAGGTTTGGCTCGGTCTTGATATATCAAGTTTATATTGGGTTTGTGATAAACCTGGGTTTAGTGGGAGCTTTTGCAGTGGAGATTTGAGTATAGAAAGAGGAATGGTGAGCTCATCTAGATTTGAGATAGAAAAGTTTAACAGTAAAAACTTTGAGCTATGGAATCTCAAGATGGAGGACCTTCTTGTAGACAAAGAACAATGGATCACTGTGGATCCTGGTACACAGCCTACTGGTACACCATTTACTAGCCCATAGGCTACTGGTACACAACCTACTAGTACACAAACTACTAGTACACCAGCTATTGGTATGTCGAAGGAAGATTGGGAGAAGTTGGATAGAAGAGTAAGGCGTACTATTCGACTCTACCTGGAAGATTCAGTTTTGTTGAATGTCTTGGGATAATCTACAGCCAAGGAACTATGGGATGAGTTGGGGAATTTGTATCGATCAAAGTCCCTGGTAAACAAGTTGTTTCTTCAAAAGAAGTTGTATCATATTAGGATGGAAGATGGAGATTCTGTGACAGAACATCTAAATGCCTTTAATACTTTGGTAAGTCAACTTGTCTCTGTTAATATTACGATTGCAAAAGAAGATAAGTGTATTACATTGTTATGTTCTTTACTAGACTCTTGGGATAATCTGGTTGTAGAAATTGGTAGTACCACTCAATCTATATTGAAGTATGAGGATGTAGTTTCATCCTTGTTATCTGAAGAGATGAGGTGGAAAATCATGGATAGTCATAGCACAGATGCTTTATTTTTAAGTGGTCGTACCCAAGACAGGAATCTTGGTAAACCTTCGGGGCAGAGATCTAAATCTACAGGTAGATCTAAGTCTCCAGGAAAATCTTTGAGGAAATGCTGGAAGTGTGGTAAAACATGGCATTATAAGAAAGATTGCAAGTCTAAGAAGGTTGATAAACCAAAGGGATCTGATGGTACCTCTTCCACAGAGGAGAAAACCTCCACTGAAGAAGGAGGTGATGTTTACCTGACATCTACGAGTACACATGCAGACCGTGATGTATGGTTGATCGACTTAGGTGCCTCATAGTATATGACTCCTCACAGGGAGTGGTTCTCTGTATATGAAAAATACGATGGTGGTGATGTATTCCTAGGAGATGACTTGACAACAAAAATTTTGGGACGTGGAAGGGTTAAGTTGTTGCTAAAAGATGGAAGTATTAGAACTCTCCCTGGGGTTCTGCACATTCCAAAACTAGACAGGAGCCTAATATCTGTAATCAAGATGGATGATGCAGGAGTGGATATTGTATTTGGAAAGAACACTTGCAATATAGTACGAGGAGAAATGGTGTTGATGAAGGGAGTTCGGTGTGGAACTCTGTACAAATTGCTGGGAAGAACTTATACAAACGGGTGTAACAGTTCTGTTTTCCCTGAACAGAGAAATAAATAAGACAAGACCAATATTGTTCCTAGAAAGAAGACCATGTTGTGGCATCAAAGACTGGGACATATTGGAGAAAAGGGCCTTCGAACACTACATGGTAAAGGTATGGTTGAAGGTATGTCTAATTGCACTTTGGATTTTGATTTCTGTGAACATTTCATATATGGTAAACAAAATCGAGTAAGATTCCCATCTGGTGCTACAAGAGAAAAGGGGATCTTAGAGTTGATACACAATGATGTGTTTGGACCTGTTCCTGTTCCATCCCTAGGTAAATCTGTGTATTATGTTTCATTCATAGATGATTTTTCAAGGAGCACATGGATTTATTTTATTAGAAATAAATATGAGGTATTTGATAAATTTAAAGAGTTTAAGGCTCTGGTAGAAAATCAGACAGAGAAGAAAATAAAGTTATTGAGAACAGATAATGGTGGAGAATTCTGCGGAAATGAATTCAAATAATTCTATAAGAAGTGTGGTATAGCAAGGAAAAAGACTACTCCATACACTCCTCAGCATAATTGAGTTGCAAAAAGGATGAACATGACACTAATGGAAAAAGAAAGGAGCAAGCTCAACGGTTTTGGGTTAGGACAAGAATTCTAGGTAGAGGCAATGGGTACAACATGTTACCTAGTCAATCGATCACCTTCATCAACGTTGGATGATAAAACTCCACACGAGGTATGGTATGGAAAGAAACCCTCTCTTCAACATCTTAGAGTGTTTGGTTGTGATGCTTATGCACATGTTCCAAAGGAAAATAGGAGTAAACTGGATAAAAATGATGAAAAGTGTATCTTTATTGGTTATAAAGATGGTGTGAAAGGTTATAATATTTGGAACCCAGAAACCAAGAAGACTGTTTACAGTCAAGATGTTGTTTTCAGAGAGGTAAAATATGTGTCCAAAAAAGAATTCCTACCAATGCAAGATGAACCTGAGAAAATAGAGCTTGAGTTGGATGATGCAAAATCTTAATCATCTAAAGAAGAGGAAGAAGAAGAAGAAGAACCTCATACCCCAACATTGAGGAGATTAGTGAGAGATAAAAGGAAACCAGAAAGGTATAGTCCACCTGATTTCCATTCCAATTTTGCTTTATCTATTACTGATGATGATCCCAGAACTATCAGGGAAGTAGTGAATTCAGAGGATAGTAAACTCTGGAAGAAGGCCATGGTTGAAGAAATGGATGCCTTGGATAAGAATGAGACATGGGATATAGTTGAGTTTCCAATTGGAAGAAAATCGATTGGTAGAAAATGGTTGTTCAAGAAGAAGTTTAATGCACAAGGTAAAGTGGAGAAATACAAATCTTGGTTAGTAGCAAAAGGTTATTTCTAGGTAGAGGGAATTGACTTTGGTGAGATTTTTTTCTCCTGTTGCTAAGTTAACTTCTATTATATTTCCTTTATCTATTGCTACTGCTTTTTATCTTGAAGTGGAATATATGGATTTGAAGACAACATTCCTACATGGGAATCTGGAAGAAGAAATCTACATGAAGTAGCCAAAAGTCTTTGTAGTGAAGGGAAAGAAAGAGCTAGTCTGTAAGCTAAAGAAGTCACTATACGGTCTGAAGCAATCACCTAGGATGTGGTACAAAAGGTTTGATACATACATCCTTGGATTGGGATTTGTAAGAAGTAGGGATGATCATTGTGTATATTCCAAGCAGGTTGGTAATCACTTCATTTATGTAGTGTTGTATGTTGATGACATGTTGTTGGTAGGAAATAACATGGATGTTATTAAGGAGGTGAAATCAAAGCTATCCTCCAAATTTGACATGAAGGATCTCAGTGCTGCTAACTTCATTTTAGGAATGGAGATTAAAAAAGATCGTGCAAACAGGAAACTTTGGTTGAATCAAAGAAAATATGTTGAGACGATATTGGAGAGGTTTAATATGCATGGAAGTAAACCAGTCAAGGATCCTATTCCTATAGGTGTAAAGTTATCTGCAGATCAATGTCCCAAGACACATGAAGTAGAAGAGGACTTGTCCCATGTTCCATATGCCAGTGCAGTTGGCAGTTTGATGTATGCAATGGTCTGTACTAGACTGGGCATTGCACATGTAGTGGGAGTTTTGAGAAGGTATATGTCAAAACCAGGGAAGAAGCATTGGACATCAATAAATAGGGTCTTCAGGTATCTTCGTGGCACTACCAGTTATGGATTGTGCTACTAAGGAAGACCAGGATTAGACAGAGTGTTGGACATACATGGCTTTGTTGATGCAGACTGGGCTGGAGATCTAGATCGTAGAATAGTGGGTATGTGTTTAACCTATTTGGAGGAGCAATTAGTTGGATGAGCAAAAGACAGGCTATAGTGGCACTCTCAACTACAGAAGCTGAATATATGGCATCCACTCATGCAAGAAAGGAAGCAATATGGTTACAAATATTGTGTTCAGGTATTGGGCTAGTACAACAAGCAGTGAGATTAAATTGTGACAGTCAAAGTGCAATATTCCTGGTAAAGAAGCTAGATTATCATTTGAAGACAAAGAATATTGATGTTCAATATCACTTTGTGAGAGGCATGGTTGAGGAAAAGAAGGTGTTGCTGAAAAAGGTTGACACTTTGAAGAATGTTGCAGATTCATTGACAAAGTCTGTGAGCACAGAAAATTTCTCTTGGTGTAGAGTAACAATGGGCATTGCTACACTAGATTGTTGACTATATAATCCCTTGGACCCTTGGATGCAAAGAAAACAACAAGTCGGAGAATGTTGGGTATGTGTTATATTCTTTGCATGTGTGTGTGTGAGCGTGTCAGATATGACAACTACGTATGATGATCCCTCTAGCAGTGCCCTTCATGTCGTGTGTGCAGGGCTCTTTCCGAGGGGGGGGCAGGTATGCCCCCCCCCCTTGTTACGCACAGTGTTTGGGGCAGCGCCCCGAATTTGTTTTTTGGGCGGTTTTTTCTATTTTTAGCGGATTTTGCTATTTTTAGCGGTTTTGTAAATTAATCTCGGATTAAGGGAATAGGGTTTTGGTATCTACGGAATACCTAAAAACATTGTATATATATTGTATGGTGAATGGTGAAATTCAATATAATGAATATAAGAAAGGTTTTCCCGGTTGAGGGTTTCCGGTATCAAATCTCTGTGTACTCTGTCTATGAGCCATTGGTTAAATTTGTTTTTTCTTAAGAATCTATATGCATTTCTTTACTTCACATGTTTAAAACTTACACAAAAAAGGACCTACACCTTAATGCTCGGATTGGAGACTATGACATAGATTATGTGGTCCTCGACTTGGGATCAGAAGTCAATGTTATGATGAAGAAGACCTCGACACTGATGGGAAAACCTAAGTTGATTTACTCTCCTATGAGGATCAGGATGGATAATCAGCAAGAAATAAGACCCTTTGGAAGACTGGAGCATGTCCCTATGGACATCAATGGGGTAAGGATGTTTGCAGACTTCGAAGTGATTGAGATAGTTGATGATAGATGTCCTTATCCTGCACTGTTAGGAATTGCTTGGGCCTTCAACAATTTGACTGTTGTTGACCTAAAGAAAAGAAGAATGAAATTTCAAGGTGATGGACTTAGGGTCATTGCACCTCTTAATCCTGATGAAGGTCATAGATACACAAAACATATTAGAGAAGAAGACCGTGCTTATGAAATAGAGAATACATATAAATTGACAGCAATACAAAAAGATTACATTAATCCTACGACAGACGGAAATTTAAGTTGGCAAAGTGAAAGTGCATTCTCATTATATTCAAAAGAAGCATTGGAGAACTGGTGGAACAAAATGTATGAAGTTTCTGCGTAAAGATGTGCCAGATTGACCAGGGAAGTTCACTGGATTGGCACAAAAGTAAGTAATTTTCCCACACTTGATGGTTTAAATCATTTAGAAACATTCTTATTGGAATTTGAAGAAATTGTACCAGTACAACAGAGGTTGTTGGCACTGGATGAAGCCTTGAAAGAAATGACAACAAGATGGTGGGGAACACATAAGAAAAACATTACAGAGTGGGTACAGTGTCTCACTTTGATGATAGTGCGCTTTTCATACCAAGGCAAAGGGTGTGAACTTCAATACATGGGTCAGATCTATCTGAAGGACCATGTGAGAAGTTTTGAGGAGGCCTGGAGCAACATCCCTAAAGAACAGTGGGTGCATAAGTTCATTAACACTTTGGATACTACGCCCATCAACTAGTATCTTCAAGAAGAACTGTGCCTCACCACTTCATATTGGTATGGTATGACTCATAACTTTATAGCTACATTTTTATTTGAAATTCAGTACCCCACAATAGATCAGGCTTTACAAGTTGTAAGATAGAAAGTCTTTGAGGAGGCACCTAACCTCCTGGTGGAGCAAGAAGAAGATGAATGGACTGCACCTCTTCAGAGATTACAGGGTTGTTACAATATCAATGTTGATGAAGATGATGATCCTAGGAATGTGAACATCGCAGAAACCGAAGGACAGAGAGACATAGAAGGGTCATTGATTGAACTACCTTTCATTGGACAACCAATTAAAATCAAGAAAGCTAATATTGGAATAGATCAAGCACCTAAGTTGGCCAACGTTGGAGATTATTGGGATGATGCCACTATTGATAAGATTACAAAATTATAGCATGAATATCAGGAATTGTTTCCAACCATGTTCACAGAAATGAAGGGCATTAAAGGGCCCATGGGAGAAATGAAGATCCCTTTGTAACCAGATGCAAGGCTAGTCAAGTAGAGACCCTACAGAATGAATCCCAAGTATAATAAGAAAGTTAAGATTGAACTAGACAGAATGTTGGAAGCATGAATCATATAACCTGTTGAAGAATCATAATGGATTATCCCTATGGTGGTCTAGGATAAGAATTCAAGAGAGATCAAAATCTGTGGAGATTTAAGGAAACTGAATGATGCATGTTTACATGATCCATTCCCTACATCGTTTACTGATGAAGTGCTAGATAATGTAGGAGGACAAGAAGTTTACTCCTTCACAGATGGATTTTTAGGCTATCACCAGATAATGATTGCTAAGGAAGACAGACATAAGACCACATTTGCAACATAATGGAGTTATTTCCACTACACTTTGATGCCTTTCAAATCGAATAATGCACCAACCATCTTTTCCAGGGTGGTGGTCGAAGCATTCAAGGAATTTTTACATAAATATTTGGAAGCATATTTTGATGATTGGACTCTTTTTAGCTTACTAAAAAATCATATTGAATGTTTGAGACTAATGTTGGATAAGTGCAGGAAATGTCAAATTTCCCTGTACCTAAATAAGTGAATCTTCCTTTCACCTTTTGGAGCGTTACTGGGACACATTGTATGTAAGCAAGGGTTATTGGTAGATCCTTCCAAGATTCCCATCATTGTTGATATACCTCCCCCTACTTTGGTTAGACAATTGCGCACTGAGCTGGGACATATTGGATGCTACAAAATTTTTATCAAGGGATATGCATAGATAACAACACCCATGGAAAATATTTTAAAGAAAGATCGTCAGTTTCAATGGTCAAAGGAATTTCAGAAGAACTTTGACACACTAAAGCAGAAAATGGTTTCAGCGCCTATTCTGGTTTCCCAGATTGGAGTAAGGCATTCTATGTTCATGTCGATGCTTCATCTATTGCGTTAGGATCAATGTTATCACAACCAGGAGCAGTAGATATTTACCACCCTCTAGCCTTTGCTAGAAGGAATCTCTCTAGAGCTAAGATAAATTATACTACCACCGAAAGAGAAGGAATAACTATGGTATATGCATTGCAAAAGTGTCAACACTACTTCTTGGGAGGACATTTTAGGATGTTCACTAATCAATCTACATTGAAATACTTAGTAAACAAGCTAGTGTTGGGGGGCAGAATATGTATATGGCTACTGTTATTCCAGGAATATGATTTTGAGATTGTGGTCAAGCCAGGAAGAATGAAAAAGGGACCTGACCACTTTTCTAGGTTAGAACATGGAGAGGAACCTAATAGTTTGGAGGATACATTATCAGATGCACAACTGTTGGCCATTGGAAAAGTTGATTATCACTTTTCCAAGATAGTTCATTTCCTGTCCACAAGAATGGCACCTCGCGAGTACACAATCATTCAGAAGAAACAATTGGTAGTTTGTGTTACAGATTTTTCACTTATAGCTGGACAAGTATATAAGATGGGACTGTTACACATTATTTTCATCATCCCTATGACCGTTAATGATGTAAACCTATTTGTTTCCTTCAGAGGGGTCAGTGGCCTGAGTTCCTGAAGAGAGAAGGGAGAAGAACTTTTCCTGAGAAAAGAAGTTGCATTTTCCTGTGTAAAAAGCTTATAAAAAAGGAAGTTCACAGGCTGCCTATGTATTAGGGTGCAAGAATGCCTGATTCTCACAGGCTGCATCATAGCTAGGGTGCAAACAGTTCACAGGTTGCACTATAAGCAAGGTGTGAGAATGCTTACACATGGGAAAAGCAAGCATTTTCTCGAATCTTCTAGAAGGAGAAACTTCCATGGTGAGGTGGCATCCGAATGGTTTGGATCTTACTCACTTTCATGATTTAGTGGGATCATCCTAACCTCCTCACCTTATCCTCTTCAACTTATAAAAGGAGAGGAGCTCTCATGGAGAAGGGGTTCTTGAGCTTTGTTAACTTTGGTTGGCTTGGAATTATTATCTTGGTTGGAGTGGCCTTGAGATTTGCCTTTGTCAAGATAGATTGTCAGTATTATCAGATCTATGCTCTCAGAATTCTTGGAGTAAAAGTGTGTGGGGAACAAAGGACAGTTGGAAGGGACCTTACGACATCAAGGCCATGATTGTAATCTCTCTTTCACATTTAATATGATACAGTAATATGATTCTTTCCTATAAAGCTTGTTGTGTTTTATTGTATGATTCCTTGATCACATACATAGGTTTATATTGAGTTTATGCTATTACTATCACTTTGGTTGTTTGCGTTCTTTTGTAGGATCATCATTGTATGAGCATTGGAATGGAGCTAGGATGGCGATGGCAAGAGGAAGTGACATTTAAATGGTATGTCACCCATCCCTCTTTAGTTAGTAAATTCAATATCTAAAACTTAAGGAAAGCGTCATGTTCTGGTGTGTTTTGTTCTAGATCTAGGTGGATCTAGGGAGATCAGTTAGTGTCTGCACCTACCGATTAGTCCGATAACAGGGACCCAGTGAGATTTTGAGGAGATGCATTATGGAGGCAGAAAGACCATTGATTCTGGCAGAAGCACATGAAGGCATCGTAGGAGGAAATTATGCAGGGAAAGAAATAGTGCAAAAGTTTCTTAGAGATGGCCTCTGGTGGCCTACTTTACACAAAGATGCTAAAGAATACTACAGAGCCTACGATGTATGCCAAAGAGTTGGGAAAACTTCCAGAAGAGATGAGATGCCTTTAGCACCTCAACTAACTTTACAGGCATTTGAGAAATGGGCCACTGATTTTGTGGGACCTATTAACCCACCAGGAAAGTGCACAGGAGATCGATACATCATCACTACAAAAAAGTATTTGACCAGATGGGAAGAAGCAAGAGCAGTTAAGGAATGTAGTGAAACTACAGCTGCACAATTCATATTTGATGGTATCATAAGTATAACTTGATTTGGATGTCCAAAGATCCTTATGAGCGATCAAGGTACACATTTTATTAATAATACAATTGAAGCCCTGACTCAGGAATTTGAAGTTCACCATCGGAAGAGCATGCGATACCACCCACAAGAGAATGGTACAGTTGAAGCTTTCAATAAGATATTGGAAACAACATTGAAGAATATTTGCAGTGTGAACATAGACGATTGGGATTTGAGAGTACCAACAATGTTATGGGCTTATTGAACCACTTGCAAGAAGATGACAATGCAGACTCCCTTTAAGTTAGTTTATGGCCTGGAAGCAGTGGTACCTATGGAATATTTAGTTCCTAGCTTAAGAATTGCATCCTTTACAGATATGGATGACACTAGCACTGTTCAAGACATGCTTGCACAATTGGTAGAACTAGAGGAAGACAGGTTTATTGTAGGATTTCATCAGTAGGTATAGAAGGAATGAGAAAAGGCCTACCATGACTGACATATCAAGAAGAAAGCATTTAAGAGAGGAGATACAATATTGGTATATGACAACAAGTTCATGAAGTAGCCAGGGAAGTTTAGGACACATTGTATTGGGCCATATCAGGTTGCCTATGTTACAGAGGGAGGAGTTGCGTAGTTGAATACTCTGATTGGAGAATGGAAGGAAGGTTTAGTAAATGGGAGCCAGTTGAAATTATATTATGACAACTAGATGCCTCATAGCTCTCAGTAAAAAAAAAGGAAGAAGGGTCTAGGTACTAGGTGTAGTTGAAACTGGGTGCCATAAACATAAAATATAGTATGCACACAACCAGGAGGGACAGAGAAGAAATCACAGGCTGCTCCACACAGTCTGCATTCGAAATGTTACTGAATGTTCAACCCTGCAGTGCCTTGGAACGAGTCACAGGTGAGTGTTGGGGACCTGTTGTCCCTTGGCTATGGAAGAAAGAAAATATTAAGGAAGAAGAGCGAAGTACGAACTGCGTGAAAGACACATTAACCGAGAATGGTTCGAAGTGGTCAAAGAAGCATAAAAAGAAGAAGAAAAGTAAGAGAAAATCTATCCATTGGAAGATAATATCGAGGAAGATGGATCAACAAAGAAGATGGATCATGGACAAATCAACAAGTGAAAAATGCCAAAATCAGATGCTTTGGAGCACCTCGCGGAAAAGAAGGAAGAACATCCTAGTGAATCCCTTAAAGCACGGGTTGCGTGCGACCTAGGGTTTTGGATCTAGGGTTTTGACACCTAGAATTTTGCCATGTAATGTATAAATGAAGGTCTAGAAGACCTGGGAGGGTTTGTTCGAAGTTGGATTGTGTTGATGTTGATTGATTATTGTTGTTGCATGAGAGAAGTATAGTGTTGTGAGAGAATTCTTGTATTGTAAGATCTTCAGTTGGGTGTGAAGATCAACCCTGTAGCTGGGTGTGCAGGGAGGGGAGAGAAGAAGAGAAAGAGAGAGAGATATGCAAGCTAAGTGCATAGATAGAACTGTATTTTTTCATATAATATATCAAGAAACACAGTTCTATGGATGTAGCCTTAGGGAGAGGGTGAACCACGTATATCTAGTTGTTCTATGTGATTGATGTTGTGTTATTCGTTATCTGTTATATTGTTATTGTATTATTGTGTTGGATGAGAGATATCTCTTGCGTAGTAGACTTAAGAGAGATAAAGAATACTAGATTGTTGTGTGTTGTTTCCTTGGATCCACTTTTCATTTCCTCTGGTTGTAGACACCTGTGTCCTGCAAGCCCCTATTGCTACCTCGGGTGAGACTGCATCTGCTTCACAGGTGTTGCCGAAAGGGCCAGTAGTTAGGGCTTTGTTGGTGTGTTGTTGAAGCGTTGAATCCTAGGTATTCCCCTGTGCCAACAGTGGCTACCAATATCCACCTATATGTTGTGTAGGTCTTCAAGACAACCCCATAAGTGCAGAACCCACAATTACAAAGAAATGCCATTATTACAGAGAAATGTGTTGAACTAAAAACTGTCAAGATGAGCCAGTTGGAATAGGTGGGTGGCTACCAATATCCACATGGATCAATCCTCCCCCCTTATCAAGCAATGGTCTCCATTGCATTGAGTGCCCCCATCATGTGAGATTTTTTTTTTTTGAATTTGGCCCTGGGTGAGCCACTTTCCTTGGTACAAGAGCTTCCGTGCCTTGACAACCCGATAAAGCTGGATCCTCTACCAGAAAGTTCCCTTGACCTATGTGTCCAATATATGATTAGTTGATGCATATTCCATGCAGTCGGGGTTGGGATATGCTGGTGTAAATTGTTCTGTGATCTCTGAGGTGTCCAATAATGGTGGAAAATATGGCTGAAGAAGATCTACATTGAAAATTGGGTGAAAACTAAGGAAGGGTGGAGTGTTGAGCTCAAAAGAAATGTCACCTGCAGCCTTGATGATAGTGTAAGGTCCATAACAAAGTGGATGGAGCTTTCGATGGGGCCCTGTAAGGCACTTTTTCTACAAATGTAACTAGAGCTTGTCTCCCATCTGAATCTTATGCAGTACCCATGTTGATCATGGCACTACTTGTACTTAGCATTTTTTTCGATGATAGACTGGTCCATTAGGCAGAGGTGCACCAGGGGTTATATCAATTGGATGCTTGACTTGGAAGTGTGTCACTACTTTGGTGGGTGAGGAGAATATGTCTTTGTACTCTTCTATTGTCCCTTCCACTTGCTTCTACTGCAAAGTGAGACACTTTGTAGAGGTCATTGATGTGGTGGCGTCCTTCTACTTACTGTGAGCATGGATCACAAAGAAGATGAATTTCCTGGAATGTGAAATAACCTTACTTAATTTCTTAGGAGAGATTAAAGAAATAGTGGTAGGTGGTGCTACCTCTAGTATCCTATACAATTGTATACCCAAAGTAATAATAACAATTTAGGGTATAAAATCATACACAACATGTCTCTTCCACAAATATGGTTGGCCTAAAATAACATAAAAAAATTAAAGGGGAGAAATATCACACAATACCTCGTCTTTGAAGGGCTTGATATTGTATGGCACACGACATTGTTGGCTGACACAAAGATCTCTTCCTTGGCGAAGCCAGCCGATGGTGTAGGGATGCATGTGTGGTGTCATCGGCAGGTCCAATCGCTTGATGACCTCTACTGAGATTAGGTTCTTGTGACTACTGCTATCGATAATGAAATGAAACAGAGCCCCCTTTACCCAAATATGTGAGTGAAAGAGGCGTTCCCCTTGCTATGGTTCTTCTCATTTGCTTAGCTGGAATTTGGTGGTAGCGACAGTGGAACTCGATTTGGCATCGATAATCCTCTTCCCTCTTTCTAGATTTGATTTAGAGATAGAATATTCCTTTGACTTGGAATATTTCAGCTTGACCACCAATGACTGCATGGAGAGACATTCTTCAGTGTTATGCCAAGGGATTTTATGGTATTCAAACCACTTTCCTATGTTTTTCTTCGACTTCTCATTACCCTTCTTGGGTTGCATCTTGGATTGGTTGTCCTGAGAGTGGCCATATTTTCTCTGTCCCTTGTTTTGTGGGTTGGGGTCGCCTTTTCCCTACTTTGGCTATGAGAAGTTTTCAGATGCAAACTCTCGACTCTTCTACTTAAATTTATGCTTGATCTTGACAACATATCTATAAGTCGCACCTAATGATGCGATGTCCAGAAACTTCATTTCTATTTGAATGTATATATGTAGAAAATCATGGTATTAGAGAACCAAATGTCATTCAGATTCTTTGATACCCAATTTGGTGCACAAGGTATGGGAAATATTGGTGAAATATGGTACTATCTAGTCCCTTTCCTAACGTAGTGTGGTCCATCTTGTGTACTGGTCCTTGTAGCTTCCAACAGGGTAGTAGTGTTCTTTAATGGAATACTTGAAGAAATCCCATGTGGGGGCGACGAAAAATATTGTAGATTCCTCTGTGGCCCTTTTCTCAGAGTAACTATCCCACCATTCCTTAAAATGGGGGACGACCTTGAGGAGTGAAAAAGTAATCATTTCCCTATCAGAAAAATTGTGGAACAAAAAATACCCTTTGAGAAGATTCAACCATTTATCTATACCATCCACATCTATCAGTCCTTAAAATAATGGAATATAAAAATTTTCTTGTACCTTGAAGGGGGTTGCATGGACGCTTGATGAAGATGCATCTCCTGTGGGCAGTCGTCGAAGGATCTTTGCAAAGTTTTCCATCATTTTGTTCCTTTGTCGTGCAAGTGCTTCCTCAAGCAATAGTTTAAAATGATCTCCTGCTCCATCATATTTATTCTCCTCCCCCATGAGTGGTTTTCAGGATCGACATACTTGATCTTGCAAAGGATCGACTGGTTCAAGTCCCAATTTCTTGTACCCATATCTTGTCGGGGACATGCACAAAGAAAAAAAAATGAAGAGAAGACTGCTCTAATAGCACTGTTATGGATTTATGACTGGAACGAAATGAATAACATATTCAATACAATAAAACATAGATACAAAGAACAACAAAAGATATCTAGTGAACAATAAATTCTATTGAAAAAAGAAAATAGGATGAAACTGCAAAACTGTAGAACTAAAAACAACTTGCTTGAATGGTGGTAGCTATATCTGAGAAGAGATGTGGCTGCTACATGCATTTTCTGAGCAAAATTATTACAATGATGCTCCAGAGGCCTTTTAATGTTACTCATGAATGCCAAAACCCTAGACATCCAAAAACCTAATCCTAGGAGATGAAACGCCAAACGTTATGTGGGCTCTAATGGGTGAGTTGGTACTTCAACTTCCCGGGGTCGTAACTTTTGCATATGACCTCTGTTTTAGGCGTGTGATAGCCTGTTAGGAAGGTATTTTCAAGAATTACACATTGTGCCATCAAAATTTGACTTCGTCTACATTTTGACTATGGAAAGACAAAGAAACACTGTTTAGGGCCTCAAAATGGCCCTGGAAGTATAGAAAGATGTATTGACATGAAAAATTCCAAAATAATCCAGTTAGAATATGTGGGTCGAGACCAATATGCACCTGGATGTTGTGTAGGGCTTTAGGACACCCCAGAAGTGCAAAACCCACAATTACAAAAAAATGTCATTATTACAGAGAAACCTGCTAAACTAAAAACTATCAAGATGAGCCAATTGGAATAGGTGGGTGGCCACCAATATCCACTTGGATCACACATTCACCTCAACTTGTATCCAATACGAATGATGATATTTCTTGGAGAACCAATTCGGCTCCAACCCATACACAGTGGCCCAATTTTCTGCCTATGGCTTCCAGTGATTCTCTAGACTAGAAAACCAAAGGTAAGCCAAGAAGGATTGCCCACACCTTCATGGTGGAAACTGGCTCCCTGTAGGATTCGAAATCCATTCTCCATGGCTGGAGAATTAATCCAAACAGGCCCTATTACCAATCCCAACCGAGTAATTTATTTCTATCTCCTTTGCTTCACAGTAGAAAATTGTTCCACCCCCTTACCAATGTGTGGGTTTCCAGGGTTGTTGGCCCCCCAAAAGTCCCTTTCATTTTGGTCCCAAAATGGAAGGGGACCCTTTGTAAATATACTACCCCTAGTGATTTTTATATGGATGATGGGATTGATTTTGCTGGACATTGTTGTGTCATTTCAAATTGGCTGAGTATTGAAAGGTCTATTATCCTCAAACTCATCATGATTTCGATTATTTATTTCGTTTAATGTTTTGAATTTCATAACTGTAAGTATGAAATTCCAAAAACATGATTATGGGGAATATTTTTATGTCTTTCAATACCATCAAATGATTTCATGGCATTATCTAGGTTGATTTTCTTTAATTAAACATGAGATCTAATTCTTCTTTTTAGAAGTAATCATTATAATAAAAGTTTTATTTTGTAATGCTAAGTGCATAACATTTATTTTTTTCTAAAGGTAATAATGGACTCTCTATTTTTATACCACATGTTCATTCTTTCTTTTAAAATACAAACACCTTGGTAATATTATCAAAGTTTATCTTTAGGATTAGATCTTCATTGTGAGTCAATATTGTGGTTTCAACATGATGATAAAATGTTTTCAAAGGGGTTGTGTGTAGGGATTAATTCATACTGAAAATGATATACCATTTCTCCATAATCCAACTCCATGTTTTCAAATCATTCACACAATGATACCTACCTCTTCGATCATATCACACCTATGTTGAGAATCATGTCGACTAAATGTTAGAATTGATGTGATGAACAATCAGGATATTCATGTGTATATGATATCAAGCCTTTATTTTCTAAGTGTCATGTATTTCATGGTTCCTATATCTATTACTACAACCGTGGCACTATCAACAAAGCTTGATTGTATGTCTTATCAATAGTCAAACATTTGGTGAGGACAATTAATGAGAATCATCTTGATTTTGCCTTGTGCTTTTCCACATCTACAAGATAATCAATCCTGCCATTATTCATGAATATTGAAGTTCTAAGACAAGGTACAAGGTCACTTCATCTCAAATCGAGGCATGTTTGGGCTATTATGACCATTTACCTTATTATTCACCGAGAATATGAGGGTTTCTCATCCCCCTCTATTTCATTATTCACTTATATGATTTCCAGTATTATGAGAAACGTCTACCTCTGCATTGATTTCTTAAACCTGATCATGGCTTCGGTAGTGCAAGTCAAACCTCCGGGTGCTGAAATTGTTGAATCCTACAATGAGCATTTGGATATGTTTAGGAAAGTAGGATGGAATGAGTTTATCAGATTTTTCCATGGTCACAATGTAGAAGTTTCCATAGATTTCACTCGGTCTTTTAATGGAAAATTGGCCCGAATTTGAGACATCAAAATCTCGGTGAATGAGGCATTGATAACTAAGGCTACTCGCTTACCAGCTGTGGTAGAAAAGTGGTCGAAAAAATGTTTCATTAGGAATTTACCCTTGAGCAAGTTCCTAGTGTCAAAGAAGTCGACATATTATTCAAAAGGTATGTTATTAATTCAGTTGAAGAAACATTGGTGAGATTTGGTTTTCATTATTAGGAATTACATAGAATGTTAAGGTCGTTACATCCTAGTATTCTATTATCATTTTCTCCTTCTCATGGTTTTTTTTCTCGACCATCAACTCAATCTTATTATTTGCTCAAGAGTCTCTCCAAAATGTCAAAGTTTTAGCAACGAGGTTTTAACACCCCGACAAAAGTTTTTTATTCATTATGGTTTAATTCAAATTCTGGCTGTCAAAATTAGGGGATTCTTTGGAAGGTTTTCTTCATAGGAGTAATTTTAATAAAAGCTCGGTTCAAACCAGTGAGCGAGCAAAATTCCTCGCAGGATTGACAATATTTATTCTGATGATACACCCGTAAATGAAGCCCCATCATTTTGTCAAAGTTCAATGCCAAAACCGTTTGTCGAGCCATGTGAGTCAAATTATGAAATATGTTACTTATGATGTTGAGGATTTTTTCAACCGAGATTTTTCCCTCTTATCATTCTCTTCAGTGAATTGAAGCAATGTTTTGAACTTTGTTTTAAAAATATTCTTCATATTCTTATGATCATAATATTTTAAAATTTCTTTTCAAAAGATAATGATTACTGTCTATTTGATCTATTAACTATAATTGGTTCAATTTTGCATGTTAAAAAGGTGTTTCTGTAATGTTTCATGATTTTACTATGTTGCCTCACATTAACTTATGAAAGATAAGATTATTGAATTCTCTCAAACTTTCTCTCAGATCAATTTCTCTCATATTTACTGAGAATTAAATGTTGAGACGGATATCCTATCTAAAAATTCCTTATTAAAACATATTGGTATTTTGACGTATCAACATTGGACAGATAGACTAAAAAGTCCTCAATGTATTACTCTACTTTTGTTACAGATTCATGCCTAGACTTTTGTTTTTTTTGTATCGTTCTAGCTTGAATATATAGATCTATTGTCATCATGATAGACCAATGATGATATGTTTTGATAGGATATAAGTATCTCCGCAAGTATTATGGGATCTCCTCCTATTGTATGGACATGTTTATGGTATAGTTCTGATATGTATGGAACAATCATCATCCATATTGTATGGGCACTCTTTTTTTTTAATTTATTATTATTATCTTTTTGGTTATTAAAAAACCAAATATAATACAATTGAAAATTTTCTTTTGGGAATTTTTTTTTATAAAATTTGTAGTGATATAATACTAGAATGTATTCTATGATTTGTGGTTATTACATATTTCATTTATAAAAGTGAATTGAATCAAATTTTAGATTAATGTTGCTCCAGTAAGATAGGTTTTATTAAATTGTTTGTGTAGCTTTATAATTGCATTTTTATTAGTTTTAATTTGCATTCACGATTTACTATTGACAAATTCTTCTCTTAGGGAGAAAATCATTTGCCTGGCTAATGGAGCCATAAAACCTTTCAAGAAAAACCACACCAAATAACTTGGATTCTACTCTAAAGACCTTGGACCGAGTTGTTTCTTATTAGTTAATGAGTGGTCACTTCTTTCTGCCCGTCAACAAATGATGCTAGAAGGAGGGCATGAGGTAAATTAAATGATTAAATTATTATGATTCATCTCTTAGCCTGTAATATTTCTAGATCTATTAAGTATTCTTCCGTGTCGTCATAAAACGCACTAAAAGGAAGGCTGGATGAAAACCTACTTGGAGTCAAATTATTTATTGTTACATTACATTGATGGCTCCTGCCCAATCCTCTATATGAAGTTGTTTTTTCAAGCAATCAATTTTCATGCTTCAATTAAGATAGTCTCTCTGTTGTCAAAGACAAAGTTTGATGGTAAGAGTAATGTTTCTGCATTTGATCATTTGATTATGATATTGATGAAGATGTGATATGGAGGATTTTTACTCTCATTCTTACAGGTCAAGCCAAGGAATGGAGTCAGTCATTGCCAGTTTCCTCTGTACATATATGGGATCAATTTACAAGAATGTTCCTTCACGCATTCCAATATTATGAGTACGATAAGGTACGTTTTGAATTTGAGAATATACATAGATTTGGAGGTGAATCTTTAGAAAATTTTCTCATTAGATTCAAATTTATTTGTTTTAAACTCCAGTCCCAAGATTTACCTTATGATATAGAAGTAATGGAATGGTTTCGATATATCATTTCTCTTCCTTTTATTTCAAATAGAAATGTTGAACCATAAGGTACGATTTTTCTGAGTACATTCGCTACAAATGTTGAACCTCTGTATGCTAGTGACATTACTGATCTGGTTAAAATAGACAGTTTGGAAATTGTAAATGAAAAATATCGGGAAGATATGAGCTCATATGATGAAAGTATTGTTGATCCTGAAACTATTCTAAATCATAATATAATTGTTGTTTGTAATGAAGTGAATAATCAAGGATTAGTAATTGAAAACATTTGCAATGATGATTTAAGTTATCTCATAAGAAGTAATTCAACAGAGTTTTCTTATATGATTGTTAATCCTACTCAGCCACACATCTCAAAACACCTAGATACTCATTTTCAAGAATGCAAACCTCTATCCAATCAAACCGATTACTCTCTTGAAATTATTCCAAACTATGGTGCAACTGAGGTTTGTGGTGAAGAACGTAATCAATAAATAATGTTGGATACTGAAGTTTCATATCCTAATGATAATGATCATTCTAAAAATAGAGAAACATTTAGGTTTATCTGTTTGAAGAACCACTTCTCATTATATCCTGATATTTTTGACAGTAATAATTTGTTTGAAAATTATTCAAAAGTTCCTCTTTACAACAATGCCTTTTTACCAGATACAAGGACTATTATTAATGAAATAAGTTATCAATATTTCACCAATTATGATCAGGACAATGAGATTTTTAATGATCATTCTTCCCACGGTTCTAAGAGTTTTCATACAGGTTCATCCAATTATTTTTTTGGTTCGGATTTATTTCTTGAGAGGGAAGACAACGAGAAGAGAGACAATCAAGTCATTTGTGATGACAAGTTAAAGGTTGAGAATATTGGGGCACTTCACCTTTTGGTGATGGTTATGTCAGGTTTTCATGTTTTCAATCTTCAAAGTAAATCTATATTTCAATATGATGGGTGTTTTTATTTTAATAATGTTGAAATTGATCCTCATCCCGAATCTTCTCTTCTCATTATTATGTTCAAGAAAAGAAATTCATTGCTATTTTTGATTTCGAGATTACCATTCATGTCCCTTTTTTTTATCATGATCTTGAACTCTTTACAAAAGTAGATTCTAGTACCAATCTTAATTGCATTATTTCAGTTGATACTTGTGAAAAGGAGTTTTATGTGAATAAATCCTTAGTGTCTTCTAATAGTTATGTAAACAAAGATGCTAATTCAGATTTAAAAACTAATTGTTTTCTACAGGCTCCAACAATTGGAAGTACATAATTTGAATCTAGCCAGTTATCCTCTATTTCTACAAATATTTTGCGATTTTTAATAGTCTTCCATCCTAATTTTGATGACCCAATTGAATCTTGCTGGGAGAAATTAATTTTGAAGACGATTTTTGATTTTTTTTTCCTCTTGTACATACTAATAACTTTCAGTTACAGGATAATACTTATGAAACTGCTTATACGTTTTCTACTTCAACTACTCTTCCCATTAAACTGCTTCTTTTAAATCACATTGATTTTCATGATAAGAGAAAAGAATGGTTGGAGAATTCATTTCAAGCGAGGTTTCCTGTAAATACATTTATTTTCCTATATCTATTAGAAATAGATATACATAACAGGTTAAATCTTTCTTCACATAGTTTACTATCGATTCATTTTATGTTGTTAACCCATGATGTACATATCACTGTATGGTTAAAACAACCGAAATGGCTCCATTTGAAATTCGATTTCACCTAATTCTAATTGTCCATGTATAGTAGACTAGTTATAGGAGTAGTTTAGCTTAATTTGTATGCTTTTATTTTACTAGAGTAATGTAGGTTTGAAAATAAGCAAGGGATAATCCCTTTAGAGAGGTCTACTTTATATTTTCATGCTTATCTATTTTACTTTCTGGGAAAGATTGGAAAATGGTTCAAAGCATGCCAAAAAATCTGTTTGTTCATCGAACCTGTTCAGGGAAGTACGTTTTCTTGTTCATCGAACCTGTTCAGGGAAGTAAGAATATTTTAAGAATTTTCATACATGTTCATCTGATTATTATTATAGTTTTGATTTATTTCTTGAAAGGAAAGACACCGAGAAGAAAGACAGTCAAGTCATTTATGATGACAAGTTGAAGGTTGAGAATATTGAGGCACTTCACCCTTTGGTGATGGTTATGTCGAGTTCTCACATTCTCAATCCTGAAAGTCAATCTTTATATTTCAAGATGAGGGGTGTTTTGATTCTAATAATGTTCAAATTGATCTCATCATGAATCTTCTAATTATCATTTTCAAGAAAAGGAATCCATTCCTATTTTTGATTATGATATTATCATTCATGTCCCCATTTTTTATCATGATATTGAACTCTCTAGACAAGTAGATGCTAGTACCAATCTTGATTGCATTATTTCAATTGATACTTGTGAAAAGGAGTTTTTTGTGAATAAATCCTGAGTGTCTTCTAATAGTAATGTAAATAGATATGTTAATTTAGATTTAAAAGCTAATTGTTTTCTACAGGCTCCAACATTTGAAAGTACATCATTTGAGTCTTGAGTCTAGCCAGTTATCCTATCTTTCTACAAATATTATGTGATCATTAACAATATTCCATCCTAATTTTGATGACCCAATTGAATCTTTCTTGGAGAAATTAATTTCAAATAAGATTTATGATGTTTTTCCTCTTGTACATACTAATAACTTTCCATTACAGGATAAGACTTATGAAACTTCTTATCAATTTTCTACTCCAACTATACTTACCATTAAACTACTTCTTTTAAACCACATTGATTTTCATGATAAGATCGGAGAATGGTTGGAGAATTCGCTTCAAGCAAGGTTTCCTATAAACAAATTTCTTTTCCTATATCTATTATAAATAAATGTACATAATATGTCAAATATTTCTTCACATAGTTTACTATCAATTCAATTTTTGTTGCTAACCCCTTATGTACATATATTCTTTTCCTATATCTATTATAAATAGATATACATACTATGTCAAATATTTCTTCACATAGTTTACTATCAATTCAATTTTTGTTGTTAACCCCTTATGTACATATGTTCTTTTCCTATATCTATTATAAATAGATGTACATAATATGTCAAATATTTCTTCACATAGTTTACTATCAATTCAATTTTTGTTGCTAACCCCTTATGTACATATGACTGTAAGGTTAAAACCACTGAAATGGCTCCATTGGAAATTCGATTTCACCTAATTCTAATTGTCCTGTATTGTAGAGTAGGAGTAGGAGTAGGAGTAGGAGTAGGAGTAGGAGTAGGAGTAGTTTAGTTTAATTTGTTTGCTTTTCTTTTACTAGAGTAATGCAGGTTTGAAAATAAGCAGGTGACGAGCCCTACATAGAGGTCCGCTTTATATTTTCATGCTTATCTATTTTACTTTCTGGGAAAGATTGGAAAATGGTTCAAAGAGTGCCAAAAAATCTATTTGTTCATCGAACATATTCATGGAAGTAAGTACGCTTTCTTGTTCATAAGAATTTCAGTCATGTCAAGCTATGCTTAAAAGTTGATCATATATGTTTTCCCAAAAATAAATCTATGGACATGCTTCATTAGCTTGCTTTGAAAATTTCATCCTCAAGCTTTTAATGTTGTTGAAACTACTCCTAAATATAAGTTTGAATATAAGTTTGTGGTCAATCATGATAATTTTCAACATGGTTAGATTCAACGTTTATCACTATAGCAACATTTTCATAATAACTATTGATAGGATTTCTTTTTCAAAGGCACTTTCAGAACTAGTAATATTATTAATGATGATTTGATTCTTGGTGATGGAAATCACAAGGATGCATCTACTTTTTTGTACCATGGTTATCATTACTTCTTGTATACAGATCTGTTTTCCAACGCAGATTCATTTAGTAATGATTTTATCAATATTTTTGTTGAAATCCTTTACTTCAACTGGTTCAAATTTAATTGAAAAAGAAACTTTTCGGGATGATGTAACTCTTAATACTTTGACTATCAACATTCAGTCTGAACCTCTTCCATATATTTTGATTATATTGATAATTCAAATCTGTCATGTAATTTGCAAGAGAGAAGTTATTTTTGATGGGTATTTTGATGTTGGTAGCATAAAATCACACGCATTGCAAAGTGGGATACTTCTAGATGAAGATTCATATTTAGTAGATTTTCATGTTTTCTCTTTATTACCCTTGGCTAAGAACGTATTGATCCTAATCCTCAGAATTCATTTCAATTATTCAAATATATTTTTACTAATGTTTCACCAAAATGCTTTTTATGAACATGAAAACCTTTTCTTTTCTGGCTCGATGCTTTCCTTAGTTTAATAAACAAGTTGGTCATAAACATATGGAAGTTTATGAAACTCTTATTTCCTTTCTTTTAATATTAATATCCACCATGGAAAGAAATTGGTTCTTTTACAAACGTTTGGAGTCGGTCAATATCTCCGAGGTGAATCTAAATCAAATTCTTCAAGGTATGTTTGCATATGTTTATCTTCATTTTTTGATGGTTTTTATTATAATTTTAGTTTTTTCATTTTAGTTACATTTATATTTTTAATAATTATTGCACATTTTCTTGCAGGTATTCAATGGCTTTGCTGGAGATCATATTGGATCAGATTTAGTTTATTTATGTTCTTTTTAATTAAATAAAGTAGTTATGAAGACCTTCATGCTGAAAATGAGCCATCATTAGAATTYATTGAGGGAAATCTCTTTACTTTTTCCTAATTTTGTATTCATCATCTTGTTMGCATTTACTTTTGTTAAAACTTATTGTAAGTCCTATATCCAATATATAATCATTAAARATTATTGGATCAGATTTAGTTTATTTACGTTCTTTTTAATTAATAAAACTTATTGTAAGTCCTATATCCAATATATAATCATTAAAGATTATTGGATCAGATTTAGTTTATTTATGTTCTTTTTAATTAAATAAAGTAGTTATGAAGACCTTCATGCTAATAATGAATATATGATCATGGAGTGAAATATCCAAATGAAAGTAAAAGTGACCCGAATAAAAAAACACATTTTTAACATTCGATCATAACTGTGTTTTAGATTTTTTTTTAATAAAATCCTATTCAATAACTAACAACCATCAAACGAAAAAATATCATGCTCGTAACATAAGATCACCACTTTACTTCTTGTTTCTTATGTTAATATGTTTCTTTCTATCTTGTTTACTTAGAATTTGATTCACTCATGGGATTTTGTATACATGTTTAAGTTATGTT
Source organism: Picea engelmannii (assembly GCA_009831015.1). NCBI lineage: Eukaryota > Viridiplantae > Streptophyta > Pinopsida > Pinales > Pinaceae > Picea > Picea engelmannii. Next base: position 237,561 of record ML778732.1, on the reverse strand, counting down.
TATGCTTTTGTTTTTATTTTCTTATTTACTTTCTTTTGAAACTTATAGAATCTTTTATTTTTTTATCTTTAATTTGGCTTGAAGGTTGAGTAGAAACTGATTTTATTTTGGTATGCTATCATTATTCCAATATACTTGTTGCGTAAAGGCTTATTTTCTACTGTTCAATAACTGAGATGTCATCTCTAAAGAAATTTTGTAACAAGATGCTACATGTATGTTGGCTCTCAAGTGTTGTGAGAAAGATCACCCCACGAATAGGTTGAGCTCCACATAATTGGTTTTTCTTCAACTAAGGAAACTAGAACAAATGGACACTAACATTCCTAGTTTCCACCTATTTACGCATGAAATAAGAGAGAAGGAGGAAGAGAATGAGGCACCTTTTTATGTCAATTGTCATCATTGCTCCTTGTCATTCTAGGGTTGGAGCCAGTCCATATCCCAATATAGTCTACCTATAAAGAAATAAAACTATCCTCCTCTTCTACTACTTGTAAAAAGTTAGATAAAATCTATCATAACTATATCACAATCATTCATCCGTAAATTGAAACACAATGGGAATAAGGAAATAAGCTAAGTTTATTGATATGAGAAACATTGGAACTTACAATCACGGTGTGTTGCAAGCCTTCCTCCATGTTTCTCCTTTCCAACCCCTAAATATGCACTACGAGGATACCTTCTGAAGTCTGATATTGAAGGTTTTATATCTCTCAAATTGTTCTTTATCATGAACCCCCATCAACCTTGAGAGGCCTTGTTTATATAGGAGCTTGGGAGGTTTAATCAAGGGAAGGTTGAGATATTTCCTCCATGAGTTAGGATTGATTACCCAAAGAGGAGGGAATATAAGCCATGACTCATCCTTTATCCATAACAACCCAAATATCCTCGGAACTGTCCCACAAAAAAAGGTGGGATTGGTTAAAACCACCCCAACAGAAGTGATGCTCCATAAATGCTTATGACAGGGTGTCAATGATGCTCCAAAATAGTCTATATATAGGCATCACCATAGGGATGATTCTCCTTAATCCATAGTAGGGGGCGTCAATGCTCCAACTAAGCCAAAAATTAAGGGTAAAAGTCATATTTTTGACCTTCAAAATGGGTTTTTCTTCACTTAAATGGCTAGGGATGATGACAAAGTGTTTTTCGATAGTGTCAGAATGATGAAAAATAAATGTGAAACTTAGGAAAGTGTCCCTTTGGAATTACAACACTCAACAACACAACTGTACATAAGTGTGACACTTAATGAAATAGTGACATAAGTGCGACATTTAGTATGACACTAGGCAACGTGCAAATTTTTCATGTAACAAATTGCCCCCTAAAATGTGAGGTCATAACAACGTTGATGGAAGAAACAATTTATATGTGCAAGGGGCTCTGAAAAGGAGTGCCATATGGAAGCTGCAAAACAAACATCAAAGAGTATATATATCATTTCCAAGGTAGGCATACCCATGCTCAGTACAAATAGAGTTAATGCATGACCACAATCAATAAACCACATATCCGTGAAAGCACTCACTAAATATATGGAAACCAAACATATAACATGGATCCATACCTCCATGAATCGATCATGTTGTAGCCAAAATATTTTACACAGTGGAGCTACAATATGACAACAACATAACCACATACCTATGCAAAGTGGATCCATGCGACAATGTACATCAGTAAGATTATTATCCATCACAACCTGGGTTAGGAACATAACACTGGTACGTGCTAAAAAATGTTCCCAACATCTTCATCCTGATCCCAAACCAATACAATTCTAACCATGTGAATACATGTGTTTATGTCGAACATGGTAGAAACCACTTGATTACTGGTCATTAATGTATACAATTAACAAGTGTGAGGGAAATTTCCAGTGATGTCAATGACTCCCAACGTACCTTAGTACAATCCAACGAATGTGAATCAATGAGATGAAGTCAAAAATTTGGCCAAATCTTCCAATCATGGACCAATGATGTAAATCCACTATAGAAAGTGAGGAAACCTGTCATTGAGGCATGCATGATCTAAGAAACTAATTGGTTTCTAAGTATGACTCCTGGAAAATGTGTTGAAGTCAACATGAATAGATTCAATAAAGGAGGGCCATGATGTATCCCCCATAAATGACATGAAACTAATTAGGATAGTGATTTGAAATGATAGATCAAATGAGGACTGACTGACATGAGAATGAAAATGGATAATACTGCATAGGTTGTAAGGTAGACACTTCCCTTGAATATTGAACGACACAATATGTGACTTGGTAGAATTAACTTGATGAGGCAAGGATCCAAACATAGTGCAATGATCACCATAGTGTGACAACAACCAAAGGTTCTCTTCAAAGGAGTTGAAAGAGTATGACGACATACAAAATGTGACGATAACCAAAGTTTCTCTTCGAACAAGTCGAAAGCGTATGATGACATATGGAATTCAAAGGACTCAAAGAAAAGTGGATTCTCCAACTGTAATAAATATGAATACAAGTTCCATGTTCAAGCGTGACTAAAAACAACTACCATGATTTTTCAAAAATTTGACCCACTTCCCAAATTTTTTGCCCCATCTAGATAGATGAGTACCTCTTTGTTTTTTAATGAGATGGAGGAGGATAACAGATGCTCAATACAACTCACCTTCGGTAAGTTCCTCTTCACATGTTTAATGAACCTGGAGAAGTAAGGGTTTGATCCCATATGGGCCCTTCAATGTATAGTTTTACGATTCTAGAGAAGGAAAAATCGATTATTTTTCATGTTTAGGGAGTTTGAAAAGAACTTAAAGGAAACTCCAAGATTGAATTTTTCATAATTTTAGTCCCTCAGGCCCGAAAATGTATAAAATTATACAAGAGAGAACTCTTCTAGTTAATAATGACTAGAGTGATGTTTTTTCATAATTAGTCTCATGAGGCCGAAAAAGGGGTAAACTATTACTCGAAAGATGCCCTTTCAAATCCTTTTAACGAGAGTGAAAGGAAACAATATCACTCATAAATACTTTCATGTTTAGAGACTTTGAAAAAAAGATGAAATGAGACTCTAAAGAGTTCATTTTTAGTATAACTTTTACGAGTCCAAAAAAGTGATAAAATTATACTTGGTAACCTATTATCATGTATTTACGAGCATAAGAAAGAAAAAATACTAAGATTGATAACCTATTCTCATGTATTTACGAGCACGAGAAAGAAAAAAGACTAAGCTTGGTATGATACCAAAGTAAATTCCAAAGGTTGGTATTTTTTCCCTAGCTTGAAGAGATAGAGGCTTAACGCCAACATGATGTCCATAGGTAGGAGACATGGCCCCTAGGATTCGTTTTGTCTGCCTACTCTTCTCAATTTCCATACCTGAAAATACTCCTAGCTACTAATATGTAAATGTTCAATAGAGAGGGAGGGAGAAAGGGGGTCAACTGACACATGAAGATGAAATGAAGGTTTAATTATGATAACTAATGAAATACTTGACTCAACATTTATGAGATCTAGTGAAAGACTCGACTCAATGTTTAGGAGATCTAGAAAAAAGACACAAATCAACTACAAGGGAATCAATTTCATCTTTTAATGAGCTTGACATAGACAATGAACTGTGCTCATGGATTCTGGGTTCGATCCCCAAACCTTTGTTTCATTTTTTAATGAGATTGACACATAAATCAAAACTATGCTTGAAACCTCTAGGTTCGATCCCCATACCTATGTTTCATTTTTAACGAGCTTAACACATAAATGAGAACTATGATCGTAACAATCTGTTTCATTTTTTTACGATCTTGACATAGAAACGAGAAATTTTCTCACAGACCTCTAATTCATTTTTTAATGAGATTGACATAGAAATGGGAACTATGCTCGTAGCCTGTTGTTTCATTTTTTAACGAGATTGACACAGAAAAAAGAACTTTGTTTGTAACCCTTTGTTTCATTTTTTAATGAGCTTGACACAAAAATGGCAACTTTTCTTGTAACCCTCTGTTTCATTTTTTAATGAGCTTGACACAAAAACAAGAAATTTTCTTGTATCCTTTGGGTTCGATCCATAGAAATTTGTTTCATTTTTTAACGATCTTAACACATAAACAAGAACTATGTTGACGATCCTCTACTTCATTTTCTAATGATCTTGAAACATAAAAATGAACTATGCTCGTGACCTCTTCTTGATCATGGCTTCCAATAGGAAAATGCTCTGGAAGGAATACATGTCAAGGGACATACCTCGATCATGTCTTCCAAGAGATCTTCGTTGGACGAGAGAACAACCCTTTGGAAGGAATACATATCGAGGGACACAATAGGGGTAGGGATATTAGGCTCTAATAACCTTATTGAATAGATGACCATGTCAACTACCAAATATAGGTCATAATAAGTTGAGCGTACCGTGAGAGGCTCATTCTCATCAAAAATTGAAGGAATGGGACATGTTTCTAGATAATTAACCTGTGGCAGGGGGGAAATAACTTGAATGTGAGGAACATTTAGGGATGTCGGACGGTTGATAGTCAAATTAGGACTAATAAATTAGATTTGGTCAATGGTCATAATTTTTCCATCATGAGGGAAATGCATCACACAAAAGAGTCTGGACACGAAATATTTTATAGCATAAAAATAGTCTCTTCCAAGGATCAAATTAAATCCCAAGGGACCTTGAACTACCATGAAATCAATACAATTTTGTTTTCCTTCCATGGTAATAGGAAGCTGAGGAAGGATCGCTAAAGGTTCACTAGTTCTTCTATTAAAATCCATCAAATGATGGGTAACTGGAACAAGCAAAGGGGAACCTATGGATTTCCAAGTAGTTGAGGGTAAAATACTAAAAGAAGCACCTTCATATATAATAGTACATTGGATCTTATTCCGACAAGTTTGCACGATGATTTGGAAAGGCATGCAAGAAGGAATATGGGGCTCCATCAATATAGTCCAATCAAAGTAAATAACCTCAGTACTTGGAGGTGGTTCTATTGGAATGGGGAAAATCCCCCCTTGTCCGGAAAAATACAAAGTATCGAGAAGAACCTGAGCAATATCTAGTTCACTCTCCAAGGGGAGAGTGGAATTGACTAATGATTGAACTGTTTCAACTACTTGAACTTAACTCTTCAAAGGAAGAGTGGGATCAACTGATAATGGAGTGAGATTAACCACATGAACTTCACTCTTCAAGGGAAGAGTGGGATCGATTTATGATGGAATTGGATTTACTACTTCGTCAACTAATGGTGGGTTAGGAGAAAATTTATGGTAACCAATTGGAATTTGTTACTGGACATTAGCAATATTTTCCAATAATTTCGAGGCTTCATCCATATGAGGTAAACTGTAAGTTTGATGACTTCCTTCACACAACCTATGAGGAAATTTGAATCTAATTTTCTTTTCCCCAACCTTATTTTCACTATTTGATGGTCTGTCACTAGCATGATGGCTAGCAACCAACGACAAAGGTTGATGAGAACCCACGTACCATGATTCTAAGAACTTGGATAAACTAGGAAAATCTCTAAGAAGATGGTCACCCTTACAAATCCTGCAAGGGTATTTGGGCTTGCAATTTGTCTTGGTAGGATTGTCACCATCATAAACACTCCCAGCCTCATTAATAGTAACTGGTTTATTGCTTCCAACATGCCCTAAAGTGGTTGGAAGTTTGGTCTTTTTTTTATTCTTCTTCTTCTTAATGTTCCTTTTCTTCTTCTTCTTATCCACCTAGTTACTAGTCGTAAGGCTTTCACTGGGCGAGGAAGAGTAAATGGAAGAATACCTAATAGGTGAAGAAGGAAAAGTTCAACATGACGTTCACATTATTCATATGGAGGGATTTCATTTGAAGGACTAAAAGCATTCAAGATCAACAGAGTGGAAAATAACCGTACTGGTAATTCTTTAGTGAATCCAGGTAGACTCAATGTAGTAATATAAGGAGGAACAACGTTTCCAAAATGAGGAAAAAAAAGGGTTCCCTAGGAAAAGGGGTCCCTTGGTTGGTAGACTCCAGAACCGATGCCATAGACACCAAATCAACATATGGTTATATGCTAAATCAAATATCACACACTACCAAATTCCCTAAAATATAATTTCAAGTAAACAAATGAATTAGGGATATTTTGGAGATGGGAGATGAGGCCATCAACGAAGATATTAGGAGAAGTTACCTCAACCTCCACTTACATCCCTACATAGTTCAAGTAACCCTCACTTCGCGGGCCCAACCTCTAGCGGTACTGAAAGTTTGATGTGATGTCTACCTCAGGTACTACACGGAACCTTATGAAGAAGGAACCCCCCTTGCAGTCACCAGTGAAGAATCCTATGAAAAGAAACTATGTTTACCAATTTCACAATGGACGATTGGGTAGGTAACCAGTCGATAGTCAATACTAAGAAAATGGAATTGGGATTGGTGGAAAAAATCCACAATTGAAATACTAAGAAGAATTGGTGTCACCCCTGGGACCTTCCACTCTTCAAAGCTCCAAAAATTGTTGTATTCCCACTAGGAAAATGGAAGAGGGTAGATATCAAACCGTCACTTCACTTGACCTCGTGCTTAACTCCTGTTTAAGAGGATCTCTCCCAACAAACGTTAGTTGTTACTAATCATATTTCAACACTTACTAGTATTCTAATCTCATGTAAGTGGCCTTGGAGAACTTACTCTCCACCCTACTACCAAGGCCCTACAACCTAGACTTGTGATCATTTTCTAATAAAGAAAAAGTCTAGATGATTTTAGATTAGGAGCTTATTCCTTTTATGGTTGTTTGTTACTAAAAAAGGATGGCAGAAGTGAAACTTATGATGTTTGACACTTGATTCCAAGAAGACTTCAAAAGAAAATATGAATGAAATGCAATCTTTTAGTTTCAATGAAGTCTATCTACAGGAAGGAGCAAGAGGTTTCAAGCAAAGAAGCAATTACAACATTCATTGCAATAAACATGAAATAATCTTTGAATGTAAAACTTGTTCGATATAAGAGTTAAAGAAACTGTAGAAAACAAAATTAACGATCTCCCATGCAAATTTTCACTAAAATGAAAGATTAAACATGTACTACCAAAAACTTAAAATGAATTTTGTTTCTTTGTTGGAGCTTATATGCAATGAAACTAATTAAATGAAATATTTTGTATTTCCTCACTTTCAATTAAAATGAAATAATTTAATGCAGATACAAAGGAACATGAAGTAGAAATAAAGTTCAAACAAAGACTTGCAAGATTAAAGAATTGAGAGAATCAAAGGTAGAAATTACCTCTAACACACAATTAAGAAGAAAGTTCTAAATAAATAAATCACTCTAAAAACCTTAAAAATCAAAAGATTCCTGATCAATTAACACTGCAACAAACCCCAAAAGGTTCAAATTTGAATTAATGGATTAACATTTGCCAAAAATACTACTAAAAATAGGGCCTGATGCACTATATTTTCTCCAAGATGATGAAAACGACCTTCAAAACTGACAAGAAAAATACTTGAAAGCTTTTATAAAGGAAAATATAGAATTCTAATGATTTGGTAATCACCAAAAAATAGAACCACTGACAATCAAAACTGCATTCAAAGATAGATGAAACTTGCATGTTTGGCCTTTAACAACTTGATTAGAGACACTACATTAAACAAAAGGAAAAAAGAGTGATTGATGTAGTCTTTCAATCAAACAAATTCCAAACAAAACTAATAAGAATCTAGGATAAATTTCTAAATAATAATAATAAAAAAACAAGAAACAAACAGAAAAAGGGCTAAAAATTGAAAAAGAAACATGGGTGATGCTTATGTTACCAAGCAGACAAGGCATCACTGCAAGGGTGATGATCCCAAATACACAGACAAGAAGAATTATTGATTCCCTACAAAGGAAGGCTAGGGAGTGTTAACACCTTGTAAGCATCTTATAGAGAGCGCTAGTTCCTGTAGAAGGTCAAAATATTCAACACTCATCCCAAACTTAATAACAAGCAGGCAAAGGAATCTGTAAGCTACAAAAAGAGGATGAAAACACAAAGAACCTAAAAAGGAAAGCATTCAAACAAGCAATGCAAAAGACAAGAGGATAAAAACCAAGGAAACACTCGTTCCCTACTGGAGTCGTCGAACACTGTTGTGAGAAATCTCACCCTATGGACAAGTTGAGCTCCCCTTAGTTGGGTTTTCTTCAACTAAGAAAAATAGAACAATGGACACTAAAATTCCTATTTTCTGCCTATTTACGCATGAAATAAGAGACAAAGAGGAAGATAATGAGGCACCATTTTATGTTGGTTTTCCTTGTTTCTCCTTGTCATTCTAGGGTTGGATCCATTCAATATCCAAACATATTCTACCTGCAAAGAAGCATAACTATCCTCCTCTTCTAATACTTTTAACAAGTTAGATAAAAGCTATCATAACTAGATCACAATAATTCATACGTAAACTGAAACAAGACGAAAATAAGGAAATAATCCAAGTTTATTGATATGAGAAACAATGGAACTTACAATCATGGTGCATTGCAAGAATTCCTCCATGATTCTCCTTTCCAACCCCTAAATATGCACTACCAGGATACATTCTAAATTCTGAGGTCAAAGGTTTGATATCTCTCAAACTGTTCTTTATCATGAACCTCCATCAACCTTGAGAGGTCTTGTTTAAATATGAGCTTCAAAGGTTTAAACAACATAGGGAATCAAGGGAAGGTTGAGATATTTCCTCCATGAGTTATTACCCAAAGTGGAGGGACATGAATCCATTACTCATCCTTTTTCCATAACAACTCAAAGATCCTCGAAACTATCCCACAGAAAAATGTGGGATTGGTTAAAACCACCCAAACAAGAGTGACGCTCCCCAAATGCTTGTGTCAAGGAGTAAATGACACTCCAAAATGGTCTATATAGGGGATTTAAACTAGGGTTTATGCTCCCTAATTCATGGCAGGGTATGTCAGTTCTCCAACTAAGCCAAAAATTGAGGGTAAAAGTCATGTTTTAGACCTTCAAAATGGGTTTTTCTTCTCTTCAATGGATATGGATGATGGAAAATTGATATTCCATGGTGTCAAAGTGATGAAACATAAATGTGACACTTAGGAAAGTGTCTTCTTGGAATTAGGACACTCAATTACGCAACTGTACATAAGTGTGACACTTAATGAAATAGTTACATAAGTGCGACATTTAGTATGACATTAGGCAGTGTGCAAATTTTGTGTGTAACATCAAGTTACATTTACTAGTTATCCTTTGGTTTTGAAAACTATTGAAATATTTGCTGATATATCTCGCTAAATGTTTCCATCCCTACTCAAGAGGTTCCATTTATATCCTATATTGATTAGATCATAAATGAAACAGTGTTACAAAACAAGTTCACTTTTCAAGGAATCATCCTGGGGGGAGTTTGATTAATCTATGAGAAAATCACAAACATAAACTTCTTATGCCATCTATTTCAATTAACAAGTTATTTGGATATGCTTCCTAATTCTTTAGATAATATATTATGAGATTAAATCATTTACCATAGTAGGACCCCCTATTTTAAACAAGAACAATTGAATCTGACCGAAGGATGGGAGCTCTCATTATGAGCCGACCTTTCATGACCATGGAATATTATAGAGTGACATTACTACTACTAGTCACCAATCCAGATTAATGGATTTCAGTCCAAATATTGAAGGACAAGAGGTTTCATTATGATACAACTTGTTCACTTCTGTAGGATTTTGTGGATGACACTATCATGACCTGGTTACCAAGCCAGGGAAGTGGCATTTGGTTGGCTTCCAAGTAATTGAAAAAAATATATCTATTAATTACAAGATTGATCTGTTATGTATCTATAGATACTGGATGGGATTAAATTATCTGAAGAGGTTAAAAGGTATCCCTGTCGAGGATATAAATGGCTGTTGGTAGCAATGGCCATGCTTGTGGCAATGAAGTCCTTCTAAACATGTTGTGATTCTTTTGATTAGTCTGTCTTCCCCAAGTTTAATTATCTGTAAAGTTTACTGCTCTATATCAATTATGAACTGAATTTCAATGAGTTTATGAGTCATAATGAAAGTGATTTATATGTTCATAAAACTACAAAGCTAAAATCAATACTATACAAACCAAGGATAAAACATTTTCAAGTAATTTGAATGTATGACATTCCAGAGCTCATTATACTTCTTTCCTTCATATTTTTAGATTTCAGATTATTGCACAGAGAAATTTGTTTCTCTCAGTAAGTTTCCATTTGTTTCCTCCCCAACAAGTCCCTTTCATTTTGGTCCCAAAATGGAAGGGGGCCCTTTGTGAATATACTAGCCCTAGTGATATTTATATGGCTGATGGGATTGATTTTGATGGACATTGTTGTATTGTTTAAAATTGGCTAAGTATTAAAAGGTATATTGTCCTCAAACTCATCATGATTTCAATTATTTATTTCATTTAATGTTTTAAATTTCATGAATGTAAGCATGAAATTCCAAAAACATGATTATGTGGTTTAGTTTTATGTATTTCAATACCATCGCATGATTTCATGGAATTATCTAGGATGATTTGATTTAATTAAACATGAGATCTAGTTCTGGTTTTTAGAAGTCATCATTTTAATCAGGTTTTATTTTGTAATCCTAAGTGCTTAAAATTTATTTATTTTTGAAGGTAAGAAGGAATAGTGACATGGATACCACGAACACTTTCTAGATCAAATTATTTATGAAGTGATGAAATTCTGGGACAAATCTATAAGGTTTAATTTAAAAAAAACTTTGTGTGGAGTTTTTTTGCAATGATAATAAAAAGTAATTTTCTCCTTCCCTCTTATCATTATCTTGAGTGAATTGAAACAATGTTTTGAACTTTGTTTTTAGAATATTCTTTATATTCTTATGATCATAATATTTTATTTTATTTTGTCAAATTATAACGATTACTGTCTATTTGGTCTATTAACTGTAATCAATTCAACTTCCCATGTTAGAAAGTTGTTTTTGTAATGATTCACGATTTTACTCTGTTTCCTCACATTAACTTATGGAATGTGCAGTTATTGAATAGTAGAATGCATTCTACTATTTCTGGTTATTACATATATTTCATTTATAAAAGTGAGCTGAATCAATTTTAGATTAATCTTTCTCCCATGGGATGAGTTTTATTAAATTGTTTTTGTAGCTTTATAATTCCATTTTTATTAGTTTTAATTTCTATTCAATATTTAAAATTTTCATTTAGATCGAAAGCGATTAATGAAGCATTCTCTCGGGGATAAAATCATTTTCATGGCTAACAGAGTCGTAAAACTCATCAGGGACAACCACACCAAATGACTTGGGTTCTACTCTAGACTGGATTGTTTCCTCTTAGTTGATGAGTGGTCACTTATTATTGTCAACATGGATGTATCTAAGAACCAACTCCCCCTAAGAGGCCATCCAAATGGTGAGGGTTTCAATGCCAAGATATTTGTGGTAGAACCTTCCAACTAGGGTTTTACCCACCAACTTTGAGACTGCATCCAAGGATAAGTATCTGCTCACAATCATATGGACTTCCCTTTTTTTTCCTTAATGCACTTTGTGGATTTTCTAGGGACAACCTTACCATATTTTGAATAAAAATCGACCCATTACCAACCTTTTTTGGAAAACAGACTTCGTCACCTTCCCTAAAACACTCCTTCGGGTCTTCTTCTGCGTGAGCGGATTTTATGATACCCCAATTCGCATGCACAAGGAAGATGGAATGGACCTCTCCATTAAATTTGTCTATGGGGACATTAAAACTGGAACCAAAAAATGATTTTTCGAGATCTCTCTCATGAGTGGGAGCAGAGGAGGAGGGGGTTCAATGTCTAAACCTGACCTATTCTTCTTCTTGGTGAAGTCATCTTGTGTTACAAAGATATGACCATATATCAGGATGGGGTTGTAATCGAACTCAGTTTCAGACTCAAATTCCATATGATGACTGGGAACTCGATGCGAAAAGACAAAATTCTCTAGGTTGCAATAGGAAGAGAGGGGGGAGGACTTCCAATCAAAAAATAGAATCGGGAAAAAATTCAGTGTACTGGAAAAGGGGCCCGTGGGGGAAATACCTTTGACCCTAGCCCACGATCCTATGGGACAAAGAAAGCCCGAGGGGGATAGATTAGGTCCGAAGGGGAGTTGTTAGGTCCAAAGGGGAAACCTCCATAAATGTGTCAAATATATTTGTAAATTAAAAAATTATTTTATAAGTAATAAAATGAATTTATAATAATAATTACTAATATTATTGAGTTTTTAAAACTATATGACTTTGCAATGTTTGAACCAACAACATAAAAAATAATGCCTTAACAATGCACTCTATGGCCAATTGATCTACACCTTGGAACATTAAAAACTCCAGGTGGCATACATATTAAAATTGAAGGATATGTGGGTGGGATTTGATCCAATTATGTGTGCACTGGTCACTATATCATTTAATATAATATCTATGGGTGTAAACACACGTTCACTATATCATTTAATATAATATCTCTGGATGTAACCACACGCTCGACCACTACCTCAAGGTGCCCCCATGGTTTCAGGTTGAACTTTTCCCAATGGTGAAAAGCTCCTAGCTTTCCACCATTGGAAATTATAATTTAATTTTAAAAGTAAACTATCATCACTTTTTAAAATTAATATTAAATTATCTATATATGACTAAATGAAAAATAAAATTGAAAAATAAACTGTAATTATCAACAAATAAAACCAATCATTACAACAAATATAAAATTAATAAAATTAGTTGTTTCCATATATTTTAATAAACTAATTTTTTCTATGGAAAAAATTACATTTTTTATTCGAGTAAAATGAAAATCACATTTTTCATGTGCTTATAAGAACCATACATCCTAAGGGGGATACAACCAAAAGGTGGCTACAACCATAAGGAGGCTACAACCCCCTATGTTCTCCGACTACAACCGAAAGGTGGCTACAACCACATGTCCTTGCCTCGTCCAACTGCCCTGGCGTATAAGTAGAATGATGGAACCACTGCCACACTATCACTGTGAGATATATTGATGTAAACCTATACCAGTCAACCTACACCAAAGAACCTGTACCAATAACCTGAACCATGAATCAACCATGCATCAAACTATACCTCAACCTGTAATCAACCTGTACCATAAACAAGTGCATCAACCATGCACCAAACTTTACCTCAACCTCAACTAAAATCCCTCATCAATTTCATCATCCAAATCTGATTTGTAACTTTGTAATAGACATGGTGTATATGATCACATACCTGCAAACCTTCCTTAACTTTAACAACAAGACACTAACATTTTCATCAAACTTTACTTTAGTCTCACATGACTAGTTTTGGATTAGTCAACAACCCTAACTTGAAATAATCATAACTATATACCTGTAATGAAAAAAGATTTGAAAATAGTACACAATGTACTTCAGTTTGTTTTATGCAATTCCTACAGGTGTCACTACCTAGAACCTCTCAGAAAACGAGTTATAGAGAAAATGGCATACCTTGTTGAATTTTGACTTATTCTAGATAGCAAACTTGTAGAGTGTGCCCCGCACAAAATATTTGTTGTATGGATATGAAAATTGTACACATAATACTATAGATTGTACTCTAACCAACACATTTGGTCTTATTGAATTTGGATCTGTTATGAAGAATTTATGACATTTTTACCTAAAACACATGTTTTAGACTAGTTTTAGGACTAGCCACAAACCCTATTTTCCACGGAGTGTAACGCAACAAATACAACAACCCACAAGCTAAAATTCATACCACAACTACTTGGATATGTTTCCTCAATGGCCTCACAATTTCACAGTCTAAATCATTCTATAAAAAAAATTATTTCAAAAATGGTGAGATGACCTATAAATAACATACATTAGAAAGCATCATCAAAAGAATTTATCCTCCCTTGAATTTCAGCCTTCTTTACTTCACCTTCCCTCTGAAATTCGTCTTAGATATCCTTTGGTTACCTCAGTCACCTATAGATATTCAATATGCTCAAGTGTATTTGAAATGAGAGAGCCTTGCCTCTTATTTATACTTTCATGTAGCTTCCTTAGAATCATCTTCTAGACTACTTTGTCCACATAGCCACTTTGTCCACATAGTCACCTATGTCCAACTTTGCCCAATTTTCCACTTGTCCATATATCCAATAGCCACTTGACTACTTAAGCCATTTTCCTCATTTTAGGGTTAACCTTCTATTGGCAGCCCTACATGTTTTCACTTTTTAAAAGCGACAAATGATAATTTATGTAGCTGCCTACATGTGGTCATGGGATTATTTCTTTTCGAAAGTAGCTTTGAACTATAAATATGATGTTTTGGTTATTCCTAGTTTTTTCTTCCTCTTCGTTTTCGTGCTTCGTTCATGACTGAAAGCATGAACGAAATGCTAAAACTTATAATTGTATCGCCATTTTTGTAAGGTTTATGAAAGCTAGATGTCTTTACAGATTTTTTTTTAATGAAGGTTATTTTGCTGTGAAGCTCATCTTGTTGATTGCTGTAAAGTGGCTCATCGATTGTAAAGTGGGATTTGATTTTTGTTTGTGTAAAACACCAAGACTCCTTTAAACTTAAACTAGGTTATATATCATTGAGGCTCTTGGTAACACCTATTCCTATCAATATACTTTGGTTCACGAAATTTCTCCTTACCTAAACCTTAGAAATCAACTCCACTTTGTTGCACGATGATAAAATTTGAATGAACCATGTCGTATCTTGTACCCTGTGGGAGGTGGCAGCCTGACAACGATAAGCCCATCATTTTGGGTTAAGTCTTGGGTTTTGCATGTACTCTTGGAACTCATTTCGTAAAATGCCTTTTGTGTTACATAACCCCTTTTCTTGCACGCTAGGGTATTGATGAGTCTCGTGTCTAAGATTTTGCTCTATTCTTCTCTGTCCTAGAAACGTTCCATACTTACTGTGTTTTTCTGTCTACCTTCTGAACCCTCATGGCCCCGGTCATAAGGATTGAACCCAATGGCTCACAAAACCTACTCCTATGTGATGATTCAAGGGAGTACATTAAGGGTCAAGGCTAGCTCGAATTTATTGAGAAAGTTTAGGGTTTTAACTTGCAAACTGCTCTGGAATTTGCCCTTTCTTTTGATGGCTGCTAAGCCAAGGTAGGAGACATTCAGGGTGAGGTCACAAAGGAATTTTTAGGCCAAGGGATAGGTCTTCTAATTAGCGGACATAAGTGGTTTAAAAACGCCAAGGTTGAAGAGGTACCGTGGAACCTATTCTTCACCTCTAGGAAAATCAACTATTGTGATAAAGGTATGCCTGTATCCTTGTTGAAAACTCGATGGTATGGTTTTCTAGCAATCCTGAGACAATTCGTGACATGCGAGGGTCTCTTTGGTCTTGTTTTCCTATATCACATATGTTTGTTAATGAATTTCATCGGGTTTCAGTTAAATATGCCCTATTATTTATTGAGAAGCCTGTATAAGATGGCGAAAAGGTATAAGAGACAATGTTTAAATTCCAGTATGTTTCATCACGGTTTGATAAAGATATTGTTAGTTCATCAAATAAAGTTGCAAAATGATAATTGGGACGCCTTCCTAATTTGAAATGTTTTCGTTACACCCAGTCTCGTAGAGGTTGATAAGCCCATGATGGAAGAAATCAAAATCCTTGCCACTGATAGAGAAGTTCTTTCACCCAAAGAAGCCTGTGATAGGCTCATCCTTGACGAGCCTATGCCCGAGCAAACAAATACTAAATCGATGGATTTTGAATTGCATAACCATGAACAACACGCCTACCTTGACACTTCGATAAAAACGAAAACAGGCCTTCGTGCAAACTATCTAAGGGGGACAAGGATATAGGGTTTAAAAATAAAAGGGCAGGAAGGATAATTTCTAGGAGCCTACAAATTAAATCACACTCTCATATGAGCTCGAGAGGTTCTTGGCAGAAGAAGACCATTACTACCTCAAACCAGATCTCATTCAAGTCTATAATTTCATAGATAATTTTCCTCCCTTCCTGAAGCACAACCAAGGCTTCCCAGGTATCAAGTTCGACAAAAAACCCACAGGCAACAATGGAGATTTTTTGACACTCGATCGTGGACATCCTAAAGCAGCTATCACAAATCCACGGTGTGATGTTTGTTTGTTTTGGATTGATAAGTATTATACAAACATACCTATTCTTCAATTGCAAATCAAAACCCTCACTACTCAAACCGATTCATTAAAGGATTAAAATCATAGACTAAAGTCCACTGTCCAAAGGCAAGGCAAGCAATTGAAAAGGACTGGGAACATAATAGTAAAGAATGCTGAGAGTGTTACAATAGTTGTTAATTATGAGATCATGTGAACCAAATTTAGCATGCATTTAAGAGGTAAATATTTGATTGATTCCTTTAATTGTAGTTTATTTATTTTCTTTAATTACATAGATTTAATTAGATTTTGTTGTTAAAAAATAAAACTATCTACAAAATCAGTTGATTCTGTAGCCAGTTTATCTTCATTCGAATTTGTGGAAATCATTGGTCATAATAATATCTAAACTCCTTTATTTTCATTTTTTCTTTCAGGATATCAAATAATTGATGGTGATCTCATGATGTGGACTATTTCTGATCTCATTTGACATATCTTTTGTAAACAAAAATAAGTTTTTTTTAGTTTTGAGAGATACAGTGTGATATGGAGTGGTTATATTGCCCCCTATTTTGTAATTAACAAATCATTTTTGAGATTTAATCTTATCCCACAAGATATGATGTTTATCTTATCTAAACTCTTTAAATACTTGTGATTTCTGTAATGATGACATCCCTACCTGGGGAAGAATATGGACTTTTTAATCAACAGACTTTAATGTAACAACAATACACATTTCAGCTTTAGCTTCTTGTGGGTGGTGTCTTCATTAAGTTTATGTTCATCTTGATAGTATAATAAATTGTGATATCTTTAGTCTGCATCGTTTATTATGTTATTGGGATAATTACTTTATGAATGTTGTCCATAAAAAATGCTTTAGATAGAAATTTTGTGATCATCTATTAATCTTCAATTACAGGGTTTCTCCTTTAATTTCTGTTGATAGATTAAATACAAGGATGTTTGCTAACAGATTTTTCTTAATGCAACTTCTTGTAATTATAAGATCACAGTAACTATTGGTATCATTCTATCTGCTATTTAAATTTAATTGCGAACATAATTGTTCTGCATTTATCCAGAACAAAATTAAGGTTCAGTGCAGGTTTTCCTCTTGGACAAGGTGGTTAGATGTTTTCTGATCGCACATATATTTGGATGCATATCATTAGTTCATTAATAGGTTAGTTTAATTTCATTTTTCTGTTATTTGTTTTATCATTGAAATTCGAACGAAAAGTTTGGCTTTTGACTGGCTTTACGTTTCTGTTTCAGAACAATTTTCTTACATTAGTTTAAGACTTATAAAGGAAAAATCAAAAATATTTTTATGTGCTTTCTTTATCTGCTTTTACCAGGTAGTCATTTTACGTTGAGTTTAGATTAAAACTTGCAGCCTGTAAATAATGTATATAAATGAGAGTTATCTATCTTTTGCTTAAATACGTCTATTACAGTCACATTAGAACATATGTACATACATATATATAGTATTTAGTAATTAGTAATTATTTCTTTTCTTTTATTCATCTCTTTTAGGATTCCTAGATTGGCCAACGAAGCCATTAAACCCGTTAGAATGAGTTATACCAAACGACTTGGGTTACTTAGACAACCCTGGACCAGACTCTCTCTTCCAATTGATGGACAGTCATTTTCTCCCATCAACAAATGGTGCTAGAAGGAGGGCCTGAATGCAATTGATGGCACATGGAGGTCGCAAGACTCCTCCCCCACATACCCGCTCCCCTATAGTAACAAGGATTCATTTTGACAACAATGTTACTTCTCAAACAACAACTACCTGAAACGAAAATCCACATATTTATGTTGATCCAATAACACCAAAGCCGCAAGCATATGACGTACAATAAATTGTTCGCCAGTCACTTCTAAGGACACATAGTGCTTTGGCCTGTATTAGACAACCCGGTCGGCCAGTGAATCAACCCCTAGAATTTTCTGATATCAGAGAGAAACTTGAAGGCACTGGTTTTCTCCCAAACCCCACAGATCCAGGTTACATCCCCACTCCTACAGCTAGAGGATCTGGTATCCCACCTTCATCACCTCATTCATCTCCTTCTTCTTCAGGAGAAGAGTCATCCAACGAAGGCAATTCTTCATCTCAGCCTTCGACACCACCTACACCCATGGCAAACCCAAACAATCCTACCAGACCCTGGCTCGATCAAGATGCTATGGCCATACCTGGACCCCAACACCCTTTTCCTAAACATCCCGAGAAGTGGATACCTAAATTTGATCTAGACTCTAAGAAAATCATCGAGGATCACATAAAGAAATTCATGCTAGCCATTAGACTCCGAAGCGTAGAATATGAAGCTGTAGTATGTATACTTCTTCCTTATATGTTTGAAGGCAATGTCTCTATGTGGTATTTTTCCCAACAACCCCACATCATTGTATCTTGGGGAAAATTTGAGTCTTGTTTCCTTGAGAAATTTGGAGATGATATATCTCCTGAAGTCTTAGTGTTGTGGTGGGAAATCCCCCTACAGACTAGCATTTAGGGTTATATTATGCATGCAGATAAGACTGAAAGAATCCTACTTTATACCATCGTCCCAGACCTAATACCCATTTCTTTTAAGCAAATACATGGTTAAATGAACATACATTGTTCCATATGTTCGATGTCAATCCTTCTTCATGCTTGATCACTTGTTAGCAACTATCCTCCCAAGATTGACCTACGTACAAAACAAACAACAAACTCTACATGCATTTGTTCTACAGATTAATGGGTTAGAGATTCAAACATATATTCACTAAACTATAATGAACTCATATAGTGGGATGGGAAAAGCATTTATTTATTATTAACTTTAATGAATCAACTTACAATGTCGAGACCGACCACCGCTCTACGAACTTGATCCTGGGCTCCTCTTCAAATGTCCTCCAACTTCTTTTCTCTGTATCTCTCTTTGCACAAGGATGGCTAAAGGGTTGGGACAATGGGAATGTGCAATTGGGTAGATTTTCTTTACTATTATTCTCCTCCTCCAAATGGGACCCCTAACCCTTATTTTATAGGCTAGAAGAAGCTAGGTATTTTGACAAATCCTCGACCATGCATGGTTGGAAGGTTCAGTGAACTCACCCAAAGTTGTGTGTTCCATCGACAACTTTCCTTTTTTCATGATTTTGTAGATACACACGGGTTGTTTTAGGTCATCTAGCATGTACATGCGTGCAGTAATGGAGTAGGGCACGTGGGCCCTTATAAAAGAGGTTTTCTAAAGAGTTGTTCAAGAGTATTTTGGAAAAGAAGGAATCTGAGATGGCCTAATGCCAGGTAAGCATGTCTGGTGCAAATTAGGGTTATAACATATGCCCCTTAATGTGTGAGGTAAGAAGAGAAACTGATGGCCGAAATACATTAACAATATTCATTGATGTGCCGAACAATTGAGCCCATGGATCAGGAACCAGGAGGCATCGTCTGCAAAATAACAATTGTCTCACTGAGGTGGGCATACCGATGCTCAGGATAAGCTATAATCATGGCTACCAATCAAATACATTGCAGATCCATGTATTATAACTATATAAAGAGTAGCTGAGAACAATACACAACGGAGCTACATCTCGAAATCGAAAAGATATACATATAAAGTACCCATATTCTAGAAGTTGATATGGCTTGATGGCTAGAGATGAGGTCTTCAAAGCTCGAGAAACAACTTCAAAATATTCAAAACTCAAGGTAGGAGTGTAATATGAGTGTACGACTACACTACCCAGAGCTCTTCGATGGCTCATCGGTCATGGACTAGATAATCTTGATGATCAAACTAAAGGCTTCATTGATTTCGAAAAAGGACTTGATTTGACATTTAGGATGGCCGGGTATGAGGGAAAGAGACAAACTGCAGAGGGGCTGACTCAGGCTTGATGACAAACTTCCCTTGGACAACAATACAACAAATGATGAGACTCAAGCATCATGGCATTAACATAAGTTTATGAGGTAGGAGGCAATGCAAAATATCCATATGTTTGGAAGAATAACCAAACGGAGGAGGACATAGCTCTATGTAGCGATAAAAGCTTCCTAAGGTCATATTAAGTCCCAAGGTTTGATGAACAAACAGACATATGTGATTTATCCAAGGGAGACTCATTATGCTACCAATAAAGAAAATACTTTTCCCTTCCTCTCTTTGGGGTATATTTGCTTTTTTTGTCTTTTTGAATAATTTTGGAAAAATAATAAAAGAATTTTACATTACAAAGGAGAATCGAGTGTCGCAAACATACTAGTTCCAAGTGCACAGAACATAGGGATGTTCAGGGCAAAGAGACATATGAAAGAAAAGGACACTCAGGAAAAATCCTCCAGGGGCCAAAGGTGTCAAGACGTAGAGGCAAAATGCTACAGGGCTTGCATATAAGGAATGCTTCAGATGGTTCAGTTGAGAGCAACATGGATCCAACATTAGGCCAAAGACGTAGGTATGCAAATGCAATTAACAAAACACACAATGGTAACATCCTTCGATGTAATTTTAACGAGCCCAAAGAAGGTAAGCTCGATGGTTTTTCATATTTAGAGAGTCCGAGAAAACGTAAAATGAGACTCCACTGAGGTACCTTTTTCGAAGATAGTCTAGTCAGTTCAAAAAAGGGGTAAAATAGCACCGACAAGACGTCTATTCAAAACCATTTTAATGAGTGTGAGAAATACAAGATTACTCGACCATTTTTTCATTTTTAAGGAGTCTAAAAAAAGATTAATTATGGACTCCGTTAGGAATGTTCTTTTGGACCAGTTTAACGAGTGTGAGAGAATAAGGTCACTCGATGATCTTTTCAATTTTAGGGAGTATGAAAAGAGCTTAACTATGGACTCCGTGGGGGTTCCTTTTTCGTAAATTTAGTTCCTCAGGCCCGAAAAAGGGTTAAAATGATACCAGAGAGTACTCTTCTAGAGAACTGAAGTTCCATAGATTATACCTGCGTTCGTATAGTTGACCGTCCGAACCAAAAAAGGGGTAAACTACCGCCAGACAAGCATGACTTCAAATTTCAGTTTAACGAGCGTGAAAGGCCACAAGATCGCTCGACAATCTTTTCATATTTAGAGGGTCTGAAAAGGGCTTAAAAGAAGACCCGTTATATCTTTCGGGAGTCCCGAGGTTGAGGTCAAGAGTGAAAAGGAATCATGCAAATGAGGCTCAAACTCGTAATCAGGAACAAGAACAAGGACTCCCGAGCCTACAGTGATGAGAGATAGCATGGATACCATAATGCAACCAGGATCTACCTAGGGCATCCATGTTCTGGTAAGCTCTACCACCAAGTCGCGACACTTCTAAAGAAGCTATGATGGTTCTGTGTCACAACCTGATGGGATCGATCCTATGGCAAAGGAAAAAGACAACGAGATACAAAAGTCAGGGTAGAAACCTAACCTACATGCTCAATTTTATCCTGAGAATTTTTTATTTTTTTTCATGGACCGTCGAAAATTACCCAAAACTCTAAAAACTGTCCCGATACCTGATCATATCCCTCCCATGCAACTCCTGAATCACTCTAAATGGTTTTTGGTTTAAAGAAAATGATAAGGGAGGCCCAAAAAGTGACAAAAAGAGGCCAAAAAAGTCTATAAATAGAAGATGACAACTCATTATCACCATTGTTGATTTGGAAATTGACTCTAGAGCCAAAAAACCCCCTTTGTCAAAAGTGGTGATTCCAGGAGCTACATTGGATGAAACGAACTTCTGTCTGGACCAAGTAAGTACAAACTCTCTTATCTTGCATTTTTAGTCTTTCCTTTTGCTTTATGTTTCATTTTTTGGGGGGGTGTCGACCTTCAAAAGGTCGGCCTTAGGTCCACGTGGGCTGTCTCAGGACATGCCATGTGTACATTCGAGCAAAGTAAACCCTGCATGTGTGTACACATGATTGCCATTATTACAGCTTGCGTGGACCCCCTTTTTGAATGAAAAAGGCTTAAAAATCAAGGGTTAACCCTCCTGAACCTTGGTGTTTTGCAGGATGTATGTCCACTGGAGAGAAAGAGAGCATGAAGAGGTTAGTGAGTTGGTCAAGGAAGACCCTAATGTTGTGGTTGCCTTGATGCAATGTGGGTTACTCAAGTTCTTCTTATGTCCTTTTATGCAGGCACAACCTATGCTACTGAATGCCTTGGTTGACTACTGGCATCTGGATGCAGAGGCATTCATGTTAGAGGGGCAGTCACTGGTGCCCACGACCAGGGAAATTTATTTTTTGACTGGCCTCTCCTAGAGAGGGGAAGCAGTCAACTTCCAGAATTTTCCTTCAGGGCCGCATAACATAGAGGAATTGATAGGTCATTACTATACGGCTGACACAGACCGCTCGAGATCCCAGGTGCCCATAAGAAATATTACTGACTTATCGCTACAAGCGATAGTGTTTCTCACTGGGCGAATCATTAGTTCTGCAGCTTTGCATCAGGCATCCCGGGCACAGATGAACTGTGTAGTCCAGTGCTTAAATGCACAAATATTTGATTGGAGTACCAAATTGCTTGAGTGTATGAAGAGGCAGTTGACAGATTTTCATTTGTAGACACATAGGAACTTTGGGTTCGGGACCATCATGTGCTTGTTCTTCTTTGAGAGAGTTCTGAGCTTTAGTCCTCGAGTAGTGGTACGAGGGCATCAGGCCACTCTTCCTGCTATGTGTAGATGGGCAGTATTTCTGCCACGACAGGGTGGTGGAAGGACTAATGAGTCCTTCGATGATGAATTCTTCACCTGTCTATCGTGGAAGATCCCAGTTATTGAGGATTATCCTTATGCAGGGATTGATTTTTCGAGGGATCCTGAGATACCAGTACCTCTTGGTGAGGAGCGAGGAGAAATGGGTAAGTCTCCATTATTTTTTTATTTTTTTTGTTTTTGTTAAACATATGTAATTTTTTATGTTGTTTTTGTTATATATATCATTTTTTGTTATACCAGAGTATTTGACGGATATGTGTTCGTTGTGTGCAGATGTGGGACTAGTGTGACCCTCTGACTATGTGAGGAACATGCATCGTCCTCATCCAGGGGCCACACCTGCCGCCATAGGGGGACCAACATTAGCAGGAGATCTTCCAGCTGGGGAGGCTGAGAGGGTATTGAGACAAGTTGAGAGGAAATTTAATGCGCTCACTCACACAGTCCCTATGGCAGAGATTGAGGACCTGCCACCATCTATGCAGCCTCATGCAGTGGGGGAACCATGGACGTGGGTCCGGTTGTTTCAACGTTTAGCCAACATTGTGGATCAGTATAACAGGGCCCACAGGCCTTGACCTTATCTAGACATTTCATGTGCCATGAGCACTACATGTATATAGTTTTTGAGGGCATAAGCCCCTTGACTCATTACTGGTCATATTTTTTGAGGCACTTGCGTTCATTTGTGTACTCTGGTTACTTATGATATTATATATGGATTTTTATGTGGCTTATGGATCATTTTTGCAAAAAATGTATTTACATGTTTATGTGTATGTATTTTCATATGTGTGCAAGATGCCAATCTAAAATTTGATTAGCTAGATTATCTGTAATTTGATTTAATCTCCTAGGAACATGAAAATATGTAATATAATCAAAGTTTCATTCTAAGATATGTACCCTAAGGAATCGTTGGTGTAATGTCGGATCATGAACCCAGTATACTCTATTTAACTGAGACATAACTAGCTGAGCCTCGAGATAGACCCGAAGATGAGATATACCAAATGAAAAAGCGTCACGAAGCAACTCAATAACTACACTATACTTGAAGACATTGTTTGTGGTGTCACCTAAGCATATACCTCCGGAAGATAATAACTGGCCTTGAGGTGTAAATAATACCCAAGCTACGGAGGCAAGCCTCTGAGTGTGACAGATAGAACTGTCTGCATACCCAATGAACAACTTGGAATCACTTGACATCTACCACAGTGATGAAATATAACATCAACGAAACACCCATAACACTAAAAGAAACTAGAAAGTAACAGTACAAAGACTATACATATGTTACAAAAAGTTACCCACGGTGACCTACCTATGAGTAATACTTCTTGAGGTAGAGCCCATTTCTAGGCTCCGCCAAAGCATTCCATTCAAATTCAACCAGACGATAAGCACCCTTTTTTAAAACCTCTTTTATGATGAAAGGTATGAACCACATGGGTTTGAATTTTCCTACCCCTAGGGGGTCCTTATCTTGGTCATAGACTAGGACAAGGTCGCCTTCAGATAAAATCCAAGGATGAATAGACCTATCATACTGACACTTGACTTTATGTTTGTGAGCCTCATTGGCCAGGGCTACATCATGACGCTACTCATTGAGTTGCTCAAGGTATACTAATCGTTCTTCAAGTGGAGAAGTGTCTGGCAATAATTGTACTGCCAACTTTAGGGACGGGATCTGACATTCGATAGGAAAGACTGTTTCCATCCCGTATATGAGTTGAAAAGGTGAGAAACCATTTGTAGTCTTAACAACATTCGGTAGGCCCATAATTCCGAGTATAACATCAAATGCCAATTTGACTTGGTTGAGTTGATTGTTCACTGTAGGATGGTCTTAAGAGATTTGTTTACAGCTTCCACCTAACCATTTGCTTGGGAGTAGTAGGGTGATGAATTTTATTTCCGTAACCCAAGATTTGATGTTAACTCAGTCATCATCTGGTTCTGAAAGTGACTATCATGGTTAGTGACAATCTCCCTCGGGACGCCAAACCTTTCTATTATATGATTGAATAAAAAGAGAGTTGCAGTCTCTCCATTATCTTTAAACGTTGGCATAGCTTCAACCCACTTTGTGAAGTAGTCTACAACTACGATGATATAGCGGTGCCCCCTTGTTGAAGGAGGGTTGCATGTAGTGTAATCAATCCCCCACTTGGTGAAGGGACCAACTATGATGACAGGAAACATGGGAGAGGGATGTGCCCTCATCTTCCGAGAGAAGATTTGGCACAAGTGGCACTTCTTGACCGATTCGATACAATCTTTGATAAGTGTTAGCTAGAAGTAACTTGCTCGTAGAATCTTTTGGGTTGTTTCCAACCCAGACAAATGATCGCCATAGGCTCCGGTATGGAAATCGTTAAGCATGATAAATTCTTCTTCGTGAGTGAGACATCAATGCTGGATGCAGTCTACACCTCTCCGATATAATGTATCATCGAGTATGAGATAATTCTTAGCCTGATGGCATATGCGTCGACGCTCATCACGAGAAGTAGAGGTGGGGCACTTCAAAGTCTGGAGATAGATAAGTATATCTCCATACTAGGGATTTGAAGAGGTGATCAAAAACATATCTCCTCTGATAGGCGACTCTTCGAGCACAAGATCACCTCACTCAACTGGAAGTTCCGAAATAAGTTCTGCGAAGAACAACGACTTTTTGGATTTCACTGAAAATAAATCTAAGTCAAACTCCTAGAGGACGACTATCCATCTACTGATCTTTCCGCCTATTACCCATCATGTCAACATGTACTGAAATGGATTCACAACAACAATGACGGTGGTCTTGAAAAACAAAACATAATGATGAAATTGTTGAACAACATGGACTGCTGCCAACGCAAGTTTTTCGATATGAGAATAATTGAGTTACGGTCCTATGAGGCCTCGGCTTAGGTAATAGATGACATATTCTGAGAACAAGTCATCTTCCTGAACTAAAACCATGCCAATGGTTGACTCTGTTGTAGCCAGATATAATAAGAAATCCTTGTTATAGTTAGGTGGCTAGAGCATAAGGGCATTTGTGAGTGCATGTTTCAATGTGGCAAAAGAGCGTTGAGTGAAATTGTCCCAATAAAAAGGAAGGTATTTATTAAGTAAGCGCATAAATCCCTTGGTGATCTCGACATAGTTAGTGATGAAGCATCTTAAAAAAATTTCCTTTCCCTGTAGACTCTGAAGTTGAAGGATTGTGCATGGGGGGGGCAATTGAATTATTGCCTCAACCTTGAGAGGATCGACCATGATCCCTATTGTTGACACTATGAAACCTAACAAACGTCCTGATGGTACGCAAAAGCTGCACTTGTTTGGATTCAAGCGAATTTAGAAGTAGCGACAACGCTCAAAGATAAGTCAGAGTTGTGTGGAATGATTCTTTCTCTTGCAAGATCGAGATGCTAAATAATATAAATACACCTTGACTATATGCTTGAGGTCATGGAAATAAAAATACATGGCCCGCTGAAAGGTGGCTCCAGCATTTTTGAGACCAAAAGGCATCTTACGATATGTGAATGTACCCCATGGACAGATGAATGTTATTTTGTGCTGGTCTTCGAGTTTGATTTGTATTTGATTATATACTGAAAACCCGTCCATGAAAGAGAAGGCCTTGCAACCCGCACATTCATCAATTATCTGGTCGATGAATGGTGTGGGAAAATTCTTTGGGACATGCCTTGTTCAAATCATGGAAGTCTGTACATACACGAATTGTGTCTTCCTTTTTATTGACCAGCACAGGATTTGACACCCATTGGGTGAAATGGATAGGATAGATAAAACCGTCTTTTAGCAGTTTCTCAACCTCAACCTTAATGGCTGCTTCTTTCTTGGGGTTAACTGGATGAAGCTTCTGCTAGACAAGCTTGGCATCTAGATAAGTTGTGATTTCATGTTCTACTATTTTTGGATCAATGCCCGACATTTCCTCGTAAGACTAGGCAAAAACGTCATGGAATTCTTTAAAAAGATCTATGTAGATTTGAATCTCTCCAGGGGAGCAGTTAGCTCCGATGAAAACATTCTCCATGATGCAAGGGTTCCAGGAGATATTGATCACTAAGGTTTCAACAATAGTTTCCATATTACCCTAAGCATAAACCTCGTGTGTAGCTAAGGGATTAATAGGACAAGACCTATCTCCCGTCATAGTCACTGTGAATTATCCTTCTTCAATTCGGCTTAAATCTAGGAGGAAGTATGATCTGTGATGAAGATCTTCCCAGGGTTTGTCTGATCTAGTCATTTGTTCAATTACTACTTCATCAGAGGGAAAGACTAAGTCTAATGAATCGGTGTTAGCGAGAGAACCTTGAGCCCAAATAGGCTCTAGAAGTGGATTGAACTCTTGTGCAAAAGTTGGATCTGTATTGGCTGAAGTTTGTTGGACTAAAGAGTATGCTACTTCAGCTGTGGAAAAGGGCATGGACATCCCCGGGTTCCCTATCCCATCCATCGTGGCCAATGGAGAAGGAAGTATCCACGGATCGTTGAAGTAATTCGTGCAGAATGATGAAACTTGAAAAATATCAACCTTATGGTGACTGGATATAAACTTGATATCGCCTTGAGGGGGAATGTAATCGAAGGTACCCATCAAAGATGGGCATAAACCAACCCCTACATTGACCACGCCTGGTTGAGGATTATCAATCATCGGGACCGTGGATGCCCCCAATGAAGGGTCAGGTCTGGAGAAAGACAATTGATCGATGGTCACAATCCGACCCTCGTGTGGAAACAACAAGACCCAGAAAATTGTAGAAACCACTGCTTGCATGGAATAAGTCCAACTCCTCCCTAACAAGAGGTTATAGTTGAGGGGCACGTCAACTACTTCTACCTTGACACACACTGTCTTCCCTCTTAACTGCATGGGGAAAGAGGGAATGATACCATGTGGTCGAAACGAATGATCGTCGAAAGAAGTGAGGAGAGTAGGTGATGGAGACAATGTGGGTTGGCCAATGGCCTTCTAACATGCCAACGACATAACACATGTCAATGCGCCCTCATCAACCATCGTGCGAAATATATTACGAGTAAAATTTTTCATGGGATAAGACACTACTATCTGAAACACTACGTGTTAAGGCAGACGAGGTTTTAAGTCAGTTGTATCCAACATGATTGTACCCAGATTACAAGCCTAAGTAGATCCTAAAACGGTTAACAAGGCTTTCCTCTGGGAAGGGAAACTTTGGAGGACCTCCAAAGAAGACATCGCACAAGGGGTTTGTGATAAATCTTCCACCACAGAATAGTTCTAGGCAACCCTTGTGTTTGGGTTGTGAGAATATTTTTTGAACGCGCCTTTGGAGATGTGTGTCATTGTTTCACCCAACGTCTTCTCAATCTGTAGAGGAAGAGATGGGAGTTCAACTTCTTTGCCCTTCTTAGAAGTGTTTGGTTTACTATAGTCATGCGCTCTATTCGATGTAAAAGCATCACCCTTCACCATATATACATTCGTGAGTGCAGGGTTGTTCGAAGATGGAGAGGGTCCTTGGCTACCCCCTTCCGTGCTTGTAGAGGCTTGGGTTAAATTTTTCCCATGTTGAAATGGATTGGTTAACACAGCAAGCTATTGCTGTGTCACAAAATTTTGGGCTTCTGCAAGCCGAGGACATAGATGGGTTAGGTGGTCTTCCACGCACAAGTTGCATGGATACCTAGCCTTTCATTTCTTAGTGTTGTCGCCACCAACATTATTGGTAGGTTTTTTTATCCCCCTTACCCTTCTTTCGTTGTTTTTTCTTTCCTTCAGGCTATTGGGTGGCCTTTGGATTAGTCGATTTCACTGTGTGTACATCCGACGTTTTGGTAGGGAGAGCATCCAAAGCAGTAGTTTGGTTGGCCACTGTGTGTTGTACAGAAAACTGCTGCAACTGCTTTGTCAATTGCTCAGCGGGCTTTTGTTGTGCTGAACCAACAATACCATCGGCATGTGGTCCAGTTCTCTGTCTGGCTTTATCAAGTATTGAGCATGGCACATCTGGAAAGATCTCGTATAATAAACTGGACTGAGAATAGATTAGCTCAAGTTGTTGAGCTCTCATGATGGCGTCTTCTTCGAAAAATACTCTCGACATCGTGATGTCTTTGGATAACTATGGGACCAAAGACTTAAGGAACCACTCGAGCAGGAATGCTGGTGGGACTAGTACCTTAATTAAACTCTTTTGGTGTCTCCATTCTCAGATGTGATCAGAGATATGGTCCGCTTTTTCTTGTGAGAAATTGGACAACAATTCGGTGCCAGCATCGTATCTCATAGGGAACTGGAAATGGTTTAGGAAAGCCATCGCCAGTTTGTTGAAGGAAGACTATCTTGAGTGATCAAGCTCAATGTACCATTTCGCGACACTCCCAATGAGAGTACGTTGAAACAATCACAAATGTACGGAGTCATCTTTCAACGAGTTAGATGAGCACCAAAGATGGAAGGTAGTCACATGATCTCCTAGATCTTCATTATGCTTGGCTTCGAACTTTAGGATGTCCGAAGGAAACTTCGTTAGCATAGGAGGCCAATGTGGATCATGACAGATAGGGTCACTCAACAACCTTATCAAGTCTGGAAAATGTAAAGTTGCTAGGAAGGGTAGTTTGGGTTGTTGGTGATAACCTGGGAAAAAGGGGCATGGAGTTTGACTAGCACCAGGTTTCCAGGAAAAGTTTGACTGCTGGCCCGTATTCTGGTAAAAGCCATGGCCATGGCCAGCGTATGGATTTTTCATGTGAGGAGACATCATCGACTAATTTCCAAAATATGACATAGATGGTTGGGCGAGCATTACATTTGAAGGAATTTGGGAAGGGTTGCCCCATGTCGGTCCCGTGGGGATAGGCATAGTACTTTTTCCGGGGTTCCATTGATTGTCAAAAATTTTTCCCCATATCGACATTCTTGATGAGGGAACGGATCCCTGCCAAGAATTCCAAGGCCCTGATGCGGAAGAAGTTCCTAGGTGTGCTCCCCATGGAGGAATAGTACCTTACATAGGAATAGGTTGTCTGAAACCAGGATTGCCCCCGGTCGAGAAAGCAACAGATGAGAAGGTGTTGTTACCAAACACACTGAACAAAGAAAATGGTGTCAAACCTACCAACATATTATGCGAAGGTGGTCCTTGACTCCCTGCTCCAAATAAACTATGGTGTGCAGGCGGCCCGACGGAAGGCTGGTGAGTGCCACCGAGCGAAGGGGATGAAGGAGGGATATGACCTCCTCCATAAGGGAAAGATTTAAAGGGAGCGGAAGTGCCCCCCATGTGTCCTTGCAGAGGAGCATTAGAGCTCCCTTCCCCTAGAATTGAAGTCTGTGAAGTGGAGTAAGAAAGTACATGACTTGTACCTGAACTAGGCATCCCGTATGAGAATGGAGGGCCTGTTGCACTTGGTTGGAAAGGGGTTGTGGCCATCACCAAAGACGGGATCAGACCATTGTGCGATGTAGAGGCGATCGAGACCATGGTGGCTCAGATCAGTGATGGTGGGTTAGGAGGTGGAAACTGTCCTATGGTGACAACCGTAGTGGGAATTGAAGAATTCCMAGAAGGAGTAACAACATTTGTTTCCATTGCTGCGTGCAACACTATCTGGCACTCGTAAGGATGAATCGGTACAATGGTGGGTGCCAAAATATCAGTGGTTCGGGTTTCACCTAGACCAATATTTTTCACTCCAAGGTCTAAAAYGGTCGATTCCTCCGGATGTTGGTCGGGCACAATTTCTTGTGACCCAGTTGCTTCAAAAGACCCTTGTTGGTATAGCTTTCGCCTTAGTGGTGGMGGGGGTGGCTCCAGTGTAACCAGGGACAGGCCCAAAAGCCTTCGTGACTGACAGAGCTTGTGATCCTCCATTGTGTGAGAATATCAAAGACACCCTAGGGAGTTCTATTCATTCAAAAAAAACACACACTAAAAAAGACCTTATAAGATAAGACAGGCAAACACTACATTAATTGGAAGTACAGTTACAACAACCAACACTAGAGCAACTTACCAGTGCAAGTGAAACTCGAACATGGAAGCACCCTTCGGGTATACTCTGCAAAGCATGGCCCGATGTATGTTCTATGTACTATGGTATACCCCTGCAGTCACCTGTGTATGTCCCTAAAAGATATAGGCAACTAGGTTTCTAGCGCGTGAACAATCACCAGGCGAGTACAGTAAAAAATCAGGTAGACCACAATGAGTAGGCTATTGAGCCTGAAACCTGTCAAGGGTATCAAGAGCAAGTGGTCTGGAGGAAAATTGAGGACCTCAAATGGATTTGAGACCCACGAAGCTCCGTGGCAAATGTAATCGACGGAATCCTAAGACAAGCCCTCTATATGTGTTCTACACTACGATCGGTCCAGCTTTGGAGGGGTTATCTCCGCTACCTTTCCGCACAAGACCTCATGTTTATCCCCTGTGTTATAGGGGGGTCCTAGACAAATTTCACAATACTGGACTTGGACACTCCCTAACACAGACTCCAATGTTTGATTTTAATGGCCTTGAAGAGTTTCCTCTCCAACCTAATTCAAGGCCCTAATCCTGAACTAATTGGTTGACCCTACAAACATAAAAGTCTAATGAATTTTAGATTTAGCGTTAATTTTATGGCTTGTCTTATGTCAAAGGTTATGAAAGTGAAACTAGTGATGTTTGAAAGATGAAAGTAAAAAATGAACAGAAAGATGGAAACAAAAACCTTCACTTAACGCAAATTTTCAACAACTTTTCAAATTTTAAAAAAAATTCTAAGATCTTTTGAACATCAAACTCAAAGCAGGATTTCACTCGACTATGAGCTACTTATGATCTAAGTAAACTGTCAATATCTTATGAAGGCAAATAATTTTCCTTGGTTACTAATGCAAAACAACAGTTTTCAACCAAACAAAGAAATGAAAGATTTTTTTTTATTATTTGAATGCTCACAAAGCAAAAAGGAAAAATATCAACAAGTTAAAAGACCAAGAAAAACTTCTGGCCTAATCACAGATCGCAAAGAATTACTTCAAGAAATCACACACTAGCAACTTAAAAAAGGACTCTCACACTTGTCTAAAAACCCTAAAGAAAATTTTGATAAAATCTTTTAAATGAAAAAAAAAGCTATGGATGAGATCAACCCTCAACTATTGACTGCTACGACAGAGATTCAAAAAACTTGAGAGGTATAACTCTTGTCAAGGGAAAGGATGATTGCCTCACCCTCAACAAAAAATATCCTTCACAAACACACTACTGGCAAATCAACAGCAAGCGTGTGCACGCGAGTTGTGTAGAGCCAAAGGGTGTGTACACGCGTGCTGGCCTTATACAGGCCACGTGTATCTCTAAAAATTTGAAACAAATAAAAACGTGTGTACATGCTAGCTGACCTAAAACAACCCATGTGTACGTACAAAAGCACGAAAAAGAGTTGTTCAACAGTATTTTGGCAAAGAAGGAATCTGAGATGGCCTGATGCCAGGTAAGCATGTCTGGTGCAAATTAGGATTGTAACACTTAGTCATGGAACTCTCCAACTTAAAGATGAACCCTAAGGAAAAAATAAAAGATTTTAATCAAAGGTTCCTCACATTAAAAAATCGAATCCACATTGATTCAATGCCCTCTTAAAATCTCATTGTCACATATTACACCAAAACCCTACACCAGAGTTTAACAATTTGGGTTAAAAGGTCTAAGAAGGAAACGTTATTGGAAGCCTTCGAGGAGGCAATCCAAATCGAGAAATATATTCTAAGCCTAAAATATAATCTTAGCAATGAGGTAGAGATTACCCCATCTTCTAAGAAGAATATAGAAATTCTTCCTAGACATCCCCAAACCAAAACTCAATCAGAGAGTTTAGATCTGGAAAGTTTACACAAGGTCGTCCAAAAATTGTCAAATCAAGTCGTAGATTTAAGGAGATCAGCTGAAGAAGCATATTCAAGCAAAGGGACTTACAAAGCCCCTTTTAGAAAACCTTTTTCCCCAAACCGGCCAAACCCAAACCCTAAAGGTCTGAATCTCGAAAGTTTACAATATGGTATACAGACAATCCTTGAAGCACATGATAACATAGTTCCCCCTGAGATTTATGAAGATGTAGTTGAAGAAGAAATAGTCGAAGAAGATTAATCATCTTCCAATATATTTGGGCATTTTTCAGACAACATCTTTCAAGCTAATTTTGAAACTGTCCATCCTTACAATACCAGAAGCAAAACTCAGAATAAACTCTCTTGTGAAATTGGAACTAATATGCCTCAAAAACAATTTAAGAAAACTAAAACCAAACAGAATTCAACAATCCCAAGTTTAGAGTATGATTTGATTGAAGACCTAAAGAATCTTAGAGCTAATATTTATATTTATGAACTATTGAAATTTCCTTTTCTTCTGTAGAAAATGCTTCAAAACATCACATAAAACAACAAAAACAACAATCTGAACAGCAAGAAAATTGCGGAAATTAGCCCTAAAACACCTCAAAAGGTCCCTACTAAAACAACACCAGACCCATGAATAAAAGATACCTTACTTTAAAAAGTGTATCAAATGTAGATAAAATAATTTCAGGGACAACGACTAAAAATCAGCAAAGTACTGCTGTTAATACTCGCAAAAATGTCCCACCTTTTTTTTTGACTTTTGAAATTTTCAATAGAAATGTACATAACTGCATGGTAGATTCTGGCGCATCATCAAAAGTGATGCCTTGGTCTGTCTGCCAAAAATTCAATGCTGAAGTTCAACCTTCTAGTCTGAAGATTATTTATCTCAATCGGACCAATGTCAAGGTAATAGGTGAATTAAAAAATGTCCTTGTTAGGCTATCGTCTAATCCTAAAGTTCACCATATTATTGGCATCATTGTTGTTGACATCCCTAAAGTATATGGTTTATTTTTAAGAAGGGATTGGTCGGAACAGTTGCATGGGTACTTTGCTACAGACTGGTCCCATTTGTGGTTTCCAGAGAATGAGAAGCCTAACGAAATCAGGATTAATTGTGAACGTTACCTCAAGCACACCATCATCGACTTAAATGATGTCAGTGAACCATTTAATGCTTCCACTAATCCACTCGAAATGCAGGGAATGAACACCTTTTTTGGTAAGTTCATGGCAGAAACTTCCACCATCACTGACCCAGAATGACAATCGGAACTCGTGATGTGCACACACTCAACAACTCTACCTAATGTGTCTAATATGGTCAATGAATCTCACATATGGTCTCTCTACTTCGATGGATCCAAATCTAAAGAAGGAGCTGGCGCAGGAGGTGTACTCATTGACCCAACGGGTAACAAAACTTTGATCACCTGTCGATTAGAATTTGAATGCGCAAACAACACTGTTGAATACGAGGCACTTCTGCAAGGACTCAGAAAGACAGTATATTTGAAAGTTCAAAACTTAATGGTATTCAGTGATTCGGAAATAGTGGTCAGATAGGTAAGAGATTCCATTCATTGCCTATCACCACACCTGAAAAGTTATCAAGCCGAGGTATGGAATCTAATGTACAAATTTTCTACATTTAACATTAAATCCATTCCATGATTAAATAATTCTGAGGCTGAATTTTTAGCTAACTTCGCCTCCAAAATTTTACTCGCAGAAGGTCTTTCTCCGAACACATTTTCGATTGAGTTGTTATTCAGACCATCAGTCCCAGACAACATCACTAACTGGAGAGTGTTTGATGATGATCAACTGATCAT
This sequence comes from Picea engelmannii, assembly GCA_009831015.1. Lineage (NCBI taxonomy): Eukaryota > Viridiplantae > Streptophyta > Pinopsida > Pinales > Pinaceae > Picea > Picea engelmannii. The sequence continues at coordinate 202,808 of ML778732.1, read as the reverse complement.
CAGTTTCTTGCACATGGAAGACACTTTTCGAGGTGTGGTTATCGATGAGGGTACCCACGATGAAGATCTCCACAATTTTATGGTAATATCAGACTCAAGGTCTCCCGAATCGACATCAGATCTGGTAAATTCTATCCCGAAATCTGTGGTAGGATTAGAAAAGTTTTATGATTTGCATGAAAAATTCAGGAAATTGGTAAATTGTAAAATGAATAGTTCCTCCTTGACCCATGAAAAGGTAAATCTGGGAACTAAATATAATCCACAATGCATCAATCTGGGAACGGGATGTTCCAAGCAAGAGAAACCAACCTTTATAAAAATGTTTAAAGAATTTAAGGATGTCTTTGCTTGGACATACGATGATTTAAAAACTTTTGACCCTAACATTATACAACACATCATCCCCATGAAAACCCAAAATTAACCTTTTCAACAGAAGCTCAGAAAGATGCACCCCAAACTCGAATCAGCGAACAAGAAATAACTAAACAAACTATTGAATGCAAAAATAATCTTCCCAGTAAGACACACACAGTGGGTATCCAACCTTGTCCTTGTGAGGAAGACAAGTGGAGAAATACGACTCTGTGTCGATTTCCGAAACTTAAAATGAGCGTCTAACAAAGACAATTATCTTGTTCCTCCAATGGAACAAATTCTCCAATAGGTATCCGGTTCTAAAAGATTGTCACTACTAGACGGTTTTTCAGGGTACAACCAGGTCCTGATGTCTTCCCCAGACCAGTTGAAAACCACTTTTCGTACTCCATGGGGTACCTACACCTATAGAAAGATGCCTTTTGGGCTTATAAATGCAGGGGACACTTTCCAGAGAGCGATGGATATCTCTTTTCATGGTCTAATCAATCAATCTGTAGTGGTCTATCTTGATGATGTCACTGTTTTCTCCAAAAATAAAGAGGATCACTTATCTCATTTGAGATCTATTTTACAATGCTGTCGCAAGTACGACATCTGTCTAAATCCTAAAAAAATTGTCTTTGCAGTGTAAAAAGGCAAGATGATCGGATTCATAGTATCCAATGAAGGGATGATCATTGATCCTGAAAGAACTCAGGTCATTTCCAAGCTTCCTCCCCCCTCTTCCAAAAAATCTATGCAATCTTTTCTAGGTCAAATAAATTTTGTCAGAAGGTTTGTCTCGAGTTTTTCGGAAATGGTGAGGCCATTGAAAAACTTAATAAAAAAGGATGTTCAATATCATTGGGGATTGTAGGAAAGTCAAGTTTTTGACTCCATTAAAAATCCATAGTTGAAGCTCCCTCCCTAATGAGCCCTGATTTTTCACAAGATTTCACTCTTTATACTTTCTCCTCTGATCGATCTTATGCCACTGTACTGACCCAAAAGAATGTTGAAAACAACGAAATTCCCATTTCCCTTATGAGTTCAGCCTTCAAGGGGGCAGAGCTTAATTACCCGGTTGTATATCAATAGGCTTACTCTATTTTCAAAGCGGTAAAACATTTTCGATCATATCTACTTAAATCTAGAACCAAAGTCATTGTGCCTTACCCAACTATCAGAAACTTGTTAGTACAAAAAGAACTGGGTGAAAAACAGGAAAATTGGATGACATCCTTACAAGAGTATGACCTTGAAATTACCCCTACACAAATTGTTAGAGGCCAAGGCCTCTGTAAATTAGTGGCTGATTCAGTTGAAGAGCAAGAAAGTCAAATTGATGTCTTGACTGAAAATCAACATAATCAAAGTCAAATCTACTGTGCACAAGGTGTTGCTAATTCTTGGTTTGATGATATCAAGTTTTATATAATGCACGGTTTTTCTCATCTTCATCTTTATCCCAAAAAGAGAAGAGCATTAAGACTAAAATCTACATCTTTCCAGCTGGTGAATGGTATATTATTTCGCAATTGTTTTGATGAAATCGTTATGCGTTGTCTGGAAAGGGATGAAGAAGATAAAGTGTTATCTGAATTGCATGTAGGATAAGTTGGTGGGCACTTCGGTGGAGACACTACTACTCACAAACTATTAAGAGCAGGGTACTATTGGCCCACGCTATTCAAAGAGGCCATATATTATGTCGCAAATGCGTAATCTTCCAAAAGGCTTCTGGACGAGTACAAAAGGCGTCATTCCCACTGCAACCTATCTCGGTGGATATCCCTTTTTAGCAGTGGGGTATTGACATTATTGGCCCAATTAATCCCACCTCCTTGCATCAACATAAATACATAATTACAACAATGGACTATTTTACCAAATGGTCTGAGGCTGCACCGTTAAAAGTGGTAAACACTAGTCAGGTAATATCTTTCCTTAATTCAAACATCATTACTCGATTTGGTATTACTGAATGTTTGGTTTTCGATAATGCTTCTTACTTTTCATCCCTCGATATGAGTGCCTTTGCCTTAGAAAAAGGGATAACCTGAAATATTTCACTAGCTATTACCCCCAAGGAAATGGTTTAGTGGAATCAACAAACAAAAACCTGATCAAAATGATCAAGAGGATGGTTTCTAAAAACCACAAAAATTGGCACAACACACTTTTCAATGCAATTTGGGTTGATAGGGTGACTATGAAAACTGTTGTTGAAAATTCCCCCTTATTTCTCGTTTATGTAAGGGAATCAATTCTCCCTCCACATGTTCTGCTTCCCTCTTTGCAACTATCGCAGAGAGTTTAGGAAGAGAATTGTCCCCCCCCTGGAAAGTCAGATTAATTCTTTGTTGAAGTTAGAAGAGGTAAGAGCCCAAGCGAAAGAAAAAATGGATCAACATCAACGTATTGTTAAAATCTGGTTCGATTCGAGTTCTGCCTCGGATAGGAATTTCAAAGTGGGTGATCTTGTCCTCAAGTGGGATAAACCTCATGAGGGGAAAGGGGAACATACCAAGTTCTAGAATCTATGGTTGGGACCTTTCTTAATCGCTAAAAAACTAGGTCCCAGTTCTTTCTTCCTGTAGAATTTAGAGGGACAACTAGACACCTTCCCAGTGAATGGCCAAGCTCTCAAAAGGTATTTCGCCTGACAGATCCCAGATACACCTTTTGTACATATTTTTCTATTTTCATTTGTTTTGGCTTTCCACTTTTTGTATTTTTTTGTTTTATTGGATTTCCGGGTAAAACATGCCTATATTATAGTTTAGTTCAAAGAAGGAAAACATAATGATTCATCTTAAAATAGCTACCATGGACTGTCAGAGCGTCAACTACTTTGATTTCCTAAAAACGCAGACTAGTCAAAAGAGGTTTTTTATTCATAATTGATTTCCAGTTTCAATTTGCATTTGTGAGCAGGCACGACTATTATTAAAATCTCTTTACGCTTCCCCTTCTTTTAAGAAAGTGACTCAAGAATGCTTTCCTATCCTCGAAAATTAGTTTCATCAGTAAACTATTTTCAGATCATGACGAAGGTTAGCAAGAAAAAAATTAAAATACTGGAAAATAACAGGTCTTGTAAAAAGTGGAATTTTCAGCGTCACCCCACTCTTTTGAATGTTTTTAAAATTATATCAGATCATGAATAATTTCTCAAGAGTCGTCGGAAGTGTTTGTAAACCCGTCAGGATACTCAACATGTCTTCTGGCAGCGGGTAAATGCATGCATGATGCCAATACAACTTCGTCGAGGTACTGAAAAGCCCTACTGGCAACGAAGCGATGTCGGGTTAGGGAAAATTCTCAGGTATAAATTTTGATATTGATCATAATCATCCTTCATTCTGGATTGAAATTTCTTGGACAAGATAGAGGTTTCAAAGTGGTTTAATTGATATCCCTGCCGAGGCTATGGATGCCTGCTGGTAGCAGTGGCCCTGTCAGCAGTATTCGAGCCATTAACTTAAAAATTGTGGCCCTCATTTGTAAAATCTGTCACCATATTTCATTTTTAACAAAAGATGTATGAAACTGGACCATGTAATGATTGTCAAGATGCTTAATGTATTTCAGCTGTTCTTTGATCTGAAATCATTCTAATAATTCTAACCTGAACTCATCGGTGATATAGAGATAACTGCTTCTCCCAGAAAGTCACCATTGTTGGCATCCCTACATGTTTTCACTTTTTAAAAGCGACAAATGATAATTTATGTAGCTACCTACACGTGTCCATGGGATTATTGCTTTTCGAAAGTAGCTTTGAACTGTAAATATGATGTTTCGGTTATTCCTAGTTTTTTCTTCCTCTTCATTTTCATGCTTTGTTCATGACTGAAAGCATGAACAAAATGCTAAAACTTATAATTGTATCACCATTTTTTTAAAGTTTATGAAAGCTAGATGTCTTTACATATTTTGTTTTAATCAAGGTTATTTTTCTATGAAGCTCATCTTGTTGATTGCTCTAAAGTGGCTCATTGATTGTAAAGTGGGCTTTGATTTTTGTTTGTGTAAAACAACAAGACTCCTTTAAATTAAACTAGGTTATATATCGTTGAGGCTCTTTGTAACACCTATTCCTATCAATACACTTTGGTTCATGAAATTTATCCTTACCTAAACCTTAGAAATCAACTCCACTTTGTTGCACGATGATAAAATTTGAATGAACCTTGTCGTATCTTGTACCCTGTGGGAGGTGGCATCCTGACAATGATAAGCCCATCATTTCATATTAAGTCTTGGGTTTCGTATATACTATTGGCAATCATTTTGTAAAATGCCTTTTGTGTTACAAAACCCCTTTTCTTGCGCACTAGGGTATTGATGAGTCTCGTGTCTGAGATTTCGCTCTGGTCTTCTCTGTCCTAGAAACCTTCCATACTCACTGTGTTTTTCTATCTACCTTTCGAACCCTCATGGCCCCGGTCATAAGGATTGAACCCAATGGCTCACAAACTCTACTCATGTTTGATGATTCAAGGGAGGACCCTAAGGGTCAAGGCTGGCTCAAATTTCTTGAGAAATTTTAGGGTTTTAACTTGCAAAGCACTTAGGAATTTTCCCTTTCTTTTGATGGCTTCCGAGCCAAGGTAGGAGGCATTCAGGTCGAGGTCACAGAGGAATTTTTAGGACAAAAAACAGGTCTGCCACTTAGCAGACATAAGTGGTTTAAAAACACCAAGGTCAAGGAGGTGTCGTGGAGCATGTTCTTCACCTCTAGGAAAATCAACTGCTGTGATAAAGGTATGCATGTATCCTTGTTGAAAACTCGGTCGCATGGTTTTCTAGCAATCCTAAGACAATTCATGACATGCGAGGGTCGCTTTGGTCTTGTTTTCCTGTATCACATACTTTTGTTGATGAATTTCATCATATTTCAGTTAAATATGCCCTATTATTTATTGAGAAGCCTATATAATATGGTGAAAAGGTATAAGAGACAACGTTTAAATTCCAGTCTGTTTCATCACGGTTTGATAAAGATATTGTTAGTTCATCAACTAAAGTTGAAAAATTCTAATTCGAAATGATTTTGTTGCACCCAGTCCCATAGAGGTTGATAAGCCCATGATGGAAGAAATCACAATCCCTGCCACTGACAGAGCAGTGATTTCGCCCAAAGAATCCTATGATAGGCTCATACTTGATGAGCCTATGCCCAAGAAAACAGATCCTATGATAGGCTCATCCTTGAACAACATGCCTACCCTAAAACTTCTACTAAAAATGAAAATAGGTCTTCATGCAAACTGTCTAAGGGTGACACAAATATAGGGATTAAAAATAAAAGGGCAGGAAGGATAATTTCTATGAGCCTATGAAATAAATCGTACTCTCATATGAGCTCGATCAAAATGATCGAGGTCAATGAGAGCTCTGACTCCGAGATCGAGAGGTTTATGACAGAAGAAGACCCTAACTACCTCAAACCAGATCTCATTCAAGTCTATAATTTCGTAGATAATTTGCCTCCCTGCCTGAAGCAAAGCCAAGGCTTCCTAGGTATCAAGTTCGATAAAAAACCCACAGGCAACAATGGAGACGTTTTGACACTCGGCCATGGACATCCTCAAGAAGCTATCACAGATCCATGGTGTGATGTTTGTCTATTTTGGATCGAGAAGTATCATACAGACATACCTATTCTTTAATTGCAAATAAATTTTCTTCATTAAGTTTTTGTTCATCTTGATATTATAATAAATTGTGATAGCTTTAGTATGCATCGTTTATTATGTTATTGGGATAATTTATTTATGAATGTTGTCCATAAAAAATGTTTCAGATATAAATTTTGTGATCATCTATTCAACTTCAATTACAGGTTTTCTCCTTTAATTTATGTTGATAGATTAAATACAAGGATGTTTGCTAACATATTTTTCTTAATGCAACTTCTTGTAATAATAAGATCACAGTAACTATTGGTATCATTCTATCTACTATTAAAATTTAATTGCTAACATAATTGTTCTGCATTTATCCAGAACAAACTTAAGGTTCAGTGCAGGTTTTTCTCCTAGACAAGGTGGTTAGATGTTTTCTGAACGCACAAATATTTGGATGCATATCATTAGTTCATTAACAAGTTAGTTTAATTTCATTTTTTTGTTATTTGTTTTATCATTGAAATTCAAACAAAATTTTTGGCTTTTGACTGGCTTTACATTTCTATTTCATAATAATTTTCTTACATTAGTTTAAGACTTATAAAGGAAAAATAAAAAATATTTTTATGTGCTTTCTTTATTTTCTTTTACCAGGAAGTCATTTTACATTGAGTTTAGTGAGTTTAGATTAAAACTTGCAGCCTGTAAATAATGTATATAAATGAGAGTTATCTATCTTTTTCTTAAATACGTCTATTACAGTCACATTAGAACATATGTACATACATATATATAGTATTTAGTAATTAGTTATTATTTCTTTTCCTTTATTCATCTCTTTTAGGATTCCTAGATTGGCCAACGGAGCCATTAAACCCATCAGAACGAGTTATACCAAACGACTTGGGTTACTTAGACAACCGCAGACTAGACTCACTCTCCCAATTGACGGACAGTCATTTTCTCATGTCAACACCTTCTTATAACCACTTTCCATAATTAGAAAGTTCTCCATTTACTTTATTATTTAAATAATCCTCCTTGACTTTGTCACTTCACTCTATTTTTTAAGTAATCCTATTTGACTTTGTTACTTCACTTTATTATTTAAATAATCCTCTTTGACTTTGTCACTTCACTTTATTATTTAAATATTTTTTTCTTTGCAACCACTTTCACTTCTTTGCCCTTTTGGGGCTTCAAGCCAACATATGAGGGTCCTCCAACTTCGTAAGGCCATAACTCTCAAACCGTGAGGAGTTAGGTGACATTCCACATACCAACATAAATGGCATGACATGTAATATCCATCTAGAATATTATTACCTGCAAATATATCAAAACTCATAACATTATACATAAAAAAAAATTGGTTCCATTACCCAAACCTTTGTGTTACCAGAATTCGCTACCGGACTTTCTTCAAGGCTTGACATCAATGACAACCAACCCAATTAATCAACAATATCCCCTTTTGGCATTGATGGAAACACCCTGATGCAATACTGAAATCATATGACTCATGCTCCCCCTGGAACCATGCCTACATATATGTGACCAATGCTCCCCCTAGAACCATGCCTCTATCCTCTACATCTAATAAATCTCTCCCCCTTTGTCATCAATGGAAAAGGTATCTTTCCATTTGGGTCTACTCCCCCTAACTGATTCATCTGATCTCCCAACCTGAACTGTCCTCTTTATGGTGCTTCCTCATGTACATCTAAGACATATAAGATAAGCATTCAAAATCATTCATTTTGGATTGGAAACAACTCCGAGTCTCTAGAGAAGATAATCAAAGGGTTCCCGTGGAAGCAGTTTTGTAAAGATGTCTGCCACTTGTTCTTTTGTGCCCACATATTCAACTTTGATGTTCTTTTCTGCAACCTATTCCAGTAGAAAGTGATACTTTATTGGAATATTCTTTGTCTTGGAGTGCATCACTAGGTTCTTTTAGATACTGATGGGGCTTGTATTATCACAATAGATTGGAATGGGCTCATCATACTCAACCTATATATCTATCAGACTTTGTTTCATCCATAGAACATGTGTACAACATGTTGTTGTTGCAATATACTCTGCCTTGATTGTATATAAAGATACTGATGATTTTTTCTTGCTTAGCCATGATACTAAACACTCACCCAAGTAGAACATTTCTCCACTGGTGCTTCATCGGTCATTAATGCAACCTGCCCAATCTGCATCTGTGTAGGAAAAAAGTGATAGTTCCTTTCCTTTTGGATACCATAATCCAAAAACTTTTGTTCCTTTGAGATATCTGAATATCCTCTTCACTGCTAATACATGTTATTCCTTTGGTGCTTCCTGAAATTGTGCCACTTGTCCAATTGCATGCATTACATCTGGTCTAGATGTTGTCACATATAGTAGGCTACCAATCATTGACCTGTATTTCCTCTGATCTGTAGACTTTGAATCATCATCTTTAATCAACTTGCAACTAGTTTTCATGGGAGTGATAACTGGATTGCAATCTTCCATTCCGAACATCTTTATCATTTCTATGATATACTTGGTTTGAGAAATAAAAATTTCTCAGTTGCTTTGACGTATCTGAAGACCCAGAAAGAAGGATAGTTCTCCAAGTAATGAAATTTCAAATTCATTATGCATGTCCTTTGCAAATTTCTGGCTTAACATGTCATCAGTACTTCCAAAAGTAATATCATCAACATAAAATTCAATTAATAAAATACTATCTTGAGTTACCTTGATGTAGAGTTTTTTGTCTGCACTTCCTTTTCTAAACCCAGCCTGTTGTAGATATTTATCCAGTCTAGAGTAACATGCTCTAGTAGCTTGTTTTAGAACATACAAGGCCTTCTTTAATTTACAAACATAATCTACATTCTCTGACAACTGAAATCCTTCTAGTTTTTCAATGTAGACTTCTTCTTCAAGTTCTCCATTCTTGAAAGATAATTTTACGTCCATCTGATACACTTTAATATTTTTGGAGCATGCATAAGATAAAATAAATCAGATTGATTCCATTATGGAAACTGGGGAAAATGCCTCTTCAAATTCGATTCCTTCAACCTGTGCATATCCTTTACATACCAATCTATCTTTACTCCTTGTAACCTGTCTATCTTCATTCAATTTATTCCTATATACCCACTTTTTTCCAATCACATTCTTATTCTTTGGTCTTGGAACCAATTCCCAAGTGTCATTTTTCTCTATTTGATCCAATTCTTCATCCATGGCCTTATTCCAAAATTCATCCTTGCTGGTCTCTTCAAAACAGGTTGGTTCAATCGTAGATGAGAGTGCTAGGTGTGTTTATTTTGGTGAACACATTCTTCTTCTGGTCTCAACTCCTGGATCTTTGTTTCTGATAAACCGATATGAAGGATGATTCTTCTGTACTCATCTTCTAGGTGTGTATGGAGGAACTCGTTGAACTTTCTCTTTTTCTTCTGTCGGATCCTCTTCATATTCCCCTTCTACTTCTTTTTCATCTTCTGCTTCTTCTTCGTAAAGTTGTTCCATTGATTCATTTTATTCTTCCTTTAATTCTTGTCTAAATGTTTCATCAGTTGTTACGTTGATTCTTTACACAACTTTTTTCAATCTCAGGTTGTAACACTTGTATGCTTTCCTTGTACTTGAGTAACCAAAAAGTACTCATTTTTCCACACAAGAGTCAAACTTTCCCATTCTACCATCTTCTCTTTTGATGTAGCATTTGCTTCGAAAAACTCTAAAGTGCTTCACATTTGTTGGTCTTCCTTTCCATAGCTCGTATGGAGTTTTGTCAGTGTTGTTTATGAGCATAACTCTATTTTGAATGTGAACTATTGTATGCACTGCTTGTGTCCAAAATATATCTATCAATTTGGAATCCATTAGCATTGTTCGATCCATTTCTTGTATTGTCCTGTTCTTTCTTTCAACAACATTTTGTTGAGGTGTCCTAGCAATAGAGAATTGCCTTTTTATTCCATGCCTACTACAGTAGTCCATAAATTCCTTTGAAGTGAACTCTCCTCCATTATCATATCTCAAGCATTTGATTTTTGAATCCATTTCATTTTCAACCATTTCCTTGTAGACCTTGAAGTTTTCAAAGGCTTCTGACTTATTCTTGAGAAAGAAAATTGGAGTCATTCTTGTATAATCATCAACTAATAACATAAATTATTTCTCACCTTTTAAACCCTTTGTTGTAATTGATCCAACTATATCAATATGCATAATTTCTAGTGGTCTTGTCGTTGAATATTCTTTTGATTTATACCTGGTGTTTGTTTGCTTTCCTTAGTGACAATGCTTGCATAAAGTGTTTGTTGGTTTCATGATCTGGGGAATTTCTCAAATTTCTTCCCTTTTGCCAACTTTGACAAGGTTATCAAAATGTATGTGACCCATTCTTTTGTTCCATAGCCAAATTTCATCTTCCTTTCCTAGGAAACAATTTTCATTTCCAATTTCACTTAATACATATATGTTTCTTGAAGTTCTCACCACCGTTGCAATCAATTTTCTTGAACCTTATTTTCTTATCTCACACTTTTGTGAATTGAAAGTAACTTTATTAACTTGGTCACACATTTGACTCACAATTAGAAGATTATGTTTCATATGTTCTACTAAACAAACATTTTCTTCCTTGGTATTCTTGTTCCCAATTCTGAATGTGCCTTTTCCAATGATTTTAGCTGAATCATCATTTCCGAAGGAGACTGATCCATATATTTCCTTTACTAATGTAAGAAACCCATCTCTATCACATTTCATATGTTTTGAACAACCACTGTCAACATACCAACCACGTTTCTTCTACTTTGCTTGTAGAGCGAGTGTTCATTCTTCATTGCTATATTGATTCTTCTTTCTTATCCATGTCCTTTTCTGAGGTTCATGTATGTGATTGTTGTTGTTCTGTTGTGGTTCTCTAGGAGGGATTTTCATTCTGAAATATTTGGACATGTTTCCAAAGTTGTTAAATTTGTATCATTCCACTTCAGTGCTCAAAGATTCAAACCTATTGTAACTTCTTCTCCGTGTTTCACTAGGCCTTCTTGGATAACCGTTTTGTGTATGAATTTCAAAGTTGTTTATGTTCCTTTTGTTAGCCTTGCAATTCAAAACTTTATGTCCAAAATTATTACATTCATAACATAAACCAAAAATAATATTTTGATACCTGGGAGTTGAAGATATTCTAAAAGGAGGTACTCTTATGGATCCTTCTTTTTTCTGAGGCCTATCTATTTATGTCGGTCATTGATTCTGAAATCTAAATCTTCTCCGTGGAGGAGTGTTGGCACAGGGGCATACCTAGGGTTTAGCTATGATAGTGAACCAACAGTCCCTAACTATCAATCCTTTAGGAAACACCTGCAAAGAAGATGCAGTCTCACCCAAAGTAGAAATAGGGGGTTGCAGGACACAGGTATCTACAACCAGAGGAAATGCAAGTGGAATAAAGGCTATCACACAAGGAGGTTAGACTATTATTTCCAAACATAAATCTATTTCACACAGTTATAGATCATATCTAACATACTAATTCAATAAAAGTATATCATAGAGAAAAAGAGCACAACATCAATCACACACAACAACAAGATGTATGTGGTTCACCCTCTCCCTAGGGCTATGTCCACATAACTGTTCTTTATAATATATTAGGTAAAAGAATACAGTCCTATCTGTGCTCTTAGTTAGCATATCTTCTCTCTTTATCTATTATCTCTTTCTCCCTTCCCTGCACACCTAGCTGCAGGGTTGATCTTTGCACCCAACTGAAGATCTTACAACACAAACTTTCCTCTCCACACAATACGTTTCTCTCAGAAATAACAACAATCACTCATCATCACACACTCAAACCCATATTAGGTCCTCTTGAACTTTATTTTTAAATTACAGTAGCTCACCGACATCCTTAGGCCGAAGCCTAGGTGTCTAAAGCCCTAGATACCAAAACCCTAGGTGTTTAAAGCCCTAGATACAAAAACCCTAGGTGTCTAAAACCCAAGGTCAACCTGACCCGTGTTTTCATGGCTTTGCTAGCCTGTCTTTCCTTCCTTCCTGCGACGTGCTCCAAATCATCTACCGATGTCTTTTTACACTTGCTAAGTTGTCCATGATCCATCTTCCTTGCTGGTTTTTCTTCCTCGATCTCCTCGTCCAAAATATTTCTTTCTCTTACTCTGCTCCATGTTTTCTTCTCTTTTTCTCACTTCGACCCAGTATTAGTCACTGTGTCATCCACGTAGTTCATATTTCATCTTTTATTCCTTAATATTCTCTTACTTCCATAACCAAGGGAAAATAGACCCCCAACACTCACCTGTGACTCGTCTCGAGGCACTCTGATCTGAAACTTTTTATTTTGTTCAATTATAGACTACGTAACACTGTCTGTACTTTCTACTCTCTTCCTCCCCGTTGTGTGCAAGATTTATTTTCTATGTATGGTACCTAGTTTCAATTTCACCTCGTACCTAGACCATTCTCCTTCTGTTTTTACTGAGATCTACGAGGCAACTAGTTGTCATAGTACAATTTCAACTGGCTTCCATTCACCAATCCTTCCTTCTATTTTCCATTGAAAGTCTTCAACTAAGCAGATCCTCCTTCTGTGACATAGGAAACCTCATACAACCCCATCTAATTTATTTTGACCTTCCCTAAATGATTCATGAAATTTCTATTGTATACCAATACCAGATCTACTTGCTTAAATGCTTTCTTCTTGATATGTCTGTCATGGTAGGCCTTTTCTTGTTCCTTTTGGACTTGTTGAAGGAATCCCACAATAAATCAGTCTTCCTCTAGTTTGACCAACTGTGTGAGCCTCTCTTGGACATCGTCAATGTCATCCATATTTGTAAATGTTTCGATTCTTAATCTAGGGACCAAGTATTCCATCGAGACAACTGCTTCTAGATCATAAACCAACTTGAAGGGGGTCTGGATTTTCAACTTCTTACAAGTTGTTCTATAGGCCCATAATACTGTTGGTACTCTCAAATCCTAGTCATCCTTGTTCACAATGCAAATCTTCATCAGGACTATCTCCAAGATCTTGTTGAAAGCTTCGATCGTCTCGTTCACTTGTGGGTGGTAAGGAGTTCTCTTTTGATGGTGAACTTCAAATTCCTGAGTCAAGGATTCAATAGTCTTATTAATAAAATGTGTACCTTGATCACTCATGAGTATCTTTGGGCATCCAAACCTCATTATGATATCATCAAATATTAAATGCGCAGCTGTAGTTGCACTACAGTCCTTAAATTCTCTTGCTTCTACCCATTTGGTCAAAGACTTTGTCGTAGTGATGATGTATCTGGCTCCTGTGTGCCTCCCTGGTGGGTTTATAGGTCCCACAAAGTCAATGGCCCATTTATCAAATGCTTGTAACGTTATATTGGGTGTTAATGGAATGTCATATCTTTTGGATGGTTTCTCGACTCTTTGGCATACATCACAGGCTCTGTAGTAGTCTTTAGCATCTCTGTGTAAAGTAGGTCACCAGAGGCCAGCTCGAAGAAACTTCTGTGTTGTTTATTTTCCTACGTAGTGTCCTCCTGCAATGCCTTCACAAGCTTCTTCTAAAATTAGTGGTCTTTCTATTTCCATGACACACCTCCTCGGGATCTTATCAGGTCCCATCTTATATAGTTGTCCAGCTATAAGTGAAAAATCTACAACACGCACTACCAATTGTTTCTTCTAGGTGATTGTATATTCATTAGGTGCCATTCCTGTTGACAGGAACTGGACTATCTCAGTGAAGTGATCATCAACCTTTATAATGGACAACAACTGTGCATCTGACAGTGTATCCTCCAAGCTAGTAGGTTCCTCTCCATGTTCCAACCTCGACAAGTGGTCAGGTCCCTTGTTCATTCCCCCTGGCTTAACCATGATATCAAAATCATATTCCTGAAATAGCAGAAGCCATATGTATATTATTTCCCCCAACACTGGCTTGTTGAATAGGTATTTCAGTGCATAGTGATCAATGAACATTTTAAAGTGTCCTCCTAACAAGTAGTGACGAAACTTTTGCAGCGCATACACCATGGCTAAACCTTCTCTCTCAGTGGTGGTGTAATTTATCTCAGTTCTTGATAGCTTCCTACTAGAAAAGGCTAATGGGTGGTCAATATATCCTGCTCCTAGTTGTGATAACACTACTCCTAATTCAATAGAAGATGCATCAACATGCACATGAAATTCCTTGCTCCAATCTAGGAAAACCAGAATAGGCGTAGTAACCATTTTTTGTTTCAGTGTGTCGAAGCTTTGATGGAATTCTTCTATCCATTGAAACTAACAATCTTTCTTCAAAATCTTCTCCATGGGTGTTTTGATCTCTGCATAGCCTTTAATGAACTTCATGTAGTATCCAATATGTCCCAACACAGTGCGCAACTGTTTGAATGAAGTAGGAGGGGGTAAATCAACTATAATGTAAATCTTAAATGGATCTACTAGCAATCCCTGCTTACACACAATATGGCCTAGCAACACTCCAAAGGGTGAAAATAAGATGCACTTCTTTAGGTTCATGGAAATATGACATTGCTTTCACTTATCCAACATTAGTCTTAAACATTCAATATGATTTTTCAATAAGCTAAAACCGGTCTAATCATCAAAGTATGCTTCTATAAATTTATGTAAAAACCCCTTGAATGCTTAGACCACTACCCTAGAAAAGATGGCTGGTGCATTCTTCAATCCAAACGAAATCACTGTATACTGGTAGGATCCCCATTCTATGGAAAATTTTGTCTTATGAGAATCTTCTTTGGCAATCCTAATCTGATGGTATCCTAAAAAGCTGTCTGTAAAATAATATACCTCCTGTCCTCTTACATTATCTAACACTTTGTCAGTAAATGGTGTAGGGAATGGGTCATGTAAACAGGCATCATTCAGCTTCATGAGATCTACGCAGATCCTAATTTCTTCCGCCTTCTTATCCTGTACCACCATAGGGATAATCCATTCTGACTCTTCAATAGGTTCTATGATTCCTGCTTCCAACATTCTATCTAGTTAAATCTTCACTTTATCCTTATATTTAGGGTTCAATCTGTAAGGTCTTTGTTTAACTGGCCTTGCACCTCATTTCAAGGGGATATTCAGCTCTCCCATGGGCCCTTTAATACCCTTCATATCAATGAAATTGGTTGGAAACAAGTCCTGATATTCGTGTAGTAACTCTGTGATCTTATCAATAGTAGAATCGTCCCAGTAATATCCAACATTAGCAAGATTAGGTGATTCCTCTGTTCCAATATTAACTTTCTTGATTTTTATTGGATGTTCAATACAAGGTAGTTCAACTCCTGGTCCTTCTATGTTTCTCTGTTCTTCTGTTTCTTTGATGTTCACCTTCCTAGGATCATCCTCTTCATCGACAATGATATTGTAACATCCTTTCAATTTCTGAAGAGGTATAGTCCATTCATCTTCTTCTTGCTCCACAGGGAGGCTAGGGGTTCCTCAAATACTTTTTGTCTTACAACCTGTAAAGCTTGATCTACCATAGGGTATTGAATTTCAAACAATAATGTAGCTACGAAGTTTTGTGTCATACCTTTCCAATATGCAGTAGTGAGGCATAGTTTCGCTTCAAGGTACCAGTTGATAGGCATCGTGTCTAGAGTATTGATGAATTTATGCACCCACAATTCTTGAGGAATGCAGCTCCAGGCCTCCTCATAGCTTTGCACATGGTCTTTCAGGAAGCTTTGACCTATGTACCTAACTATGCATCCTTCAACTTGTTCTAAAAATCGCGTTGTCATCAAAGTGAGACATTGTATCCAGTTCACGATGTTCCTTTTATGTGTTCCCCACCATCTTAATGGAGTAGATTTCAAAGCCTCGTCTAGTGCCAACAGTCTCTATTGTACTTTTACAATCTCTCCAAATTCTAGTAAGAAAGTTTCTAAGTGATTCAAAAAATCAAATGTGGGTAAATTACTTACTGTTGTGTTGATCCAACAAACTTCTTTGGTCAATCTAGAACATTGCTGCACAAAAAATTCATACATTTTGTTATGCCAGTTCTCCAGTGCTTCTTCTGAGTCGGATGAGAATGTGGTATCACTTCGCCAGCTTATGTTCCCATCTGTTGTAGGATTAATGTAATCTTGTTGTCTTGTAGTCAATTTGTATATATTCTCTAACTCATATGCACAATCCTCTTCTCTGAAGGGATTTGTGTATCTGGGACCTTCATCAGGATCCAAAGGTGTGATGACCCTAAGGCCATCACCTTCAAACATCATTCTTCTTTTCTTCAAATAAAAAACAGTAGAATTGTTGAAATCCCAATCAATTCCTAACATCATAGGATAAGGACAACTATCATCGACTATCTCAATCACCTCAAATCCCACAAATGTTAGACCCCATCGATGTCCACAAGGACATGTTCTAGTCTTCCGAAGGGGCTCACAACCTGTTGATTGGCCATCCTAAGCCTGATGGGGGAATAGATCAAATTATGTTTTCCCATCAGTGCCCAGGTATTCTTCGTCATAACATTGACCTCCAATCCTAAGTCGAGGACCACATAATCTATATCATATTCTCCAATTTGAGCGTTAAGGTGTAGTTACTTATTTTTCCTTCTCTTTTTGGATAGTTGATGTACTTATTTATTCAGTAGAGTATCTACCTTTCCTATCTCATACTGTCTGATCAAGTTTTGGAGTTCTTGTACAATGATCTCATCCTTTATCAAATTAATGCAAGTGCATAAAAATTCCATGAGCTTACTTACCTCTTTTCCTTCTCTGGGCGAAACA
>ML778732.1:163451-177206 GCA_009831015.1 Picea engelmannii | reverse complement strand
CTTTATTATTTAAATAATCCTCTTTGATTTTGTCACTTCACTTTATTATTTAAATAATCCTCTTTGACTTTGTCACTTCACTTTATTATTTAAATAATCCTCTTTGAATTTGTCACTTCACTTTATTATTTAAATAATTTCTTTTTTGCAAGAACTTTGACTTCTTTGACCTTTTGGGGCTTCAAGCCAACATATGAGGGTCGTCCAACTTCGTAAGGTCGTAACTCTCAAACCGTGAGGATTTATGTGACGTTCCACATACCACCAGAAATGGAATGACATGTAATATCCATCTAGAATAGTGTTACTTGAAAATATATCAAAAATCATACCATTATACATCAAACAAACTTTCCATTACCCTAACCTTTGTGCTACCAAAATTCTCTACCAGACTTTCTTCAATGGTTGACATCAATGACAACCAACCCAATTAATCAACAAATTTTACACTTTGCAAGAAATTGGTTGTGGTTGCGCGGAGTGGAGAGTTCCCCAAAGTACTGAATTATAGAGTAAATCCTAACTATCGGTTGTTAGGTACACATGTTCGTATATTTCCAAGTATTTGTAAATTGAACTATCTAGAGGATTGTGGATGAAAGTTATTTGGTGTGAAAAGTGCCAAAGCTCCGAAGAACTAGAGTTAATCCTAGACGTTGATCAAAGGAGAGTCTCATCCGTAGATCTCTTCCCTTTGCCAATTCAACGTTCGACAGTTCAGGAGTGTGGGGGTTATCTGGAGTAAGAAGCCCCGAAGCCTGAAGCCCAAAGTTAATCACATTAATTGGTTGCAGGAGAAGTGTGAGCCATTGATTTGAGTTCAACGTTCGACTATCCGGGAGGTAATGTGTGTTGGAGTTGGGAAACTTCTAGAGCCTGGAGTCTCAGAGTCCTAGATTTGATCTCAGTCGTAGATCAAGGAGAAAAGTGTGGACCATTGATGAGAAGTACAAGGATAGGGAAGTTTTGGAACTTTGAAACTTCGCCACCTCGGTGACCACTGGAGACTAGGAAAATCCCCAAAGTGTCGAAGTCGTGAAGTGTCGAAGCTATGAAGTGTTGAAGCTTTGAAGTGTTGAAGCCACAAAGTGTAAAGCCAAAGTCCGTGAAATCATGCAGGCCGTCAGATCTGGAGCGGAGGAATGTGGAACATCGATTTGATTGATGATGTCTCATAGGCTATGTGGTAGGGGTATCATTTGGGGACATGTGTCACCCAGATTCAGTACCTTTTGGACCCCAACTTGTTCTTTTTTTATGACACGTGGCACGTATTCCATGGCTCGAGTCTCGATGTCACCATAGGTGACATCAACATGTCATGTCATCTCCAGTAGTCAGGGATGATTTTAAGGATGAAAATTTATTTTAAAATGTAGAAACCTTGGTGAATATTACTAATCCTTCATATGCCAACTATAAAATGATTGGCGATATTTTTGTAAAAATATTCAAATTTATAAGGATTTTATATAGTTTGTATAAATTTTTTTCGATTTTTAAGGTAAAATAATTTTATCCTAGAGAATTTGGGCAAATCGTTTTTAGAATAACGAATCTTCTTTTGGGAAAAAACATGGAAAATTAGCCCATGAGAGAAATTTAGCCCCTAAAATCATCCCTTCCGGGAGAATGGCCTCTAGGGGTGTCCAACATCTCTACCAATGAAAGTGTTGAATACCGAAGTCACGAATTCACTCATACTGTCGATCGAAGATCCCTTAAGTGTTACAATATAGAAGATGATGTGCTCGTTTTACCATTCACGATACCCTCATCACCCAACCATAAGCCAAAGCCACCCTCCGAGCACGTTAACCTTGACTGAGAATTCCTTTGAAAGAAAACCCTAGGATGGATAGCCAAACAAAGGGTAGTGCACCTTTCCCCAAGGATAGCACATCACAAAAGACTAATCAAATAGTCCAAACCCTAGTTGAGAGATATTCCAAGCTCATAATGAAAACTAGTTGTTGTTGTAGCTGTACCTGTAGCTCCCCTCCACATGTGTGCACTAGACTGGGAACTGCAGTGTGCACCAAATTGGGAACTGCAATTCTGAGATACTATCAAATGAGAACTGGCACCCTGTATTTATACTGGTTCTGCTAGATTTTCTGGGGCTGACTTCTCCTTCTAGATATGTGTCTGTTCAGTATATTACTATTATTTCTGGTTTACTTCTTCTCTTGGAGGCTAATAACCTAATATAAATTTTCTTCTTGAGCTGACAAGACTTCTAGGGTTATTAGCCAACTCATTAGGGTTTTCTCTTGCTTTCTGGAGTCTTCTATTCTCGTCAGGTTTACACATGGAGGTAAATCCCTCTCCCAGCTACCATAATATTAACACTCGCTCCTAGCTATGGAGGTATTACAGGTAATCGACTTGAGAACAAAACATACCATTTACCCGACAACATCAATATAGTCATCTAGACTATTTCATGACTAGATCATGAGAATCACCATCACCATCAGCTGCATCATCTCTCGAAGCCATACTTCATCTGAGTAATTAGACATGATGATGGATAAGTCACTCACACCATAGAGTGATACACGAGCCACTCTTATAATCTTAGAGGATTAAATGCTCTGAACCAATTTCTGTCTGGAAAATCTCTGTTCATCATTTTCTGGATGGTGATTATTTTCAATAAACTACTGATAGTCTTCAAGGAAGTTAGAACAGAAATAGAACACAACTGTGTCTATCCATAGTAGTACATAACTACAATCTAGTGGTTCACTACCACACCAAGTAACACACAAGTACTTGATCAACAACGTATGGTTGCGAATAGTGGAACATATCCACCACAATAGTCCTCATCTACTGTCATACAGTCTTCATAATAAACATCTGATAGCAACCTGCATAGAAACAATGGTATGATATATACTGAATTATTTGGGCCAATTTTTCACTCACATCTGTGAGCTCTGAAAGAATATCTGCCTCAAAATAGTGTAACATATCCACCACATTAGTATATTTCTACTGTCTGGAGATAGGTAGTCTCCATAACAATCATCTGATGCCATCCTGCACAGAAAAAATTGTTAAAAATAAACTGAATCATCTGAGCCAATATTTCACTCATGTTTGTGATATTTGAAAGAATATCTGCCCTCATCAACAATGGGCTATCTGCCCTATTCTTCTCAAACAACGAAGAAGGATTTTTTCTGATTTCTAAGCATGGACCATTCCTCACCCTGGGCCATTCTTCCTACACTAATCAAAGTGCACCCTGGACAGAATGTATAAACCCTAAGGAATGTCTGAGTCTTGGACCATTCCTCACCCTGGGCCATTCCTCCTACACTAGTCAAAGTGTGCCCTGGAGAGAATGTATAAACCCTAAGGAATGTCTGTCCTAGACCATTCCCCACCCTGAGCCATTCCTCCTACACTAATCAAAGTGCACCCTAGAGAGAATGTATAACCCTAAGGAATGTTTGTTCCTGATTGCTGAGCCTGGACCATTCCCCACCCTGGGCCATTCCTCCTACACTAATCAAAGTGCACCCTAGAGAGAATATATAACCCTAAGGAATGACTATCTAGACCATTTCCTATATTAACCACAAGACGAAAAGACTGTCCTGCATCAACCTCCAAAATAGACCATTCCTCATGTTAACCACAATGAGAAATCATTGTCCAGCGAGGTGGGCCAGTCTTCTTGAGTAACCCTCAAGAAGAGAGACTTCCCTAGACCACTCCCCATTTTAACCATAATGGGAAGTCGTTGTCTATGATACATCAACAATCAAATTACTTTCCATGTTAACCACAATGGAAAGTGACTGTCCGTTAGAAGTCTCAATCCACTTTCCGAATAGGAAAGCATCTGTCCAAGATGGACTATTTTTCAATTTTGAAGATTGAATGTTTTCAATAATGTTTTCAGTGCTCCCTCCTAACTTGGAGAGTCATTTCTTCCTTTTCCAATAAGAAGGAAGTTGTTTCCACGAGCTCTAGCTTGAGTACGCAAACTCTTTCATCTTGGATAGAAGGTTTACCAAAATGTCTGCTTATCTGCTCATGTATGGAGATATGTATTGGAGGACCATTTTCTCCTTTTTGGACTTCATCATGGATAATGTAATGCTTGATTTCAAATGTACTTTAGTCTGGAACACTATGAAGGATTCATGTAGATCCGAACGATAGAGTATATCATAGTTGGAAAGATGGAACATATCCATGTGGCACTTCTTCTATCATCATGAGATTTGATCTACTGAGTAGTCATGTTGATGTTATAGGAAATCTTCACCACGCTTATGATGTGCACTGGAGGTTCTTCACCAAGTTATCTTCTTCTATCTACTTACAGGAGTCTCTTTATGGTATGCCTCAAAGTCTTGATATTTCTCTTCATACGCTCTTTATTCAATTTCTTTGGAGATCATTCTTTGCATTCATTTGATGTAGAACTCCAACTCATGGATGTTACAAATGATATAATAACTCACGTAGTGATATGTATGGTGTACTGGAACAAGTAATCATCATAGTCTTCTCCTTCCATCTGCTAGAACCTTTGGTTCTAGATCTCGAAATGCTTTCATTCATAAGTCTTCCATACACTGTTCTTCATCACGACTTTCAGTTCTTCTACTTGATTGATTTTAGTGAGTTCATATCAGGCTAGTAATCTTATGATTCTTGATACAATGAATGGTTGTTCTGGTTCCTCTTTCTTTATTGGAATCCTCATGTTCTTCTTCATGTTTTTCTTTAGCTCTTGGGTCCATGGAGTTTCTTATAAATTCCATGTCGTAGAGATTCCACTTCCTTCTTTCATCATAGGATCACGGATCTGGATGGACAACCATGAATACTTTAAGGCTTCTCTTCGAAGAAGTCTTCTTCTGCGGTTGAACTGAACACGTATTGTCTTTTAATGGCTGCTACCATGGGTATATATTTCATCATCTTCAATGGATCATAGGATTAGCTCCCTCCTAACCCTTGCTTCATGTAAGAGTGCATGTAATTGGCTCCCTCCATCTTATAGAGTTCACGCTTCCATCTGCATCCTTATTGTCTTTAATATATAATTGGCTCTCTTGTCTAACAGAGTCCACACTTCCATATTGTTGTATTCTACAAAACGTCATAAGTATTTTTCCAATTTCCTCTTGATTGTTGACTTCTTTCTGTCTTTGCTTCTTCTAAGTCTCTTCAAGATTGATTCAGCCTATCTTGCAATAGCTTCCACGTGATTTGTATCTCATCTGTTCTTGTGTATTATCTAATGATATCCTATTTCCATCTTGTCTGTTCTTCCATAGGTATAGTTCTTCTTAGAACACATTATCTTCCAAGAGATAGATATACAAGATACGTATAGAGACGATGCAAACAAGATATGTACAAGAAATAAGAAGAGTGTTGTTACCTTTTTAGAAGAAGAAGTCTCTTCCATCATGCTTAGTCTTCTTTGTAGGTTCCTTTTCTTCGACAATCGATGCTTCATGTTTCTCTTTCCTTTTCTTTAGTTCGGGACACTGATTCTTGTAGTGACCGTACTTTTGACAGTTCAAGCATTGTACTTTTGAGATTTCTTTCTCTTGATTTGGCTTCTTCTTGAACCAAACTTCCTTTTGTTCCTGAAGTTCTTGAGTCTTGTTGTGAAGGATTGATCATCATACTTCTTTTGGGGTTTCTCTTTTGCATTGATCCTTGATTCTTCTTGGGCACAACAAGTCCAAAGTTCTTCAAATGTCGGATACTCCTTCCTTGTGTTCATGCTTGCGGAAAATGCATCCCATGTCTTGGGAAGACCATTTAGTACTATGTTAACCAATTCCTTCTTTGAAGTGATCTCTTCAATAGCTTGTAGTTGATCTCTTAACTAGGAGATTATTACAAAGTATGATGTTATGTTGTCATCATCATTCATCTTCATGTCACAGAGCTCATTCTTTAGACTCATAACTTGTCTGGTGTTTCTGACTAAAAAGAGATTTTTTAGTGCATTGTACATATTCTTCAATGAGTCAAGATGGGATATGTAGGGTATCAAGTGGTATTTTATAGAATCCACTATGATACTCATGGCATTGATGTCAACATCTTTGAACTTCTCCATGGCTGCAATGTTCTGCGGTTCCTTCTCTTCTCCTTCTTCAAACTCAGCCTTCACGATCTTTCCTTTCACGATATCCAACACTTTATTCCTGGAAAGGGTGAGGTCAATCCTTGTCTTCCATGCTCTAAATTTAGAGGCTCCATATAACTTGTTCTCAGACTTCATAGAGTTCGTCATGGCTTCTTGACTTGGTCAAACCCTAGATTTGACCAGAAATTCAAACTTCATGTCTTGGCCTTCTGAGAGTGTCAGGAGATGCGCTAGGCTAGGGTGCACTAATATGTCCAGATATTAGGTCAATATATTCACTTAAGGTGCCTCAACAAGAGGTTTAGGGTTTCTACAACTGCTCCTACTAGTAACCCTAGTGGCAGTGTCCTAGAAGATGCTTCTGCTAGTAACCCTAGCGGCAGTTCCTCAGCGAGCTCAATATCCTAGAGGCTATGTTTCCTTCCAACATTTAGACTGAATGAAGGAGGTGTGGGCCCATAACTTGTTAGAATATAGAAGATGGTGTTCTCATTTTACCATTAACGATACCCTTGTCACCCAACCATAGGCCGAAGCCACCCTCCGAGCACCTTAACCTTGACTAAGAATTCCTCTGGAGGCAAACCCTAGGCTGGATAGCCAAACAAAGGGTAGCGCACCTTTCCCCAAGGATAGCACATAAAAAAAGGCTGATCAGATAGTACAAACCCTAGCTAAGAGATATTCCAAGCTCATATTGAAAACTAGTTGCTGTTGCAGCTGCACCTGCAATTCTCCTCCACATGTGCGCACCAGACTGGGAGTTGCAGTGCGCACCATACTGGGAACTACAATTCTGAGATATTGTCAAATGAGAACTCGTGCCCTGTATTTATACTGGTTCTGCCATATTTGTTGGGGCTGACTTCTCCTTCTGGATATATGTCTGTTCAGTATATTATTATTATTTCTAGCCGATTTCTTCTCTTTGAGGCTAATAACCTAATATAAATTATCTTCTTGAGTCGAAAAGTCTTCTAGGGTTATTAGCCAAATCATTAGGGTTTTCTCTTGCTTTTCAGAGTCTTCTATTCTCATTAGGTTCAAACGTGGAGGTAAATACCTCCCACAACTACCATAATATTAACATTAAGGAGCTTTTTGAACCATTAGATCAAGAAGTGGAAGGATGGCGTAAGCACTTCAACAGATATCACTCCAGGGAAGTGGAATGACTCAAGAGATGTAATGTTCCAGAGTTCCATAAAGTCGAAGTCCTAAATTTTTTAGATATGACTTATCTACTTGTATAAAAGTACTCAGTGAAATAAATCCAGTTTTGATATCAGAGTTTGCAGTGGAAGCAAGATGCCAATGAAGAGAAATTGGAGACAAAAAAATGAATTCTCTTTCACTTGAAAAGTGTCACTGAATGAAAATAGACTTCCATTGGGAAAGGTATTAAGTGTGAAAGGTTTGGATTCACAGGGAAATTTTAATGAAGTAATCTAATGGAAAACTAGGAGTAACAATTTTTTATTCAAGAATGTTGTGGTAGTAAAGTGATTGAATGTACTAAGCTTCTTCATTCCAAGGTGTTGGATTGTTTCATAAAGGTAAATTTTGGATATGACTTCCTAGGAGAGGCTGCTCAAAATAGAACACATTGGTTGGATTGCAGAATGGAATAGTGGAACTTGTATGGAAAGTATTTAGACCAGGGAACAATAGTGCAAATGAGGAGAATAGGAGCACACACGGAAACACGGATATGAAGGAATTCAAGTACAACCAACTACAACATAAATAAATAAATAAATAAATAAGTGAATTGAAATAGAAATCCACTAGAGTGCATGAGGCATAGAATGAAGTTAAAATGCATATGCATTAATAGGCACACTGACAGTGAATGCTTGGTGCATATGGATGTGTAATTTTTCATATGCACATGCATATAACATGTTTGTGAACTTAGAATAGTTTGTTATTATGTAATATTGATGTTATGGAAATTGATTATGACGAATGATGGATTGTGTAGGTAGGAAAAATGATATAGCATGGCTAAAGATGTGGATATTTCTGCTGCTTATGACTTACATCGATGTGAAGACCCATGAGGGTGGTAGGTGTTGTCGCCTAGGTCTGCACCACTTCCCTCTTCTATCTTTCACCCTATCCATCCATAATTGTTGATCTTTATTGTTGCTTGATTAGACTATTCCCCATTTTTTATTCTTCATGACCTTTGTTTGTCATTGCTTATTTGTAGTGTCTATTTGATTTCTTGAAAAGGATCACATGTTCTGGTCTAATTTTCAAACACTCATCATCATATTTTCCACTAACGAAGCATAGAGCAGGTCCACCGAGTCTTTTGTGTGTGCACAGTAGATATCTATGTTCAACAAATCCTTTAACAGCTAAGTAAGCTTCAACATAACTGGCGGCCAATCAAAATAGGCCATTTTGTCTCTAAATACACATGAGTGATAGGATCAAATTTCCACGGTGAGGATCCAACCTTCAAGCCAGATCGACGGTTCCCGTGCAATAAAGAATTCAAATACATGACAAAAAAATGTTTGGTCACAGAGTTCCTAAATCCTGTTCTAATCCATATCGACGACATCCCCATGCTCCAAATCAATGGTCCTCATTGCATTTCGTACCCTCCTAACCTTTCTACCTTTAACGATGGGGAGGGGGGTTGGGTCTGAAATATCATATTCCTCACTACAGCCCCCGCCTAATGTGGTGCCTTCTCATTGTTTTATATCACCCCTCTTCTCTAAACTACTTACTGGCTACCCTCCCCCCCTCCAAAATCCTGCCAACCTGCCTCCCGATACCGCCCCTCTCACTGCATGCCATCTTTCCTCCACTCACTACTCTGGACTGTCACTACATAACACATGTTCCCCAATCATACTCCTGCTACTGCTCACCCCTCGCCACCTATCAATCTTCTTCCCATATCGCATATCGTGACCATATCAATGGCTACGGTTCATTTTGGTGCCACAACATGCTCAGGTGTTACAATCGTTGAGTCGACCGAAATTTAAACCATGGTATCATGGGGGAGCTATGTGGCAGCTTGTAGGGGATTTCGAGCCCAAAGGTGGTGTGGACCCAAACCACCCTCAATAACTCCTGAAATCACGTTCTTAGATGACGTCAGGTCACCACGTCATCCACCTCCACTTGTACCGCTCCCTTGTTGGATGATCACCTATGCACAGTCTAGTTCGTGACCAATTATGTCTTCTCCATGTCTGCTTGATTGAAAACAATATCGTTATCCAA
This sequence comes from Picea engelmannii, assembly GCA_009831015.1. Taxonomy (NCBI): domain Eukaryota; kingdom Viridiplantae; phylum Streptophyta; class Pinopsida; order Pinales; family Pinaceae; genus Picea; species Picea engelmannii. Next base: position 167,812 of record ML778732.1, on the reverse strand, counting down.
GAAATATAGGTGGCAGTTAGCAGGGCCAACACATGGTGTTTTAGCTGTCGAAAGTTCAGTAAAGAAACATATAAGGCAAAGATCTACCCATGCAGTCAATCACCTCCAGAGGCCTCAAATAGTTCCTAGGCATGTCATCTCTCGATACACAGCTTTTTTCTATCACTCCAAGTCCTATTTCTGTCAATTCAGTTCCTCTAGTGCATGCATCAGTTCTATCTCAGAGACAGTAGTGGTTTTTAGTCGATTAATTCGAGCATTTTATTAGATTAGATTAAAGAGTGGTCTTTTGTGTGTGGTAAGAACCACTTTTGTTGATTAAGTCCAGTGTGAAGTTCACACACTGTACTCTATGCAATGTCAGTTAGATTAATGAGTCTGTTCTACAAGAAGTTGCCTAAAATTAGGTCTCAATCCCCTAAGGATGAGAACCTATGCAACTTTGTTAAATAGGGGGTCTTTGAATGTTTTAGGGGTTGGGAGTTTTCGAAAGGAAAGTAGAAGTAGCAGAATGATTGGACCTTCTTAGTTAACTGTAAATGTTTCTACCTAGTGAATATATGTTGATGACAGTTGTGTTTCGTACCCAAATCTTTATGTGTTGATTCTTATCTTTAAATCAATTCTCTAATGTGAATATATGTTGGCCAATGGTAAAAAACTCCTCTCTTTCCACCATTGGAAATTATAATTTAATTTTAAAAGTAAATGATCATCACTTTTTAAAATTAATATTACATTATCTATATATGACGACATTAAAAATAAAATTGAAAAATAAATGGTAATTTTCAATAAATAAAATCAATCATCACAACAAATATAAAATTAATAAAATTAGTTGTTTCCATATATTTTAATAAACTAATTTTTTCTATGGAAAAAATTACATTTTTTATTCAAGTAAAATGAAAATCACATTCTTCATGGGCTTATAAGCACGATACATACACAATAGGGATAATCCCATTCCCTAATTCCAAAAATAGTTTACAAGGGGATTGTATCGACTCTCCATATGTTCTACACTATCATCATATTTCTCGAGAAACTAAACCTACAACCTTAAAAAATATGGCATATTAGAGTTCTAAGAACAAACTTTCACATTGTTGTTTCAGTAATCTATTAACAAAATATTACAATAGGAAAATTTATACTCTAAAAAATGCCTAATTAGATATCAAATAACAACTGAATGGTCATATTGTACTATAGTAGATTTCATTAAGTGGATTTTGATAGAAAAAGGATCCCAAGAATAATAGGTAAGCCTCTTTACATAAACCATTAGTTCCATTATTCAATTATCTATATTCATGGGAGAATGTAATGTTATCAAACAATTTAGTGATCTCCTTCATATGTGTAGATAAAAGTAACCAAGAAATATTGTGCTCATTTCTCATCTAGTTTATGAATAACAAAGAGTCCCTAAAAAGATAAAGTAATCTCAATCCCTTAGAGTGAGCCATCTTTAATAATTCATTCAAATCCAAAAATTCTTCATAATTATTTGTCCCTCTCTCCACACTGACTTTGAACTTTATATAGAATGTCTCAGTGCAAAATAAAATGCCACTAATTCCACATCTATGGTCCTAACCTTGGCATGCTTTATCAAAGAACCCCCAAGGTTTATTTTTTCAACCAAAAGTTTACCAACTATCCTTGGGATTAAATTCATTTATGATTCAAATTGTAGAATTGAGAAGTAGAAAAAAATATGTAAAGACCTAAAATGTTTGTATGAATATATTTTCAAATAGTAAGGTGTTTCACACTAGCGTGATGCCCCATAAGACGAAAAGATGAATAAATTTGAAATTCTTAAGTTCACTTCCAAGAAACCATGAATATAGGTATTACTCAACACTATTTCCAATCTAAACAATTTGAAAACCCAACCATTGGCATAGATATTTCTATATTTTCATAAAAAATGTACACTTAAGTACTAAATGTGAGGTGGTATCCAAATTATTCATGTAGAGTATACAAATGCTCGAGCCTTTTTTATTTCTTATTTGTAATATATGGAACGAATATCTCCTTTTTTTAAATCATAGTGGAGGAGGAACTTGTAGATTATTTAGAGGAGGGGGAGTAAGAACTCTTGAATTCTATATTTAGGTCAAGAGAAAAGTTATTGAGTGAAATGGAAAAAGACTAGGGTTTCTGAACTAGGGATGGTCTTGGAGACAAGCAAGGAATGGTTAAGTCTAATAACTTTGCATCCCATAACCCATAGTCTCTAATGTTGTTATGTATCCAAGGGGGTCCTCTCTGAATTTTTGGGTCCCCTCCAAATATTAGAATCAGACAAATTATTATAAGCATAGTGCACAAATAAATATGTCATCTCCACGATTCAAGTCAACTATAGGTATTTGAGTACTAGAGTTGAATCCAAAGGAAAATGGAAAAATTCTCAAGGGTTTTTGAACCATGAGGGATTATAGGAGTAAAATCACCTCTGGAGAAAGACAACTTGGAAGTAAATATGTATAATCTAAAGGGATCTATATTGACACATAACATTCAACTGCATGGGAGAGTGCTCCATATCAATTATACAATGGTTGTAGGTTGCAATGGAGCCACAAATAACTTATGAACTAGAATGTATTATGTAATTATAACTTAGGCTGGTGAGCCGGTAAAGTTGTAAAGGGGTCAGAGTGACTAGGAAATGTAATACATATATATACATTAATACACCATTGGATGCAAGACGGTCAAGGAAAAAAGAGACAGGGGGCTATGATTCCATGAGAGAGGGGGCTTAAGGGGATAATTGTTTTTATTATATTTTTATTTACCCATAATTGATTTTATGGAGAAAAGGGGTTACATGAGCTTCTTGGGGGAGGCCACATGGTTCTTGATTTTCATGTAATTATATAAACATCCCTTGTGGGATATTTTGGGGGTGGTTTGGGGGTTCTTATTATTCTTCTTCAGTCATTCTCTCATGGTTCGGGGGTTCACTTGTTCTTATTCATTCATTGTTACATTGTCCTCACTCTTGTTGAATTTGTGTGCTCTTGGTCTGAGCATGGAAACGAATGGCTGGAAGAGGAGAGCCATTTATAGATGGATATAATAAATTATTGATCATTCCAGGAAAGAATGGATGCCTGAGTGCATGAGATTGATGGAAGTTCAGAAATAACTGTCCACAACTGAGAATCCTTGGAGTTTCCAACAGGGATGTTTCCTGACCAATAGCATTGGAGACCTGGAGAGAAATGGAACAGTCTCAGGGACTACATAGAAGAGAAATGTGTTCATTTATTTTGGTTTTGCAGGCTGAGGGGGGAAGAGAGATGGAAATTAAAATTTGTTGTGTGGTTGGGAAACCTAAGAGCTAGTTACCCAACTGTTGTGTGTTTTAGATCTTGTTAAGCCCTAATATTGGCTCATTACCCCTTAATTGGGGCATATTATATTAGTAATTTTATTTTATTTATGTCAAATTTAGGCCATTTGTTGTAATTATACCTCCTAGTTTCCTATATATACCAAGGAGACATTTTCATTTGGAATCATCTTGTACTTGAAAATTTAAGTGGGGTAAAAGGAGGTTGCCACCTCGAAGATGCTTATTATCTGAAATTATCTCCTTTTCAAGGTGTTGAGTACTTTTTATAAGGTTTATCTATGCTATATTGATATTTGGTTCTTAACATATGGTATCAGAGCTCAAGGTCTTGGGGTTTCGCTGCTACATCTGAGACAACTTGGAATTTTCGCTATAACTTTTCTTCTACAATGTTTCAGAAGGAACGGATTGGAGGGTATTTAGTAGACAGATCAAGGTACCTTGGGATCAAAATTTAGCTCCTGAGGCCTTATACTTTCATAGATATAGCCTATCCAAGATAGGGTTCTGGAATCATCCTGAACTGAATCATTGCGGAATTCTCGCTATAATTTTTTTTATGTAACATTTCATACCCTGAACTCCAGAGGATATTTACAGAAATAAGTAAGGTATTTGTGGTAACATTTTTAGCTTTTGGGTCATCTTAAATTTGTATATACACCCTGTGTAAGATAGGGTATTTGACTAGGCTCAAGAAGGTGTTCCAGGTAAAACAATCATAACTTCTTCCTAGAGTATTCAAATTGAGTGGCACTAGTTTCATTGGATTTTGGATAGTCTGTATTATTTCTGGTGTGAGTTTCAAAATTTTATATCAATTATTTTGTGAGGGGCATGCTATACAAGTGAGATCTCCTAGAAAGGCCAAAAATCGGCAAGTTGTGGGGAAGTTACCGTAAATTCCACTTGGCACATCCAATTTTGATCAGACCTATGGCATTGCAGAGAAGAAATATCAGAGAACTACATAAAA
>ML778732.1:128037-140501 GCA_009831015.1 Picea engelmannii | reverse complement strand
AACTTTGCCCAATTTTCCACTTGTCCATATATCCAATAGCCACTTGACTACTTAACCCATTTTCCTCATTTTAGGGTTAACCTTCTTATAACCACTTTCCATAATTAGAAAGTTCTCCATTTACTTTATTATTTAAATAATCATCTTTGACTTTGTCACTTCACTTTATTATTTAAATAATCCTCTTTGACTTTGTCACTTCACTTTATTATTTAAATATTTTTTTCTTTGCAAGAACTTTTACTTCTTTGACCTTTTGGGGCTTCAAGCCAACATATGAGGGTCCTCCAACTTTGCAAGACCATAACTCTCAAACCGCGAGGAGTTATGTGACGTTCCACATACCACCAGAAATGGAATGAAATGTACTATCCATTTATAATATTATTACCTGAAAATATATCAAAACTCATACCATTATACATCAAACAATATTGGTTCCATTACCCAAACCTTTGTGTTACCAGAATTTGGTACTAGACTTTCTTCAAGGTTTGACATCAATGAAAACCAACCCAATTAATCAACAATCTACCCCTTTGACATCGATGGCAACACTTTGATGCAATACTGAAATCATATCACTCATGATCCCCCTAGAACCATGTCTGCATTTATGTGACCAACGATCCCCTTGGAACCATGCCTTTGTATTCTACATCTAATAAATCTTTCCCCCTTTGTCATCAATGGAAAAGGTATCTTTCCATTTGGGTCTTCTCCCCTTAACTGACTTGTCTAATCTCCCAACCTAAACTGTCCTCTTTATGGTGCTTCCTCATGTACATCTAAGACATATAAGATAAGCATTCAAAAGCATTCATTTTGGAGTACAAATAACTCCCAGTCTATGGCGAAAATACTCAAAGGCTTCCCGTGGAAATGGTTTTGTAAAGATGTTTGCCACTTGTTCTTTTGTGCCCACATATTCAACTCTGACGTTCTTTTCTGCAACATGTTCCCATAGAAATTGATACTTGATTGGAATGTGCTTCGTCTTGGAGTGCATCACTAGGTTCTTTGTTATACTGATGGTGCTTGTATTATCACAATATATTTGAATGGATTCATCATACTCAACCTGTATATTTGTCAGAGTTTTTTTCATCCATAGAACCTGTTTACAACATGTTGTTGTTGCAATATACTCTGTCTTGGCTGTAGATAAAGAAAATGATAATTTTTTCTTGCTTATCCATGATACTAAACACTCACCCAAGTAGAACGTTGCTCCACTGGTGCTTCGTCAGTCATCAATGAAACCTACCCAATCTGCATCTGTGTAGGCAATAAGTGATAGATCCTTTCCTTTTGGATACCATAATCCAAACTCTTTTGTTCCTTTGAGATATTTGAATATCCTCTTCACTACTAATACACGTGATTCCTTTGGTTTTGCTTGATTTCGTGCCACTTTTCCAACTGCCTGCATTACATCTGGTCTGGATGTTGTCACATATAGTAGGATACCAATCATTGATCTGTATTGCCTCTAATATGTAGACTTTGAATCAACATCTTTGCTCAACTTGCAACTGGTTTGCATGGGAGTGATAATTGGTTTGCAATCTTCCATTTTGAACCTCTTTATCATTTCTCTGATATACTTGGTTTGGAAAATAAAATTTTCTTGGTTTCTTTGACATATATGAAGACCTATAAAGAAGGATAGTTCTCCAAGTAATGAAATTTCAAATTCATTATGCATGTCCTTTACAAATTTCTGGCTTAACATGTCATCAATACTTCCAAAAATAATATCATTAGCATAAACTTCAATTAATAAAATACTATCTTGAGTTACCTTGATGTAGATGTTATTGTCTGCACTTCCTTTTCTGAACCCTACATACTGTAGATATTTATCCAGTCGAGAGTACCATGCTCTAGGAGTTTGTTTTAGAACATACAAGGCCTTCTTTAATTTACACACATAATCTGCGTTCTTTGACAACTGAAATCCTTTTGGTTGTTCAATGTAAACTTCTTCTTCAAGTTCCCCATTCATAAAAGTTGATTTTACGTCCATTTGATACACTTTAATATTTTTGGAGCATGCATAAGCTAAAAGCAATCATATTTCTTCCATTATGGCAACTGGGGAAAATGTCTCTTCAAAGTCGATTCCTTCAACCTGTGCATATCCTTTAGATACGAATCTAGCTTTATTCCTTGTACCCTGTCCATATTCATTCAATTTATTCCTATATACCCATTTTGTGCTGATCACATTCTTATCCTTTGGTCTTCAAACCAATTCCCAAGTGTCATTTTTCTCTATTTGATCCAATTCTTCATCCATGGCCTTATTCAAAAATTCATCCTTGTTGGCCTCTTCAAAACAGGTTGGTTCAATCGTAGATGAGAGTGCTAGGTGTGTGTTTTCTGGTGAACAGATTCTTCTTCTAGTCTCAACTCCTTCATATTTGTTTCCAATAATCTGATTTGAAGGATGATTCTTATGTACTCGTCTTCTAGGTGTGTTTGGAGGCACTTGTTGAACTTTCTCTTCTTCTTCTGTCAGATCCTCTTCATCTTCCCCTTCTACTTATTTTTCATCTTCTACTTCTTCTTCATAAAGTTGTTCCATTGATTCATTTTCTTCTTCCTTTAATTCTTGTCTACATGTTTCATCAATTCTTACGTTGATGCTTTCCACAACTTTTTTCAATCTTAGGTTGTAACACTTGTATCCTTTCCTTGTACTTGAGTAACGAACAAGTACTCATTTTTCCACACGAGAATCAAACTTTCCCATTCTACCATCTTCTCTTTTGATGTAGCATTTGCTTCCAAAAACTCTGAAGTTCTTCACATTTGTTGGTCTTCCTTTCCATAGCTCATAGGGAGTTTTGTCAGTGTTGTTTCTGAGCATAAATCTATTTTGAATGTGAACTGTTGTATGCACCTCCTGTGTCCAAAAGATATCTGTCAATTTGGAATCCATTAGCATTTTTCAAGCCATTTCCTGTATTGTCATGTTCTTTCTTTCAACAACTCCATTATGTTGAGGTGTCCTAGCAATAGATAATTTATTTTTTATTCCATGCCTGTTGCAATAGTCCATAAATTCCTTTGAAGTGAACTCTCCTCCATTATCATATCTCAAGCATTTGATTTTTGAATCCATTTTATTTTCAACCATTTCCTTCTAGACCTTGAAATTTTCAAAGGCTTTTGACTTATTCCTAAGAAAGGAAATTGCAGTCATTATTGTATAATCATCAACTAACAACATAAAGTATTTCTCACCTTTTAAACCCTTTGTTGTATTTCATCCAACTAGATCAGTATGCACAATTTCTAGTGGTCTTGTCGTTGAATATTCTTTTGATTTAAACATGGTGTTTGTTTTCTTTCCTTGTTGACAATGCTTGCATAAAGTGTTGGTTGGTTTCGTGATCTGGGGAATTTCTCAAACTTCTTACCTTTTTCTAACTTTGACAAGGTTATCAAAATGTATTTGACCCATTCTTCCATGACATAGCCAACTTTCATCTTCGTTTCCTAGGAAACACTTTTCATTTCCAATTTCACTTAATACATATATGTTGCTTGAAGTTCTCACAACTATTGCGATCAATTTTCCTGAACCTTCTTTTATTATCTTTCACTTTTGTGAATCGAAAGTCACTTTATGACCTTGGTTACACATTTGACTCAAACTTAGAAGATTATATTTCATATCTTCTACTAGAAGAACATTTTCTTCCTTGGTATTCTTGTTCCCAATTATGTTTGTGCCTTTTCCAATGATTTTAGTTGAATCATCATTTCCGAAGGAGAATGATCCATCTCTTTCATTTATTAATGTAAGAAACTCGTCTCTATCACCTTTCATGTGTTTTGAACAATCACTGTCAAAATACCAACCACGTTTCTTCTAATTAGCTTGTAGAGTGAGTGTTCATTCTTCATTTCTATATTGGTTCTTCTTTGTTATCCATGTCCTTTTCTGAGGTTCCTGTATGTGACTGTTGTTGTTTTGTTGTGTTTCTCTAGGAGGGACTGTCATTCTACAATATTTGGACATGTGTCCAAAGTTGTTAAATTTGTATCATTTCACTTCAGTGCTCAAATATTCAAACCTATTTTAACTTCTTCTCTGTGTTTCACTAGGCCTTCTTGGATAACCATTTTGTGTATGACTTTCAAAGTTGTTTATGTTCCTGTTTTTAGCTCTGCAATTCACAACTCTATGTCCACAATTATTACATGCATAACATAAACCAAAAAATATAGTTTGATACCTGGGAGTTGAAGATATTTTGAAAGGAGGTACTCTTATGAATCCTTCTTCTTCCTGAGGCCTATCTATTTATGTCGGTCGTTGATTTTAAAATTTGAATCTTCTCAGTGGAGAAGTGTCCCTGTAGTTTTATTTTTAGACCTTCCTATCCCATTTGATTGTTTATGCATAGTTTTTTGGATATGTTTCTTGTTCTGTTGTTTTGGAGCTTGATCCCTTTTCTTTCTGATTGTATCCAAGTCTAGACTTTTCATGATGAGGTTTTTGACTGTTGATAATGTCATTCAAAACTTTTGAGTTGTTCTGCATATTTTTCTTTCTAAGATCCTTTCTTAATGTGACAATTTATGCTTCCAAATTTCTCGTGATCTCCTCTCTTCCTTCTAGTTGTTATTTAAGTGTTTCTTCAATTCTTTTATCTTCTTCAATTTGAACCTTCAAATTTGTGATCATTTGTTCTAGTTCCTGAATGTCTTCTTTTTTGTCTAGTTCCTCTTGTAGTTTCTTCTTTTTCTTTTGTTCTCTTTTGATAACTTCTATGGCCCACACCAATTCTTCTTGGTAGTTAACTTCTTCCTCTTCATATTATTCTTCAGAGTATTATTTATCATAGTCTTCTACTTCCATGAATAAAACTCTTTTTGTCTCATTGTCGCTGACTTCATCTTCATCTGATGATGATATGTCTTCTTTGGTGCATAAGATTTTCTTGAAAACTTTCTTTGTGGTTATTTTTCCTTTATATGTTTGTTTGATATTTGAGTAACCTTCATCATTTCTCTTTTTATTATGAGGAAATTTGTTAGCAAAATGACCAATATCATCACAATTAAAATAAATCAAAGGAATCTTACCTCTATACATGTCATTGGTTCCCTTGTTCAATATTCTAACAAAGTTGGTCACTTCTTCATCATCTTCCGAGATGTCACTACTACTGCTATGTTATTTTTCTTTTATTTCCCTTTTGCTTTGACCTTTTGTATGCTTTGAAGGTTGCTTCTTTTATATATGGATTTTCCTGTTTAGTTCTCATTTCATATGTTGTGAATATTCCATGTAGTTAGTCCATGCTTATTGAGTTTAGATATGCTCTTTCTTATAGTGTTGATATCTTAGGGTCACATCTCATAGGAAGATATCTTAGCACCTTTTGAACAATTACATATTCTTTGATTTCTTCTCCCAATCCCAAGATTGCATTTACTATTTCATCGAATCATAAAAACTAAGCTGCAATATTCTCATCTTCCTTCATCTTTAGTTGTTCAAACTAACCTCTATAAGTTTGAAGCTTTGTTTCTTTGACTTTTGAAACTCCTTCATAAATATTTCGAAGTTTGTCGCAAATCTCTTTAGTGGATTTACAATGTACAACTTTGGTGAATATCGATTCTCCAAGACCATTCGGAAGTGCATTTATGGCTTTGTAATTATTCTGACCGAGTTTCATTACTTTGTCATTTATCGGTGGAACTATTGGTGATGTGTATCCATCTAAAATTGATTGCCAAATTTCAAATACCTGTGCCTGTATATATGCCTTCATCCTTATGCTCCAAAATGCATACTTTTGTCCATCAAACTATGGTCTTCCATTTTTATACATGTTGTTTCTCTCCATGATCTACCTTTCAGTGGTTAAACTGCTTTCTGAAGGAACTTGATCTGATACAAATTGTTGGATTACTAAGAGGACATGTGAATAAAAAATAGAGCAATCTAATCCTTTTTAACCATATAATGCAAGTGTTATATCAATGTAGCATTATCATCCAATATTTCTAGAGTAAATAAAAAATAAAGTAATAAAAAATTATACACATACACAAGACACCTGTGTTTTTATGTGGAAACCCAAAGCGAGAGAAAACCATGGAATGATTTTTCTTATATGTCTTGAAGAATTACATTCATTTGAAGCACTAACTTCCTTTTTTTTCTAGCTTCAACTTGAAGGAGGCTCCAACCCCCTAGTTTCTCAGGCTACAACCTAAGGCAAGCTCCAAATCCCCAATTCTCTGGCTACAACCAGAAGGAGGCTACAACCTCCGATGTTCTCTGACTACAACCACCTGTCCTTTCCCCGTTCAACTGCCCTGACGTATAAGTAGAATGAAGAAACCAATCTCACACTATCACCATGAGATATACTTCTTTAAACCTGTACCAATCAAACTACACCAAACAACGTCTACCAATAACCTAAACCATTCATCACCCTATAATCAACCTGTACCATAAACAAGTGCATCAACCATGCACCAACCTGTACCTCAACATCAACCAAAATTCCTCATAAATTTCATCATCCAAATCTGATTTGTAACTCTGTAATAGACCTGGTGTATATGATCACATACTTGCAAACCTTCCTTAACTTTAACAACAAGATACTAGCATTTTCATCAAACTTTACTTGAGTCTCACATGACTAGTTTTTGATTAGTCAACAACCCTAACTTGAAATAATCATAACTATGTACCTGTAATGAATAAATATATGAAAATAATACACAATATTATCCAGTGTGTTTTATGCAATTCCTCTAGGTGTCACTACTTGGAACCTCTCATAAAAGGAGCTATAGAAATTATGGCTTATTAGATATCCTTTTTTTACCTCAGTCACCTGTAGTGATTCAATATTCTCAAGTGTTATTGAAATGAGAGAGCCTTGCCTCTTATTTATACTTTCAAGTAGCTTCCTTAGAAGCATCTTCTAGACTACTTTGTCCACATAGCCACTTTGTCCATATACTCACCTATGTCCAACTTTGTCCAATTTTCCACTTGTCCATATATAAAATAGCCACTTGACTACTTAACCCATTTTTCTCATTTTAGGGTTAGCCTTCTTATAAGCACTTTACATAATTATAAATTTCTCCATTTACTTTATTATTTAAATAATCCTCCTTGACTTTGTCACTTCACTTTATTATTTAAATAATCCTCTTTGACTTTGTCACTTCACTTTATTATTTAAATAATCCTCTTTGAATTTGTCACTTTAAATTATTATTTAAATAATCCTCTTTGACTTTGTTACTTCACTTTATTATTTAAATAATTTCTTCTTTGCAATAAATTTAACTTCTTTGACCTTTTGGGGCTTCAAGCCAACATATGAGGGTCCTCCAACTTCATAAGGCCGTAACTCTCAAACAATGAGGAGTTATGTGACATTCCATAGACCACTAGAAATGGCATGACATGTACTATCCATCTATAATAGTATTACTTGAAAATATATCAAGACTCATACCATTATACATCAAAAAATATTGGGTTCATTACCCAAACCTTTGTGCTACCAAAATTCGCTACCAGACTTTCTTCAAGAGTTGACATCAATGAAAACCAACCCAATTAATCAACATATTCAACACTGTGTGAGAAATTGGGTTTGGTTGCACAGAGTGGAGAATTCCACAAAGTCCCAAATTATAGAGTAAATACTGACTATCAATTGTTGGGTACAAGTGTCCATAGATTTCCAAGTATTCTGAAATTCAACTGTATAGAGGATTGTGGGTGAAAGTTATTTTGGTGTGAAAAGTTCGAAAGCACCGAAGAACTATAGTTAATCCTAGCCATTGATCAAAGGAGAGTATTAGTTGTAGATCTATTCCCTTCAAAAATCCAACATTCGACAGTTCAGGAGTGTGGGGGTTATCTGGAGAGAGAAGGGCCCAAAGCTTGAAGCCCAGAGTTAATCACATTAATTGGTTGTGGGAGGAGTGTGAGCCATTTATTTGAGTTTGACGTTCAGCTATCTAGGAGGTAGTGTGTGTTGGAGTTGGGAAACTTCTGAATCTTGGAGTCCTAAAGTCTCTTATTTGATCTCAGTCATAGATCAAGGAGAAAAGTGTGGACCATTGATGAGAAGTACAAGTATAGGGAAGTTTCGACACTTCGAAACTTCGCCACTTCGGTGACCAATGGAGACTAGGAAAACCCCCTTAGTGTTGAAGTCATGAAGTGTCAAAGCTATGAAGTGTTGAAGCTATGAAGTGTTGAAGCCACAAAGTGTAAAGCCACAGTCCGTGAAATCACACAGGCCTTCAGATATGGAGCGGAGGAATGTGGAACGTCCATTTGATTGATGATGTATCATAGGACATGTGGTAGGGGTGTCATTTGGGGACACGTGTAACCTAGATTAAGTACCTTTTGGACCCCAACCAGTTCATTTTTTTATGACATGTGGCTTTGATGCCATTGATCGACATCACCATAGGTCACATCAACATTCCATGTCATCTCTAGGAGTATGGCCTCTAGGGGTGTCCAACAACTCTACCAGTGAAAGTGTCGAATATCGAAGTCGCGAATTCACTCATACCATCGATTGAAGATCCATTTGGAACCTTTCTCAACCATTAGATCAAGAAGTGGAAGGATGGCTTAAGCACTTCGACAGATATTACTCCAGGGAAGTGGAACGAATCGAGAGTTGTAATGTTCCGGAGTCCCATAGCATCAAAGTCCTGAGTTGATTAAGGTCATCCATCCCAACACTTGATTAAGTCATGGTCGTTGATCTCGTTGAATCCTCCATATGGGGAGAGATCATCTAGTCAACAATAGATCAAATCTCGACCGTCTGATTTGCTAGTGGAGCTAATAGAAGGGTTTTGACAAATTTTTACTTTGGGAGAAATGGAAGACTGAAATGGGATAATAGTCAAAGGCCGAAGTCTAGAGGACTTAGTTCCAACATCAGTCTCATGATAAGGTAAAGGGGTTGAGGAAAAAAGGGCCTATAACTAATCAATCCCTCGGAGATTTTGCGAACAATCTCTTATGTAGAAGAATAAGGGAAAAGTGCTAAAGGAAAGTCGTTAGAGTGGATAAGTGTTATAACCCTAAATTGCACCACACATGCTTACCTGGCATCAGGCCAACTCATATCTCTTCCTTGCCAAAGCCATGCTAAATAAACTCTGGAAAACCTTATTAAAACAAGTGGCACACACCCTAACCCTCTACTGCACGCGTTGGAACGCTGGCAGGCCTACTACTGCATGCGTTGGAACGCTGGCTAGCCCACTACAGCCCGCGTTTACCTAACAAAGAACAAAAACATGAAAGTTTCTGACGGGACAAAAATCTTTGGGTCAGTTAACTGAAACTCCCAGCCATGCATGGCCGAGAGTTCGTCCAAAACCCTAGCTCCTTCTAGCCTATAAAAGAAGGGGTAGGGGTACTATTTGGGGGAGGAAAAAGATAGCAAAGAAACTCTGCCCAATTGCCGAATCCATTTGTCCCAACCCTTTAGCCTTTCCTCAAGATTAAGGAGAATTCAAGCAAAGCAATTGGAGGACAAAGAAGAGGAGGAGCCCAGGATCAGGATCGAGGAACGGTGGTCGATCTCTATCACTATTGTAAGTTGATTCATCTTGAGATTAATAAAAGAATACTTTTCCCGTCCCAATGCATGACTTTTATATGTTTTATTCGATTTATGCTTAATCTCTAACCATCTAGTAGAATAATAGCATGCATGCATAGTGTTTTGTCTCGATTGCAGGATTGTCTTTGGAAGGAGTAGCGCAAGCAAGTGGACAAAGCGCAATGGAGGATCTACATCAACGTCGATAAAAAAGGTTAGTAGGTCTTTTCCATGCTTGTGTGTGACAAAGGGGTTTGAGTGTTGGGGTGATAGGTGAAAGGTGATTTATTTAGGGTCATGATCTGCATGCAAGTTTAGCCCTAGCTTGTTAGTCTGTAGGGTATTATTTACCAACAACAGAATTGGCGACTCCACTGGGGATATTACTCTTAGGGTTTCCAGATTTAATTGAGGTTTTTGGGTAGTTCAAAGAATTATATTTTCTGCTTCTTTGTTTTTCTATTTTCTGTTAGGTCAGAGCTAGCAGGGAACCTAGTTCTTAATACCAGCTTTTCCTTGACTGTTGTTTGACATTTATTATCGGGACACACAGAGGTACACGCGGCCTGCAGAAGGCTTGCACGCATGTAACCCGCGCCCTAACCTTCTACAGCCCGTGTTTGAACGCTTGTTGTAGAGGTTTCAGTAGCGTGTAGGACTCAGAGAGATTAAGAGTCAGTCTCCTCTTCCCTGTCAGAATTTTACGTTCTCAGGGGGATTTCTGGATCCTGTCTGGGTCTTCCTGGTTCAGAGTCTTGTGTCAGTCCGCTTTATTGTGTTTTTTATTGTTTGCATTTATTTTCCTTTTCTGTTAAAGAAGAAGCATCCAAGCCTTTAAGAGACCCTGGTTGTCAATACCATAGGCCTTTTCAGGTCTAGGCTGCCTGTTTTTTGTTTTGTCTTAGCATTTATACCAACCCGCGGCCTGTTCAAGTTTAGCCCGCGGGTACCCACGCGCTGTTATATCTCAGCACGCGTTTGCATGCATTCTGTTTCAGTGACAGTTGCAGGATTGATTGGTTGCTTTTCATCCTGGGTGGGGCATTCATCCCCTCCTGTGGTGAGAAGTGTTCCTCTCAGGGGTGCGAGTCTAGGGCTGCACAGTCAGTAGGTTAGGGCCTCTTATCCTTAGCCTGTGTTTTTCCTAGTTGATGTTTTAATAGAAAAGACAAAAGAAAAAATTTGTTGTATGGTTTTTAGACAAGTGTTATAATCGGTGCTTTCTAGATTTCCTTTGTGCGTCGTTGCTCTAGTTCTTTGCGATCTGTGCTTTAAGCCATAATTTTATTTTGTTTTCTTGGTTTTGTGCTTGTCGGCATTTTCCCTTTGTTGCTTCATTTTGCAATTAAATAAAAAAAAAATCTCTTGTCCATTTTCTTCTCTGTTTGAATATTTTATTGCTGCATCAGTAGCTAGGAAGAAGTCTTTTTTCATAAGTTTTTTCATGAAATCTTAGAAAATTCGAAAAGAAAAAGAATTATTTCTTGTTGAAAAGTTGCGGATTTTTGCATTTTTTGTAAAAGTTTTTGTTTCCAAGCATTTCTTGTTCATTTTTCTTTGAGTCTTTACACACCATCAGTTTCACCTTCATACCTTGTGACGTAAAAAAGCCTATTAAAAGAAACGCTAATTAAAAACTATTAGACTTTTTGTTTGTAGGGTTCATACACTAGCTCAGGACTAGGGCCTTGGAATAGGTTGGAGAGTAAATTCTGCAAGGCCACTCAAACCAAACATTGGAGTCTGTCATAGGGAGTGTAGAAGTCCAGTTACGTGAAAGTTATCTGGGACCCCCCTCTAACACAGGGGCTAAACACAAGGTCGTGTAAGGAAAGGTAGTGGAGATAACCCCTCCAAAGCCGGACCGAATGTAGTGGAGAACACATATCGAGGATTTGTTGAGGGATTCTGCCGTTTGCATTTTCCACGGAGCTTCATGGGTCTCGAATTCGTTCGAGGTCCTCAGTTGTCTTTCGGACCATTTTCTCTCGATACCCTTGACAAGTTTCAAGCTTGATACCCTGCTCATTGTGGTCTACCCGACTATCGACTGTACCCGCCTGGTGACTATTCGCGTGCTGGAAAACTAGTTTCCAATCTTTTCTAGGGACATACACAGGTGACTGCGGGGGTATACCGTGGTACCTAGGACAAACATCAGCCCACGCTTTGCAGAGTATACCCAGAGGGTGCTTCCATATTCGAGTTGCACTTGCACCGGTAAGTTGCTCTAGTGTTGGTTGTTGTAACTGTTCTTCAAAATAGTTAGTGATTGTTTGTATTATCTCATAGGGGATTATTTTAGTGTGTGTTACTGTTTGTTCATGTAGAATACCTTAGTGTGTCGTGAATCTTCTCACACAGTGGAGGATTCAGAGTTCCGCCGGCCACGAAGGCTTATGGGCCTGCCGCTGGTTATACTGGAGCCACCCCCGCCACCATTGAGGCGGAAGCTAGACCAACAAGGGTCTTTTGAAGCAACTGGGTTACCAACCATTGAGCCCGAACAACCCCCGGAGGAATCGACCACCAATATTGGATTGGTTGAAACCTCAACCACTGATACTTGGCCGCAAGTGATTGTGCCAATTCAATTTTACGAACGCCTGTCAGTGCCTCAAACAACTATGGAAACAAATGTTATTACTTCCTCTGGGAATTCTTCCATTCCCATCACCATTGCTACCACAAGAGAAGATTCTCCTAACTTGCCTTTGTCGGTGGTTCGGGCCACTATGGTCTCGGCCGCAACTATGTCGCACAGTGGACCGACCCCATCTATCGTGGTGGCCACACCTCCCTTCACACCTAGTGCGA
>ML778732.1:104313-127315 GCA_009831015.1 Picea engelmannii | reverse complement strand
GAAATGGTACATAGAGCTTGATCGTTCCAGATACTCTTGTTTTGGCGAACTGGCAATGGCCTTCCTTAACCATTTCCAGTTACCTGTGAGATACGATGTCGGCACAGAGTTGCTAGCCAATTTCGAATAGACGACAACCGACCATATCTCTGATCACATCCGAGAGTGGTGACGTCGAAAGAGTCTAATCAAAGTACCAGTTCCACCAGCATTCCTGCTTGAGTGGTTCCTTAAGTCTTTAGTACCGCAATTATCCAAAGACGTTGTAACTTTTGGGGTTTTCTCCAAAGAAGATGCCATCATGAGGGCTCAACAGTTTGAGCTTATCTATTCTCAGTCTATTCTTTTGTACAACATCCTTCCGGATGCACCACGATCGATACTGGATAAAACCAAACAGAGAGCCAGAACACATGCCGACAGTATCGTTGGTTCGACACAAACTAAGCCTGCTGAGCAATTGACAAAACAATTGCAACAGTTATCTATACAACACTCAACGGCCAGCCAGACTACTTCTTTGGCTGCTCCTCCTACCCAAATGTCGAAAGTACACTCCGTATAGACGACTAACCCAAAGGCCACCCAACAGCCTGAAGGGAAGAAAAAACAACGCAATAAGGGTAAGGGGGATAAAAAAACCACTGATAATGCTGGCGAGGGCACCACGGAAAAGAGGAATGCGAGGTATCCGTGCAATTTATGTGCGGAAGACCACCCAACCCATCAATGTCCTCGACTTGCGGAGGCCCAGACATTTGTCACACCGCAACAACAAGCCGTGTTGACTAATCCCTTTCAGCATGGGCAAAATTTAACTCAAGCCTCTACAAGTGTGGAAGGGGGAAGCCAGGAAACCTGCCCTCCTCCAAACAACTCCTCATCCGCGAATGTATACATGGTTAGGGGTGATGATTTAATAATGACTAGAGCGCATGACTATAGTAAACCAAGCACCTATGAGAAGGGAAAAGAAGCCGAACTCCCATCTCTTCCTCTACAGATTGAGAAGAAGTTGAGAGAAACGATGCCACGCATTCAAAAGGTGCGTTTAAGAGAGCTTCTCACAATCCAAACGCAAGGGCCGCCCAGAACTACTCTGTGGTAGAAGATTTATCCCAAACCCCTTGTGCTATGTCTGCTTTGGAGGTCCTCCAAAGTTTCCCTGCTCAGAGGAAAACCTTGTTGAATGATTTAGGCTCTACTGAGACTTGTAACCTGGGTACCATCATGTTAGATACAATTGACTTGAAACCTCGTCTGCCTTACCACGTCGTGTTTCAGATAGTAGTGGCTCATCCCACGAAAACTTTTACATGGAATATCTTCTACACAGTGGTCGACGAGGGAACTTCGACTTGCGTTATGTCGTTAGCATGCTGGAAAGCCATTGGTCAACCCGAGTTGTCTCCATCACCTACTCTCCTCACTGCGTTCGACGGTCGTTCTTTCTGACCACATGGTATCATTCCTTCCTTCCCTGTGCAGTTAGGCGGGAAGACCGTGTGCATTGAAGTAGAGGTAGTTGATGCCCCCCTCGACTATAACCTCTTGTTAGGTTGAAGTTGGACTTATGTTATGGAAGCGGTGGTTGCTACAGTTTTCTGAGTCTTATTGTTTCCACATGAAGGTCGGATAGTGACCATTGATCAATTTTCCTTCTCTAGACCTGACCCAGCTTTGGGGGCATCCACGGTTCCCATGATAGATAATCCTCAAGCCGGTGTCATTAACATAGGAGTTGGTTTGTGCCCATATTTGATGGGTACTTTCGATTACCCACCTCATGGCGATGTCAAGTTTATATCGAATCATCACAAGGCTGAGATTTTTCACGTTTCGTCGTTTCGCACGACTTACTTTTAGGATCCGTGGATTATTCCTTCCCCATCAGCCACGATGGATGAGACAGGGCACGCTGGCATGTCCATGCCCTTGTCGGTCGCTGAAGTAGCGTACTCTTTAGTCCAGCAAACTTCAGCTACTCCTGATCCGCCTACAACACAAGAGTCGGATCCACTTCTTGAGCCTATCTGGGCTCAGGGTTCTCTTGCTACCACTGATTCGTTAGAATTAGTCTTGCCTTCTGACGAAGTAGTAATCGAAGAAATGACTAGTCCGAACAAACCTTGGGAAGATCTTCATCACAGATCATATTTCCTCCCAGAGTTAAGCCGAATCGAGGTAGGAGAATTCACTATCGCCATGACGGGAGATCAGCCATGTCCCATTAACCTCTTAGCTACACAGAAAATTTATGCTGAGGGAAATATGGTGACTATCATTTCCACTATACCTATCAATATCTCCAGAACCCCTGGAATCATAGACAATGTTTTCGTCGGAGCATACAGCTCCCCCGAGGAGATGCCAGGCATCGACCCACAAACTGTCGATCATGAGATAACTTTGTTGTTTTTCAAGCTCGCTTTGAGATCTGAAAGCAACATCTGGCGAGACTACATTTATGCTTTTCGATCTCGTCCAGATTAAATGAGAAATGTAACCATTATAGAGTCTTCTTTAAGCCCTTTTCAGACTCCTTAAAGATGAAAAGATTGTCGAGTGACCTTGTTTCTTCACACTCGTTAAATTGGTCTAGAAGAACGTTCCTTAAATGGGTCTCCTTTTAAGCCCTTTTCAGACCCTCTAAACATGAAAAGATTGCCGAGCGATCTTGTGACCCTTCACGCTCGTTAAACTGAAATTTGAAGTCACGTCTGTCCGGCGATAGTTTACCCCTTTTTCGGTCCGGACGGTCAACTGTACGAACAAAGGAATACTCTATTGAATTTTCATTCTTTAGAAGAGTATCCTCAGGTTATATTTTATTCCTTTTTCGGGCCTGAGGGACTCAATTTACGAAAAAGAAACCCCCTCAGAGTCCATAGTTAATCTCTTTTTAGACTCCCTAAAATTGAAAAGATCATCGAGTGACCTTATTCTTTCACACTCGTTAAAATGGTCCAAAAGAATATTCCTGACGGAGTCCATAGTTAAGATTTTTTTAGACTCCTTAAAATTGAAAAAATAGCCGAGTGATCTTGTCCTTGTCACACTCATTAAAATGGTTTTGAATTGATGTCTAATCGGTGCTAGTTTACCCCTTTCTCGAACCGGCTAGACTATTGTCGAAAAAGGTACCCCAATGGAGTTTCCTTTTATGCTTTTTCAGACTCTCTAAATATGAAAAACCACCACGTTTCCCTTCTTTGGGATCATTAAAATTACATCGAAGGACGTTACCATTGTGTGTTCTATCAATCGCATCTGCATCCTTTACCTTTTAGCCTAGTAATAGTTTGCCTTTGCGTCTTAACACCTTTGACCACTGGAGGATTTTTCCCGAGTATTATTTCCTTGAAGAACATCAGTCTTGTCCTTGTGCCTTGAACTTGTATGTTTGTTGTATTCGTTCCTCCATTGTAACATAATATTCCTTTATTCTTTTTTCCAAATCATCAAAAAGAACAAAAAAAATCAAATATACCCCAAAAAGAGGATGGGAAAAGTATTTTCTTTATTGGAAGCATCATGAGTCGCCCTTGGATAAAGAACATCTATCTGTTTGATTCATCAGACTTTGGGATGTAGTACGACCTTAGGAAGCTTTGCTCACTATATTGAGTTGTGTCCTCCACCATTTGGTTACTCTTCCAAACATATGGAGAGTTTGCGTTGCCTCCTGCTTCGTAGACTCATGATTAACATATATGCTGCTTGAGTCTTATCACTTGTCATGCTATTGTCCAAGGGAAGTTTGAAACTAATCCTGAGTCAGCCCCTCTACAATATGTCTCTTGTCCGCATACCCGACCATCATGAATGTCCAATCAAGTCTTTGTTCGAAATCACTGAAGCCTTCAGTACGATCATCAAGATTATCAAGTCCATAACCGACGAGCCGTCGAAGACCTCTGGGTAGTGCAGTCGTACATTCATATTACACTCCTACCCGAGTTTTAGAAGATTTTGAAGTTGTTGCTCGAGATCTGAAGTACAACCATTAGGCCAAATCAGCTTCTTGGAGATGGATACTTTATATGTATATCTTTCTGATTTCGAGATGTAGCTCCACTGTGTATTATTCACGGCTACTCTTCATAGTTGTTTGACATGGATCTACAGTGTATTTGATTGGTAGCCATGGTTCTATTTTATTCCAAGCATGGGTATCCTCGCCTCGGGGAGACATTTGATATTTTTTGCACACGGCACCTCCTGATTCCTGATTCCTAGGCTCACTCATTCAACATATCAGTACAGATTGGTAAAGAATTGGTAATGTATTTCAACCATCAGATGCTCTTCTGACCTCACACATTAGGGGGCATCTGTTATAACCCTAAATTGCACCACACATGCTTACCTGGCATTAGGCCAACTCATATCTCTTCCTTGCCAAAGCCATGCTAAATAAACTCTGGAAAACCTTCTTAAAACAAGTGGCATGCGCCCTAACCCTCTACTGCATGCGTTGGAACGCTGGCAGGCCTACTACTACAAGCGTTGGAATGTTGGCTGGCCCACTATAGCTCGCGTTTACCTAACAAAGCACAAAAACAGGAAAGTTGCCGACGAGACAAAAAGCTTTGGGTCAGTTAACTGAAACTCCCAGCCATGCATGGCCGAGAGTTCGTCTAAAACCCTAGCTCCTTCTAGCCTATAAAAGAAGGGGTAGGGGTACTATTTGGAGGAGGAAAAAGATAGAAAAGAAACTTTTCCCAATTGCCGAATCCGTTTGTCCCAACCCTTTAGCCTTTCCTCAAGATTAAGGAGAATTCAAGCAAAGCAGTTGGAGGACAAAGAAGAGGAGGAGCCCAGGATCAGGATCGAGGAATGGTGGCCGATATCTATCACTATTGTAAGTTGATTCATCTTGATATTAATAAAAGAATAATTTTCCCATCCCAATGCATGACTTTTATATGTTTTATTCCATTTATGCTTAATCTCTAACCATCTAGTAGAAGAATAGCATGCATGCGTAGTGTTTTGTCTCGATTGAAGGATTGTCTTTGGAAGGAGCTACGCAAGCAAGCGGACAAAGCGCAACAGAGGATCTACATCAAATGTCGATAAAAAAGGTTAGTAGGTATTTTCCATGCTTGTGTGTGACAAAGGGGTTTGAGTGTTGGGGTGATAGGGGAAAGGTGATTTCTTTAGGGTCATGATCTACATGCAAGTTTATCCCTAGCTTGTTAGTCCATAGGGTATTATTTCCCAACAAAAATAAGCCCATGGTTTCAATCTGTGGTCACATGGAAAGTGGTTTGAAGGAAACACATGTGCACAATTCGAATTTTGTACTAGTTAAAGGATTTTTGGAATATTTTCGAAAATATCCTTTTGCAAAACAAAAAAAGGGGATGAAAGTGAGTTTTCGAGAAGCCATAACTTTCATCTCAGTTATCAGATTAGGGAAATATTATAGTTGTTGGAAAGTTGAATCAGAGGAGAATGACCTGGAATTATTCTAATTTGGATAAATGTGATGTAATTCTTCATGAATTAAGAAGAAAAATTACCTATAGCATTAATTGGTAGATTTCTATAATATGTTTAATTCTGACAAAAATGGTTACTTGTAGATTTGGTAGGATTAGAGATTTAATTGGATCAATTCTAGTCTAGGATTGGATATCATAGTCATGGAAGCATGACATTCCTAGAGAAATCGAGAAGAGAAGAATAGAAGGATTATTCTTTAGCTGCTACAAAGTTTGAATAAATTGCAGGTACGATAAAAGAAAGAATCCCCACATAATACATGAAGCTAGCAGGTGAATAGTTTCATTGATGGGCATAGAAAGGAAAATTAAGGCTCCATAGCCTTGAAGGTAGATATGTGTAGACAATTGCAAAGTGTGAGGTGAAAGAGAAAAAATAACTTAAGAGGTTTTGTGTGAATAATATCTATGTGTCAAGCATAGGAGTTCAAGGGAAGGATTTGTTAGATATGAGTTATCTACTTGTCTAAAAGTGTGCAGTAAAAGAAATCCACTTTTGATATCGAAGTTCGCAATGGAAGTAGGATGCCAATGCAGAGAAATTGGAGACAAAAAAATTAAGGCTCTTTCACTTGAAAAGTGTCATTGAATGAAAATAGACTTCCATTGGGAATGGTATTAAGTGTGAAAGGTTTGGTTTCACAGGGAAATTTTAATGAAGAAATCTAATGGAAAAATAGGAGTAACAATGTTTTATTCAAGAATGTTGTGGTATTAGAGTGATGGAATGTCCTAAGATTCTTCATTCCAAGGTGTTGGAATATTTCATAAAGGTAAGTTTTGGATATGACTTCCTAGGAGAGCCTGCTCAAAATAGAACAAATTGGTCGGATTGCAGAATTGAAAAGTGGAACTTGGATGGAAAGTATTCAGACCAGGGAACAATAGTGCAGATGAGAAAAATGGGAGCACACAAGGAAGAAAATGTCTGAAGGAATTCAAGGACAACCAACTACAACATAAATAAATAAATAAATACGTGAATTGAAATAGAAATCCACTAGAGTGCATGAGGCATATAATGAAGTTAAAAAGCATATGCATTAATAAGCATGCTAACAGTGAATGATTAGTGCATATGGATGTGTAATTGTGCATATGCACATGCTTGGATATGCATATAACATGCTTGTGAACTTAGAATAGTCTATTATCATGTAATATTGATGTTATGGAAATTGATTATGACTAATGATGGATTATGTATTCAGGAAAAATGATATATCATGGTTAAATATGTGGATGTTTCTGCTTCTTATGACTTACTTCCATGTGAAGACCCATGAGGGTGGTAGGTGTTTTCACTTAGTTCTTCACCCCTTCCCTCTTCTATCTTTTACCCTATCCATCCATAATTGTTGAGCTTTATTGTTGCTTGCTTAGCCTATTCCCCGTTTTTTATTCTTGATGACCTATGTTTGTCATTGCTTATTTGCACCGTTTGCTTGATTTCTTGAAAAGGATCACATGTTCTGGTCTGAGTTTCAAACACTTGTCATCATATTTTCCACTAATGAAGAAGAGAAGGTCCACCGAGTCTTTTGTGTGTGCGCAGGAGATATCCATGTTCGACAAATCATTTAACAACTCAGTAAGATTTAACAGAATGGATGACAAATCAAAATAGGACATTCTATCTCTAAACACAAGTGAATGACAGGATCGACTTTCCACGATGAGGATCTATCCATCAAGCCAGATCAATGGTTCCCGTGCAATCAGGATTTCAAATAAATGATGAAAATATGTTTGGTCGTGGAGTGCCTAACTACCGTGCTAATCCATATCGACGACATACCCATCCTCCACATCAATGGTCCTCGTTTCATTTTGGAACCCCCCGACCTTTCTACCTTTAATGATGGGGATGGGGGGGGGGGGTCCAGAATAGAAATTTCCTCACTATGGGCCCCACCTAAAGTGGCACTTTCTCATCATTTCAGACCGACCCCCCTATCTAAACTACTTACCACCTACCCCCCCTCCAGAATCCTGCCAACCTGCCTTTCGATATTACCCCTCTTACTGCACACCATCTATCCTCCACTCACTAATACTGTCTGTCACTACATAACATATGTTCCCCAATCACACTCTCGCTACTGCTCACCTCTCGCCACCTATCAACCTTCTGCCCAGATTGTAGATCACGACCATACCAATGACCACGGTTCATTTCGGTGACACAACATGCTCAGGCGTTACAACCCTTGAGCGAACCAAAATTTAAACCATGGTATCGTGGGGGAGGTACATGGCATCTTGTAGGGGATTTTGGGCTGAAAGGTAGTGTGGACCCAAACCACCCTCGACAACTCCCGAAATCATGTGCTTAAATGGCATCAGGTCACCATGTCTTCCACCTCCACTCATACTACTCCCTTGTTGGATGATCACCTCTGCGCACTCCAGTTCGTGACCAATTATGTCTTCTCCATGTCTGCTTGACTGAAAACAATACAGTTATCCAAGAAATATAGGAGGCAGTTAGTGGCGCCAGCACATGGTGTTTTAGTTGTCGAAAGTTCAATAAAGAAACATATAAGGCAAATATTTTCCCATGTAGTTGGTCACCTCCAGAGGCCTCAAATAGTTACTAGGCATGTCAAAGCTCAATACAAATCTTTGTTTTGTCACTCCAAGTCCTATTTCTGTCAATTTAGTTCCTCCAATGCATGCATCAGTTCTATCTCAGAGACAGTAGTGGTTTTTAGTCGATTAATTCCAACATTTTCTTAGATTAGATTAAAGAGTGGTATTTTGTGTGTGATAAGAACCACTTTTGTTGATTAAGTCCAGTGTGAATTTCACACATTGTACTCCATGCAATGTGAATTAGATTAATGAGTCTGTTCTACAAGCAGTTACCTATGAAACTCTGTTAAATAAGGGGTCTTTGAATGTTTTAGGGGTTGGGAGTTTTTAGAAGGAAGGTAGAAGTAGCAGAAGGATTGGACCTTCTTAGTTAACTATAAAGTTTTCTACCTAGTGAATATATGTTGATGATAATTGTGTTTCGTACCCAAATATTTATGTGTTGATTCTTATCTTGAATGCAGATTTTGTGATGTGTGCAATGTACATTTCCTTATTCTTTCAGTTATTGTCTTAGTTTATATTTTGTTGGTTATGCAACCTATTATACATCTATTGTTTAGTGAAAGATACACTATTTTTCATCCTATTGAATGATTTGTATCTAGATATTTGTGT
The DNA here is from genome assembly GCA_009831015.1 of Picea engelmannii. NCBI lineage: Eukaryota > Viridiplantae > Streptophyta > Pinopsida > Pinales > Pinaceae > Picea > Picea engelmannii. Next base: position 118,592 of record ML778732.1, on the reverse strand, counting down.
AGGTCTTGAGATATTATCTTAAATCTTAGTTTTCACGAAACAAGTGGTTCCTTGAATTACTTGTTGTTGTTGTCTGTGTGTGTATTTTCATACCCTCAATTTTCATTTAATACCCATACCATTAGAAAAGGAGAACCTAATTTTACACTGTGTGTCCTACTCTGCCAGAGAACCATATTTGAAAACCTATCCTTAAGCTTACCAACAAAACCAACGTATTAAGGAATAATCATTCCAAACTGATAGGTGGCCTAGCTTTGCCCTTTAACAGTCACATGTTGATCCGGATTTTATGAGCAGAAAGAAATGTCTACAAATTATTACTAGATTATTAACACATAATAACAGAGATATAGTAAAACTAGTTTTCTACTCAATAAGGAAATAAGCTGAAACTGTAAAATGCAGCGGAAAACAAACTTGTTGGAATGGTGGCGGCTTATCTTTGAGAAGAGATGTGAAGGTTGTGCTCATTTGCAAGAAGATAATTACAATGAGGCTCTCTAGTCATTTTTACAATAAACAGGAGTTTCAAAAACCCTAAACATCAAAAAACCTAACCCTAGGAGATAAAGCACCAAAAGTCATGTGGGCCCCGTTTGGGTAAGTCAGTACATCAACTTCCCGGGGTCATAACTTTTGCATACGATCTCCGTTTTAGGCATATTATAGCCCATTGGAAAGATCTATCTGAGGAATAAAAAAATTTAACAAAATTTCATGATGAAATTTTACAATCGCAACATACCCCAAAAAACATCGTTTAGGGCCTCAAAATGGCTCTAGAAGTTCAGGATTCAAAAAACTGCTAAAAATAGTAAATTATCAAAATTGATAGAAAGTTGTTTTGAGCCAGATGGAAAAGGTGGGTGGCCATAGATATCCACCTGGATTAATCCTCCATCCTTAGGAAGAAATGGTGTCCATTGCATTGAGTTCCCCCGTAAGATGAGGAAATTTCTACTGAATTTGGCCTCCGGTGAGCCACTTGCCTTGGTGCAGGAGTTGCCCTGCTTTGACGACTCGATAAAGATGGATCCTTTGTTGTTGAGTGCCCTTGATATGTGTTTCCACAATCTGATCACTATATGCTCGTTGTATGTAGTTGGGGTTGATCTTTTTTGGTATCAGTTGTTCTACTACATATGAGGTGTCCAATAATGGTGGGAAATAAGGTCGAAGGAGGTCCACGTTAAACACTGGGTGCAAGCCAAGGAAAGGAGGAATGTTGACCACAAAAGCATTATCCCCCATAGCCTTGGTGAGGGTGTATGGCCCATAATAAGGTGGGTGAAGCTTCTAATGGGGTCCTATAAGGCGTTCTTTCTGCAAGTGCAAGCAAACTTTGTCGCCCACCTGAAACTTATTTGGAACCTGATGTTGATCATGGCACTGCTTGTACTTGTCATTGGACTTCTGTAGGATATCTTGAACCTGTTGGTGGATGTGCTCCATCCTCTCAATGAACCGGGTGTCTTTTTCAGTCTTAGTTGGAGCAAGAGAGGAGTCAGTCGAGGTGAACGCAAGGGGACGTGCATCATCTATGGGACCCAATGGTTGGAATACCAACCCCACCTGAAAGTGGCTGTGGACAATTGAGCTATGCAAGGCTCGGTTGTAGCTATGATGGACATAGGGAAGACTCTCATCCCATGTGCGAGGGTGCTTGAAATTATACATGCACAGGATATGCACGATCATTCAACTTACAACCTCGGTTTGGCCATCTGTTTAGGGGTGGAAGGCCATGGATTTGGTGAGCTTGGTGTCTAGCAGTTACCAAAGGCTCGACCAAAATGTGCTAAGAAACAACTGTCCTGATCTGAGACAATGGTTTGTGGGATTCCAAAATTTACCCAGACTAGTTCAAAGAAGAGCTTGGTAGTGGCTTCTGCTGTGATGATCTTCTTGCAAGAAAACATAATCACCATCTTAGAAAAGAGATCGACAACCAAAAAAACACAGTCATTTCCCTGCTTGGTGGATGGGAGGCCCAACATGTAGTCCATTGATATGGATTCTCATGGACTGTCAGGAGTAGGAAGAGGGGTGTACAAGCCCTTTTTCTTAGTGGTTGGTTTGGAAATAGTGCAGACAATGCAAGACCTGATATACTTGTTGACCTCTTGTCGAAGTTTTGGCCAGTAGAAATGTTTTTGTAGCATCTCCACTGTCTTTTCGACGCTGAATTCTCCTGCCACCCGGCTGTAGTGGGCTTCCCAAGTCATATTTTCTCGCTCACTTGAGGGAACACATATATGGACCAGATGACACAACAAACCATCCTGAAGATGGAAATTATTGACAACTGCCTTTGCACCCAACATTTGGTAGGTGGTGGTGAAGTCCAGGTCTATCTCATAGAGTTGGGGCCATCTAGAGGTCTCATGGCCACATGAGTCTAGCACTGTGGTGAGTGTCGTGATTGGTGGTCTGCTGAGGCAATCAATGACGTGATTGTTGCTTCATGTTTTATAGTTGATGTTGAGGTGGAATTACTGCAAGTATGTGGACCACTTTTGATGGCGGTCATTCTGCAATTTTCCTTATGTCTGCATGAACTGCAATGGCTTATGATCAGTGTGGATGACTGTCTCCCTCCCAAGAATGTAATGTCTCCATTGATGGTAGGATTTCACAATGGAGTACATTTCTTTTTCATAAGTAGGGTACTTACAGACAACATTTGATAGTGTCACACTATGATAGGCCACAGGGTGGCCGTGCTACATGAGAACGACACCCACAACATAGTCTGAAGCATCGGTATCAATCTCAAAAGGTTGTTGCAGGTCTAGTAGTGAAAGTACTGGGGCTGAGCACAAGCGCTGCTTCAAATCATTGAACACTTGTTGTTGAGGCTAGCCCCACACAAATTTCACCTTACCACAACCCCTGGTTATTTAGCTGAGGGCCGATGCAATATGGGAGAATCCCAACACAAACTTGTGGTAGAAATTGGCAAGGCCCAAGAAGCTCCAAAGCTCAGTGAGTGTGTTTGGGTTTGGCCAGTCACGAATGACTTGGAGCTTGGCTGGATCCACATGTACGCCATGTTGATCAATGATGTAGCCTAGGTAATGGACCCTGTGAAGGATCATTTTTCTAAGTTGGCGTATGGCTTGTGCTGCCGCAGGATGTGTAGAACTTGTTGAATATGCTACAAGTGTTTGGCCCAAGTCTTGTTGTAAATGAGAATGTTATCAATATGCACCACTACAAAAGTATTGGTGAATGGTTGTAGGATACCTTCCATCATCCTCATGAAAGTGGTTGGAGCATTTGTTAGACCAAAGGGCATGACCAACCATTAAAAAATGAATTCCTTTGACTTGAAGGTGGTCTTCCATACATCTGTCTATTTTTATCGGGACCTGGTGGTTGCCAGAATTCAGATAAATCTTACTAAAGTATTTGGCCCCCATGAGTTGATCAAGGAGGTTGTCGATTTAAGGAATCGAGTATCGATTTCTGACTGTGATTTTATTCAGAGCTCGATAATCAATGCAAAGTCACTAGGTTCCATCTTTCTTCTGTACCAGCACGATTGGGCTCCCGCAAGGTGATGAGCTAGGATGGATGTGCCCCTTGTGGAGAAATTCTTGGATATGTCACTTGATCTCCTCATTCTCTAACAGAGAGTGGCAATAGACTGGCCCATTGGGAAGTAGTGTGTGGGGGGTCAAATCGATGGGGTGATTGACCTGGAAGTGCAAAGGTACCCTGGTAGGTGAGGATAAGATATATGAGTATTCTTCCATGAACTTATCTACTTGCTTCTACTGTGTGGAGAGGTCGCCGCAGAGACCCTGGATGTGGCTGTGATTTTTCTCTCATTCTGAGAGTGAATCACGAAGAATACAAACTTCCCCATATGATATATGACCTTCCTGCATTGCTTAGTAGAGATCAAGGAAATAACACTAGGTGGGACAACCTTGGGTATCCTGTACAGTTTCCTGTTCAAAGTAATAATAACACTATGAGGCCTAGACTTATATACATCATAACATTTCCATAAATAAGGTTGGCCCAAAAGAACATCACAAACTTCGAGAGGAGCAACATCACACAATACCTTGTGTTTGAAGGGCTTGATGTCATATGACAGTCGACACTATTGGCTGATGCAGAGATCGCTTCCTTAGCAGAGCCATCCAATGGTGTAGGGTTGTGGGTGTGGCGTTGTTGGCAAGGCCAGCCGCTTGACAACCTCTGCTGAGATGAGGTTCTTTTGGATACTACTATCAACGATGAAGTGCAGTGGGGTGAATTTTACCCACATCTATGAATGGAAGAGGCACTCTCCTTATTCTTTCTCGTCTGGTTCACCATGCTGGAGCTTGGTGGTAGCAACGGTGGCACTGGGTTCTGTGTCAATGATCCATATTCCCCTTTCTAGTTCTGACTCAGAGTCAGAGCCTTCATCTAATTCAAAGGCTTTCACTTCAACCACTAGCATCTTCTTTGAGTGGAAGTTAGCAGTGTTATGCCAAGGGCTCTTATGGAAGTCGCACCACCTCCCAATATCTTTCTTTGTCTTTCCGGTGTCCTTCTTTTCTTGTGGCTTGGACTGGTTGTCCTGATACTGTCCATCTTTTCTCTGTGGGTTGGGGCCACCCTTTCCTGTATTTTGTTGTGAGGGGTTCCCCGACCCAAATTGTCGGGTCTTTTGTTTGATCTTCTGGTTGATTTTGACAACATATCAGTAGGCCACGCCCAAGGATGAGATGTCCAGAAATTCCATTTCGGTCTGGATGTATCTATGAAGAGCACCGCAATACTTGAGCACCATATGTCTCTCTGAATCTTTGATACCCAGCTTCGTGCTCAAGGTATGGAAGATATTTGTGAAATCTGGCACTGCTTGGTCTCTTTCTTGCCACAGTGTGGTCCATTTGGTATACAAGTCGTCATAACTTCTGATAGGGTAGTATTGTTCCTTAATAGCATATCTAAAGGATTCCCAGGTGGCTATGACTGTAAATAATGAGGGTTCCTCTGTTTCCTTTTTCTCATAGAAATTTTCCCACCAATCCTTAACATGGGGAATGACTTTGAGGAGCACAAAAATAATCTTTTCTTTATTCAAAAAGTTATGGACATATAAATACCCTTCTAGTAGATTCAACTACTTGTCTACAACATATGCGTCTATATGAACTTCAAATATAGGAATATCAAATTTTATTTGTACCTTGAAAGGGGCGGTGCCTCTGCTCGAAGAAGATGCGTTACCTATTGGTAGTCGTCGAAGGATTTGTGCGAAATCATCCATCATCACGTTCCTCTATTGCGTGAGGGATTCCTCAATCAATAGTTTGAAAGGATATCTTGTCCTGTCATCTTTCTTTTCTCATTCCATGAGAGGTCGCTTGGGTGTGCGAGAGATTTTGTCCTCAAGAGAAACAAGCTCGAGACCCAAATCTTTGTACTCCGACCTCGTTGGGGACATGCATTAAGACGACAAAGAGAAAACCACTCTGATACAACTGATTTGGATTTTATGAGCAAAATGAAATAACTAAATATTATTACCAGATGCTTAACACATAATAACAGAGATACAATAAAATTGGTTTTCTATTCAATAAGGAAATAAGCTGAAACTGTAAAATGCAGTGGAAAACAAGCTTGTTGGAATGGTGGAGGCTTATCTCTAAGAAGAGATGTGATGGATGTGCTCATTCGCAAGAAGATGATTACAATGAGGCTCTCAAGGCCTTTTTATAATAAACAGGAGTTTCAAAAACCCTAAACATCCAAAAACCTAACCCTAGGAGATGAAGCACCAAAAGTCATGTGGGTCCCATTTGGGTAAGTCAGTGCATCAACTTCCCGGGTCGTAACTTTTGCATACGATCTTTGTTTTAGGCATATGATAGCCCATTGGAAAGATCTATCTGAGGACTACAATAGTTGTACAAATTTCATGATGAAAATTTTCAATTGCAACATACCCCCAAAAACGTCATTTAGTGCCTCAAAATGGCTCCAGAAGTTCAGGATCCAAAGAATTGCTAAAAAATAGTAAATTATCAAAATTGCTAGAAAGTTGTTTTGAGCCAGCTGGAAAAGGTGGGTGGCCACCGATATCCACCTGGATCACATGCAGACCTTAGGACCAACATCTTCTAGCATCACTACCGGTGAACATAGTAGAAAAATATCTTTCCCTTTGAGAACAACATTGATTAGATCTGACCTTTGATGGTGAAAAAAGTTCAGACACAGATAGGCTACCATCTTTCACCGGGTGAATCCACTGAGTAAAATTTAAAGAAGAAATATTGGCACCCAGAAAAGGATTCAACATATCCAAATCTAAAGACAACAAAGCCAAAAAGGATACAGTAGTCTCTGAGCCAAAAAGAAAACTAATAAAATCCATTATAGCTCAGAGATATACTTCCCCCCTCAAGGGAAAATCTCAACATAAATATCCTACGTATAATCATAATCACACGAGGCTTGAATTTTATATCCTTGAGAATCATAATTCCAAAGGAGGTCATACATCTCCAACTCCTGATTCCACTTCAACATCCAGTCTTGCATCCACCCTTGTATCTCCTATAAATCTTCAATTTCATATTATTCAAACTATGGTCGTTAACAAGATGGATGTCATAATTGCTGCCATATATGCACCCCTAGTGCTTCCTATAGGATTACATGCACTCCCAACCAAAAATTACTTGAAATATTTACCGAGGTATAATGGGGAAGTTGAGGTAACTGCTGAGGAATATCTAGTATCCTTCTATAGCTTTGCAGACAACTTTAACATTGATTATCCAGATGTATGGATGATATTGTTTGTATAGAGTCTAGATGGGGAAGTAAGAAAATGGTTCAAGGGTCTTCCTCTAGCCTCCATTTCATATATTGAGGTGTTGGATGAAACTTTCATAAAACAATGGGGATATAGGAGAGATTATCTCTACTACATCACTGAGTTTGGGGCCCTAAAGATAAATAATGGTGAATCTATCTTAGATTTCACCAAGTGATTCAATAATATGTATGGTAGAATCCCATATGAGATTAAACTAACTGAAGCCTCTGCCAAGATCACTTATGTCAATGCATTCGATGAGGAGTACTCCCTCCTCCTGAGAGAGATAAGATCAACCACAATGTTGTCCATGCAGGAAGAGGCCATTGAGGTTGAATCTAATATTTTGGAATCAGACAGATTAAAGACTAGATGCAATAAAGATAAGAAAAAAAGAAGAGAGGATTCCCCTGCCTCCTCTAACTTAGCCACATATGATCCAAAACTTGTTGAAATGACCAAAACTTTGAAGCATCTGACTTCTGAAATAGCTAAGATGAAGTGGGAATCTAAACAACCAAACATAACTTTTCAAGGGGATGGTAAAAGAAATCAAAATAAGGTCAAAAGGCCTAATGATGCCCCTCAAATAATGTAGAGAGAAAGGATAAATGTTGATGATAAAAGGGTATTTCCTCCTTTCCAAAACAATAATATTGAGGAGATGGATGTAGACAATGGTGTTGTGGATTACACTGTTGTGCTTTTCAGTGAAACAGATTATTATACCAGCCATTTAACACAACAAGAATATGAGGTAGCACAACTGTCAAATCAGTTTGATAATCAGATAGGGGAATAGGGAGTTATTCAAGGCCAACCCACAAAGAAATATTATTTGAGGATGAGAGAAGGGGCTCCCAAAGCCACTACCTCAGATAAAAAAAACAAGTTGAATTTCCTCCCAAGCCAAATCCAAGTAAAGGTATGTCATATAAAACTCAACCACCTTCTTCATCTAAAACTGCAGCCCCTAAAATAAAATAAGTTGATAGGCCACCAACCTCTTTCATCCTAGAACATGAGTTGAGCAAGATCAAGATCCATGTGCCTTTGACAGAATTGATGAAGAATGAACCTTTTAAAAATTCCATCATGAAAGTTTTGCAACCAACTTATCCTAGTGTATCTTATGATGTAATAAGTTTGCAGGATGAAAACCCAACCATTACTATGGGTCCACACATTGAGGATGGATCTTATTCTTCTCCTCCATTCTATATATCTTTGAATGTCCATGATAAGATCCTACACAACTGGCTTATGGACTCAGGATCCTCTCACAATGTCATGCCCAATTTTTTTATGGAAGAGCTAGGTATGGAGATCACCAAACCTTACCAAGACCTGTACTCCTTTGATTCTAAGAAAGTAAAATGTTCCAGACTAATAAAGGATATGGTGGTTTCTTTTTCACAATTACCCATGAAGAGTGTAGTGATGGAAATTATGGTGGCTGACATTACCCAAAAGTTTGGTATGCTCTTATCCAAAACTTGGGCTAAGAAGGTTGGAGGATCATTGCAAATGGACCTCACTTATGCCACCATCCCTATGTTTGGAGGATAACATAGGAGGCTATACAGAGAGGTAAGGTTAGCCTACATTTTTAGTGACCATCAGAACCTAAGAAATCACCCAATTTACATTGTTGAGGATGATATTGGCTCATCTTTCTTTCATTTAAATGATGATGAAGCTAAAATATCAGTTAGCCAATCCAAAGATCAACCACTGAAAGGTCAAAAAAACAAATTATGGAAGATGTATTTTGATGGCTCTTCATCAGGGGAAGGATAAGCTCTATGTATACTCCTCATTTCCCCTTCAGAATAAGTAATAACCCTCTCTTATAAGTTGTAGTTTGAGACTACTAATAACATAGTTGAATATGAAGCTCTAGTGTTGGGAATGAGGGCTTCCAAAGACATGGCCATTTATTGTGTAAATATTTTTGGTGATTTTGATTTAATCATCAATCAAGTAAGGAACATATATCAGGCTAAGCAACATAGGCTCAAGAAATAGAGAAACGAGGTATGGTATCTGATCGATAATTTCTTTCTAGAATTTAACATTTTTTTCATTCTCGAAGAATAGAATCAGAAGGAAGATTCTTTGGCCTTAACTTCCAACACTTTCAGGCCTCCCATTGGCCCAAATATTAAATATAAGTTGGAAATCAGACATAGAACTATCATACCAGACAACATAAAGCACTGGAAAGTATTTAGTGATGATCTAGAGTTGCAAAGATTTCTACACTCCATGGATGAATTATCCAATATCTCAATTGATCGAAAAAGTCAAGAAGGTGAAAATGAGGAATTAGAATATCAACAAACATCTCATCTGCTAAAGACAGTAGTTGGTCATGATATTGTGGAGCTGAAAACCAATCACATTCCAAGAGGACTAGTGCCATTGGAAAGGTTGTTTGACAGTAATGATGTTTACAATGGAGCTTCCATGAAGAATCAAGAAGAAGAGATAACAAATTGCAATATTGGGACCACTAAGAATCCCAAGATCATGAATTTTTCCAAAGCAATAGTTGTACAAAAAAAGGGTAGGTATGTCAATATCATTAGAAAGTTTTCTGATTTTTTTGCATGGTCCTATGAATGTTTGAAGACATTTGACACTAACATCATCCAACACAAAATACCTCTAAAGGTTGGTTCCAAACCATTCAGATAGAATATTCGTCAATTTAATCCCATGTTAATGTCCATAATTGATAAAGAGCTGAAAATAATGTTGTATGTTGTTGGCACAGGGGCATACCCAGGGTTCAAAGCTTCAACAACGCACCAATAAAAACCTAACTACCGGCCCTTTCAGCAATACTTGCGAAGCATATGAAGTCTCACCCGAGGTAGACTCAAGTGTCTATAACCTAGCTAAGACACATATCTGTGATGACAATGATTTAAAAAAGAACTTAGTAGTTAATATTCATTAGTACTTAACCCTTTATTCACATCGTAGGTAAAACCCTAATTACAAAACAATGAAGTATTCAACAATATCTAAGCATAGATGACCATTTAGCACATAGAATCAACAGGTCTATCATTCATCCAAGTTATTAAGAACTAATATACTATATCAGATTCATCTAACATACATAAATATTCAACACTAAGAATAAATCACATTAATGACACAAAGCAATCACAACACATGATATACGTGTTTCACCCCCAGCATGGGGCTATGTCCACCAACTCTTCATCTTCTTTATTATCTTATTTCAGTCCTCTTACATGCACAGATATACAAAACCCACTCCGCATAGGACAGGAGATCGGAGCGCACTTCACCATATCCTCCTTCCCCAGGCTTGGCACAACACAGAGCCTTCCTACAATCACTTGCACTTATCTCTGCAAGTTCTCAACACACAATATGCACAAAGCATTTACAACTATTTTCACTTAGCTCATTGGATTACAACTGACTTAGCACCACTACTTACATCGGAAATATACTTATTTACACTTTACAAAATGGACCTAAACATGGGTAAGACCCATGGGCTGACATCCCATACTCGTTAAATAATCTCTAAACACATAAATCTCACAAAAGGGGGCGAGATCCCATGATCTCCTCTTCGCCTAGCACTTCGTCTTCGACCAGCCTGTAGAAGTCCCAAAAATGGTCAAACAGGACCAAGGTTCTCCAAAACTTGGTCGAGAGCCAACATGCCCCCAACACTCAACCGTGACTCATATCGAGTCACTCTAATATGGGAAACTCTGCGTCGAAGGCCTCGAGCTTGGCTCGAGCTGCTACTTCACCAAATCCTCTTTATTGATAAACTCCTGAATGACTTTATCAGTCACCGTTCCTTCCAATCATTGTTCCACTATGGTGACTACTTGTTCTAGCTATGAACTTTGTCCCTCATCTACTCAAAAAGTGTGTAGACTTCATCCTGCATTGGATGTAGCCTTTGGGTCACTTCCATGACTTTACTCTGGATATCATGGACCTGTTGCTTAATGGTGCATTGTTCCTAGGACCTTTTCATCCTCTCGAATGATGACAACAACTTCAACTGAGCTTGTACTATCACTACTTGTTACTTTGCCTCCTGAAGTTGTGACTCCAATGTCCTTAGTTTTGAGTCCTCTCCAAGGAGCTCATAGGTTTTCACACTTCGATTGCTTCATTGATTACATTCTAAGGCCAATTCCTTGATTCTTTTGACTGCGCTCTGAGCAGTTTCTTCCCTTTGGTCTTGCACTTCTTGCGGAGTGCTTGGAATGGCTTGTAGTTCTTGTTCAACCACTCTTGCTTGAAGCTGCTGAATATCTTCAACAAGCTTCTCCACTTGAATTTCCACTGTGTCTTCTTCTATTTGTGTGAGGCTCAACATACAAAGAAGGGATCTAGTGACTGCCTCCTTGACACCCATCTGCTATGTGAGCAACTATTCTTTTTCCTTCTGGGTTTGTGCTTTATCCTCTACAAATTTCGCCTGAAGGTCATCTTTATCTTTTTGCGCAATCCGACGTTTCTCTAGGGATTATTATTTTTCTTGTTTTATTGCCTCTATGGCCTGCTCCTTTTCCTCCTAGACCTGAAGAAGGTGAGTCTTGGTAGAGTCTGCTAATCTGCGTAGCTAGGTAGGTTCATATCCTACTTCTATGTCCCCTGCTAACAACAACACATAAGACATTACGCGACTCAAATAAAGAGCCTTTTGTACCCATTTGAGCTCCGCCTCAATCTTGTCAGACACTGTCTCCTGTCTAGATTCACTTCACTACAAAATTTCCTCTGAGGTAACTGATACAATGATGATGATGAGGTCTATATCATCTACCATGAGCATAGTCTGAAATGGAGGTTTATTGGATTTTGACTTCTTTCGCGATGAAGGTTTCTTCGGGGAACCCTTAATTTTCTTGGATGTCTCAGCCTCCGTGATGGGATCCTTAGGCAGTGTTACTTCACCATGTTCCTATTTGTTTTCTTCCCCTTCATCCTCTTCTTTGTATACTTCATCACCTCCTCCTGCTTCAGGTGAATGTGGTGTAGTTTCCTTTGATGCGTTGCTCAATTCTTGTACCCCTTCCTTCTTTTTCCTGCTGCTACTACTGGGTGCATCATATTCTTCGCGGGTGACTACAAGACTTTCGATGAGGTTGGGGTTGGAGATTTTTGTTTGTTTTACAGGTACAAGGAACTTTGCAGGACATTGCTTGGTTATTTATTCCATGTCATCCTCTATGAGTTTGTAATAGGACTGGAGCTCTTCCTTATGTTTGTCCCCACATGCAGTGATGTAAATGAAATGCCTATCTGTGCAGAACTTCACAATTGGCCTAAACCTGTGTAGGGTATTCAACCTTATGCAAGGGAAAGATTCAATGGACCTCTTCAACTATAGATAATATGAGTGGAACATTGCTTTTGACTGCCATTTCTTCGCCATGTCACTCGAATACCATAGCATAGTGAACTTCGTAGCTAGTGGTTCAGACGGATCAATTTCAGGGAAGGTCTCTCCTTCCGGCATCTCCCAAGCAATGAAGGCAATGAGAATAAAAAACCAACTGAAATGGAACTCGTAGCCCTGATCCTAAGATTCGTGGAAGTATTTCTCTAACTGGTTGATGAGGTAGCTCACCCGGTTCATTTGCATCCCTTCAACGCATTTTCCTACGAGGTCAACAAAATAACCCATGACCTTCAATGACATGTTCTTCCTAATGAGCTTACCAACGATCAAATGGAAGGCTAGGTGCACTATGCCATTTTGTATGGAGGATACCTTGTAGCCCCACTTACCTTTCTCCACATTGTTATAGGTTTCTTTTATGCGCTGCGCTAGGGCATGATCTGCAACCTTCCCTAGGTAAAACTCCTGGGGATCTAGTCCTTGCATGCTTAATCTAATGATCCAATGGATCATCACCAAATCTACTATGATGCACTGATCCAACCATAGGTAACCACAATGGTAGCATGAAAAGAGGATTTTAATGCATGCATTAACCTCCTGATGTTTTTCGAAGTGTGGGATCTTCATCATATTAAGAATGGTGGACCTCACGATGTCCATAGTCCATGGATGAGGGATTATCTTTGACTTCTTCCCCATTGTCTTGGTCAAGTACTTGTGTGGTGCGAGCATTCCATATTTATTGTGGTCTTAGAAGTTGAATTCACTAATCTTTAGCGTCATAATCTATCCTAAATGCAATCCAATTGCGTGTATCCCCTTTGGGAGTTACGCAGTAATCAATGTATATTCGAAGTCCCTCGGGACACTATCATGACTAACCGCGCCAGCAAGAGGTGGGATATAGTTGGGCAAGATTGATGGGATGAGCTTCACGATTGCCAAGTCGTTGCGATGTTTTCTTCTCTTCTCTTTCATAGTTCGGGAGGGCCTAGATCAACGTGTAGTCAATGGGGATGCTTTCACTCCTATCATTGATGAGGCCTATGCTCTTGCAGACAATATCTTCTTAGCCATGAGGTCTATGAGGATTTCTTCGATGGATTTTTCTACTGTGCTAAGGTTTCCCAACATACACACTCAAGATCAAATATATTGGGTCGATGAACAAACAATCAAGTTAGCATAATGGATGGAGAGGTTACAATAAGAATTGTGTGAAAGCGATTAGTTCTCTATCGGCTCGAATAATCACAATTCACGAAAGTGTCATCGGTGCAATGCTCAATGGTATAAATAGACAACGTCGTAACAGACTCTTCCAACAGGTAGGAATTCCATGATCAATACAATTCCATATGTTATGGAGTGGTCCCTATTGTTCTAGAGTCTGTACTTAGGGCTAAAAAGTATAGGGTCTAGGCATTCGAAAGTGAGTAAAAGATAAAAAGGGGAAAAATCAACCTTCGGGAAAAGGGAAGCTAAGGTTGATTTCTAAGTTGTCTCTGTCTCGCTTCCAAACGTTCTTGGATGATTATATCCCATTCAATTGTGGCCCATTGTTATTGGATAAATCTGTAGGTGCAGATACTAACCGATCTCCCTATATCCACTTGGATCTAGAACAAAGCAAGACAGAACATGACTCGTTCCCTAGATTTTGACCATTGAATTAAATAGGAGGCAAGAACTAATAACATACCTTATTATCACTTCCTATGGTATTTGTTTCTCCTGCTTCGCTCCAGTGCTCTCGTGTAGTCAATACCAAAACAAGACAAACCAACCAAAGTTAAGAAAGTACAATCTATTCAACAGTCGATCTATGTATATGATCAAGGAGTTATACAACAAAGTGGAAATAGCTTTATGGGAAAGGGACATATTAATGTATCATATTAATGGAAATTAAAGATTACAACCTGAGCCTTGATGTCGCAAACTTCCTTTCGATGGCCCTTGGCTCTGACACACACACTTTCTCACTTGCATGAAGAAGATCAACCCCTTTGGATAAACTTG
>ML778732.1:70741-86334 GCA_009831015.1 Picea engelmannii | reverse complement strand
CTTGATAATCATCAAAAGATCATACCAGCGGGGTTTCAACATTTTTGTAGGCAAACCTCTGTCGCATGAGTTCACTGTGCGAGATTGGAACAGTAATTTCCATGGAACATCATCTACCTTGCAACTTTTCGACCATTTTTGTCCCGAGACAGGCAGGCTGGTTTCCAAGCTGAGGAACTATTCAGTGATTTCAAGCTGGACATCTCCAACTTTGGCTCGGAAGCCATCGAACGATAACGCAAATTGCCGAGCCACAGTGTGGTTATAACCATCAAATTTCCTTATGAAAGCGAGCCACCCGAATTATTCCAGGTCGCTATACGCGCCATCAAACATCAACAGTGCTTGGCACCCGTTGGGCTCTGCTCTTATGACAGGAGCCATAGATTCTGTGCATGGTGGGGTTTGGACTGAACGAAACAATGCACAGGGTAAAAAATGATAGGGTTTAACATCTCCAGCGTTCAAAGAGGCCGGAATTAACTGCATGCGTGCAAAGGTGGTGGGATTACCACCACCATGCAATGTATTAATGACTGTGTACAGTGTCGTTCCATCCAACATCATAATCGTTTAAACCAAATGTTACGGACAACCGAATAGGTGTATCATGATATCAACGTGCCATCCAACCAAAATAGAACCAACACCATATGTGATAATCATGCGCCAAGTTTTAAGTTTAATCCAACATGAAATCCAACATTAACCAACGATCTATCGTGTCAATCAAACATTTTAAACCAATATTAATTCAATCATGCCAATGCATAGTTTAAAACTATGATCGTTCAATGTAATATCAACTCACAAAACAATATACCAAGCATTGATTTATGAAATTGAAATCCAAAAGATTTAATCAAAGCGCCTTTGTGAAACTTAAACCATTGTTATTTCTAAACTTGTCCTTATAAATTTACCAATGCATTCGTTGCACATTCAAATGTGTATATTTCAAAGTTGTTGGAACATCGCAACCAAAATTCTCATATAATAAATGAGGCAAGAGCCCATAGCAATAAGGATCAGAGCATATAAGACCAAAATCAATCATAACCTTTATAGGACCAAATGTAACCAGTTAATCTTCATGCTCAAAGGCTTAATAATCAAACAGATCCAAATGCGCAATCAAGGTAAGGGTAGGCGAAAGGACATAAGTTTGAAAAAATCTTTTGCAGTCACGTGATAAACCAATTGTCAAGCGTCTTTCGGAAAAATCAATAAAAGGCGACGACAGTTCAAACGATGAAATAGGTGTTTTCACACTTTCAGTTGTGAAAACTGAATTGAAACCAAATTGCAATTGTCGCAAAAAATGAAACAAATGTCTATAAGCACAATGCGACGATGATTTGTCGTTGATGAGACAAGGGGTGTAGGCATCTTTTTTAAGAGCAATTAAAAAATGAATTGGCTGCCAGCACACTTTCATGGTTTAAATTTGTAATTTCATTGGTTAAATTTCCATTTTTAAGTTGGTTTTCTAGGCCCTACATGCATGCTGCCATTCTCGCAGGCAGGCTATACGGGGCCTGCGAGAATGAGGCATTCTCACAAGTGAGCCTAAGGCCACCTGCAAGGTTCTCGCACTGTGCACATAGGGCACCTACGAGAACCACAAAGCCCAAAAAGTTTTTAAATTTTTAACGAATGAAAAAGATCCAAATCATGAAAAAAGTTATTAATCCTCTTATTGTGTTCCTTGTGCAGATAATTGGCCATTAACATGGTGCTTGAGTGGCATGAAAGGGAACATAAAGAGGACAATGAAATGGCCGAAAATCATCCACCTACCATAGCTTCTTTGAGAGACTGTGGGCTCTTGAAGTACTTTCGCATCCCAGGCATGAGGGCCCAAGTCAGACTTTTAGAGTATCTGGTGCGTATGTGGGACCCTAATAAACAGGTGTTTCAGGTGGGGGTCCACACACTGTCCTTAGACATCGAGGAAATTTAATTTTTGACCAGATTGTCCCGGTGGGGGTACTATGTGAGCCTGACTGGTAGTAGAGGTGGTGGGCTACAGATGAGTGAGTATTGCCATATACACTGCGTTCCCGAGGCTGAGAGAAAGAAAGGAAAAGTAGCGATTTGGGGGGTACGAGATTTGACCCTCCATACTATCCTATTCACTATAGCTTGAATGGCTGGGATTTCTTCTCCTCACATGGTGTTACAGAGTTACTTCTAGTTGTTATTGAGTGTACTGAGCCTCGAGTGTTCAACTAGGAAGATGCTATGCTTTGCAGTTTAAAAAAGCAATTGACCAAGTGAAGACGCGACAACCTGAAGCAATTCGGGTACGGATCTTTGTTGGTATCCTTCTTCCTTGAGCGGGTCCCATTACTGAGGCTATAGGTGGAGTGGAATTTATTGGCTCCCAGGGATACGCGGATACTGAGATGGTGTCGGCTCATGGTCCGGCACGTAGCATGACCTATCATCAAATATGATGATACTTTCTTTGACTGGCTTCAACCACAGATGTTGATGGTTGATGACTACTCTTATGCTGGGCTATATTTCCAAGGAGATCCGGATTTGGTATTACTAGAGGATGCTCAGTGGGGGGACCTTGGTAAGAAGTACACACATTTTCTCTTTTTAAATGTTTTTGAATTTTTTAGCATATTCAAATGTTTTTGTTTTATATGTTCATCCAAAGATTAATACAAAATCGTTTGTTGATAACACATATGTTGGACCTTACAGACCTCCCGACACTTCTCCCATCTAGCAGCGAGGAGAGGTAGTGGCAGCACCATAGTATGTTGAAGATTATCAAGTGGTGGAACAGAATCTAGAGGGCCTGACTGCAGACATTCCAGACATGACTCTGGAAGAGGTTCCACGACGCGATCAACGTCATACTGTAGGGGTATCAACATCTATGAGTCGACTCCTTTGTAGGGTTTCTAGGGAATTCATGTGTTACCATGAACGTCATCCATGACGTCACTTTGTAGAAGCTATGAGCTTCAGATTTTGACATTTTGGTCTTCCGACAAACTTTTTGTAAAAAACTCTTTTATATCGTTATATATATAGAAGACTTCTACCGGTTTACTTTATATTGTGTGAATTTCAATGTGATTGATTTATAAATGGTTCAAATGTCTGTCCAATACATAATTAGCCAATGCATCTGTTAATGTATGTAAACATCTAGGAATATGTTGATATTCAATGTGATTAAAATAAATTTCCAAGAGGTGAATTCGCAAATACACCCGTAACAAAGTAGGAATTCGAATAGAGTAGATATTACTTAACTGTAGTACTACAAGATGTGAGTCAAGTCGCACAACCAAATGACAAATTCTGAGCGAGATAACATCAACCAATAATTCAATAATGGTGTTATACTCTGCAATGTTGTTGGTCGCACGGCTGAGGCATACACCTCGTAAAGATACAAGTTCATTTGTTGGGGTATAGATTGCCCGCAAGGTTCCGAGTACTACGGCTAGCACCATTATCGAAGCCAATATAGGGTAGCGAAGACTCTGACATATGGAAATCAAACACAATGTCACATAAGGGCAGAGACCAGATAACGACAAAAGAAATATATAGTAACACACACAAAGTATGATACATTAGACTACAAGTACTTGTGCACACATGATTTATGCATAGTACTTCTTCAAGTACAACCCATTTCTGGGTTCACTCAAAGGGATACGATCGTAATCTACCAACTCATATGATCCCTTTTCCAACACTCGGTGAACAATATAAGGACCTCGCCACATGGGTTCGAATTTTCCAGCTCCTAACACATCTCGATCCTGTTCATAGAGAAGAACAAGATCACCTTCGGAGAAAACGCGAGGCTTGACATGCTTGTCATATTGGGCATTGACATGTTTTTTCTGGGCTTCTATTACTAGAGTGGTGTCACGTCGAGTTTCGTCTAATCGCATAAGATACAATAGACGTTCTTCTTCACCAGAAGTGTTGGGTAGAAGTTCAACAACTAGCTTCAGATAGGGTATCTCGCATTCTATAGGAACTTCCACACCATAGACTAACCGAAAAGGTGTAAATCCAGTAGTGGACTTGACGGATGTCCGGTATGCCCACAACGCCGAAAACAACATTGTGTTCCAACTTTTTTTATGAATTCCTATCATCCGTCAAAGCATAGTTACGAGAACTTTGTTAATCGCTTCGACTTGACCATTAGCTTGTGGATAATAGGGTGTTGAGTTATCATGGCGAAGACCCAACTTTTATGTAAGTTCAGACATCATAAAATTCCTAAAGTGGCTACCGTGATCAGTGACGATAGCTTGGGGAAAACCAAAACAAGATATGACATGATTAAAAAGAAACAAGGCTACGGTCTTTCCAGTATTATCGAATGTCGGTATCGTTTTAGGCCATTTCGTAAAGTAATCAACGGCTACAATGATGTAACCATGCCCCCCGGCTGAGTGAGGGTGACATGTCATGAAATCGATGCCCCATTTCGCAAAAGGACCAACTGAGACCACATGATGAAGAGGAGCAGGATGTGACCGAATTTTCTTATTGTAGGTTTGGAAGGCATGGCATGTCTGAACGACAGTAATGAAGTCGTTAAAAAAAGAAGGCCAAAAATATCCTGCGCGTAAGATCTTCTGGGCAGTAGCATACCCAGACATATGACCACCACATGCTCCGAAATGGCAGTCATTCAGAGCTTTCTCGTATTTTTTGAATGTTAGACAACGTCGAAAAACAGAGTCAATTCCCCGACGGTAAAGAGTATCCCCGAGGATAATGTATCGATGAGCTTGATAGCGTATACGACGTTGTTTAGTACTAGACAAAGCAGGCTGGAAAGTCTGGGTTTGAAGATATATAATGATATCTCCATACCAAAGATCATCAATGCTAATAAGGAAAAGAGATTCATTGGGTAATGAATCTACTGCTACATTTTTCGTTGCAGAGTGAGGAAAATCACCTATCAACTCAGCAAAAACTAAGGATTTCTTGGACTTGGTGCGGTCGAATTCCAAGTCAAACTCCTGGAGTATCACAATCCATTTAGAGTATTTTCCCCCTAGAAATTGACGTGTCAAAATATGTTGCATAGGGTTGCAATCAGAAATCACCATAGTTTTGCGTGAGAGGATATAGTGCCAGAAGCATTGGACGGCTTGAACGACAACCAAGGCCAGTTTTCTGACATGTTGATACTTGATTTCAGTAGGTGTAAGACTTCGACTCAAGTAGTAAATAACATGTTCGTCGTGCGTATCATCCTCTTGGATGAGAACCATGCCAATAGTGTACTCTGAGGCAGCAAGATAAAGGAAATAATTGCGACTGTAATCGGGAGGAAAGAGAAGAGGAGCTCACATGAGGGACAACTTCAAAGCTTCAAAAGCATTGTTGGCAATGGTATCCCAGACGAACTATGAATATTTCTTTATTATCCGTGTAAAACCACAAGTGATCTCGGCGTAATTAGGGATAAAACGACGAAGAAAGTTTTCTTTCCCCTGCAAACTTTGCAACTGGCGCAGTGTAGAAGGAGGAGGGAGATTAAGGATCGCCTCAACCTTAATAGGATCCACCCGGATCCCTTCACACAAAACGATAAAACCTAGAAGATGGCCCGATTCTACACAGAAAACACACTTATGGGGATTTAAACGTATCCGGTAGAATCGACAGTGAACGAAAATAGCCCGTAGGTGGGTTGGGTGATCAACTCTGTGCATAGAATGAGCGGGTAAATCATCCAAATAGGGTTGAACGATATGCTTGATATCATGAAAAGCATAAGACATAGCACGTTGAAACGTCTCGCCAACATTCTTAAGAACGAAAGGAAGTTTCCTATAGGAAAAAGTACCCCAACGACAAATAAAAAGCATTGTTATGTTAATCCTCAGGAGCAATGTTAATTTGATTATAGCTGAAGAAACCATCCATGAGGGAGAAGATTTCACTGCCGACGCAGTCATCGACAATATGATCAACGAAGGGGGTAGGAAAGTTGTCCTTGGGACAAGATTTGTTAATATCCCTATAATCAACACATACACGAATACTGCCACCTTTCTTGTCAATCGGGACAGGATTGGAAACCCATTCTGTAAGAGCCGCCGTATAAATAAAGCTGGCTTTCAGAAGTTTCTCAACTTTGAGCTTGATAGCAACCGATTTATGAGGGTGAACTGGACGAAGGCATTGTCGGACGGTTTTAGCAATGGGGTGTGTCTTTATCTCATGTACAACAATTGCAGGGTCGATACCTGGCATCTCTTCGTAACTCCAGGCGAAGATGTCACAAAATTCTTTAAATAGAGACGTATAGGTGACAATTTCGTCGGAAGAACACGAAGCTCCAATATGAACATTTTCAACAATCCCAGGTTTGATGGATATGTCAATGGGAATCATGGGCGAGATATTACTCAAGTTCTCTTCATCAAACACATCGTGTGTAGTCAGGGGAACCGTCGAGATGACAACAATGGTCGACGGAGTCGAAATCCGTTGGTAGTTCTCAAGAGTGTGTTGTTCCAGAAAGAGTATGGAACGATGATGCCCATCGTCCCAATGGGTATCCTCCATGACGGACTTTATCATCTCGTCAGTGGGAAAAATAACACGAAAAGGATCGGGAAACAACTCATCAAGAGAGGGGGTAGAAGGTGTTGCGATTGAATGGCCTGATAGGCAGATTCGACGGGACTTAGCAGCATTGCGTCGCCGAAACGAAGATGATCTCCAGGGTCAGGGACAATCCAAGGGTCGTGAGACGTATGAATTTCATGAGGCATAGTGGAGATCATGTTGATAGAAGCAACTGACGAGCGTGGAACATCGAGTGGTGGAATGGGAAAAGTACCCATTAATGAAGAATCCTTTAAAAGTCCTACACCGACGTTCTCATAACCCGGTGGGGTTTTAGCAATAAATGGTATGTTTCCAGTATGGGTATTAGAATTGAAGAAGGCAAGTTGGTCAACAGTAAAAACCTTTCCTTGATGAGGGAAGCGTACTACATGGAAAAGTGTTGGCACAACGGCGCGCATGGAATCGATCCAGCTGCGGCCAAGTAGAAGATTGTAATCAAGGGGAGCGTCAAATACTTCCACTTCGACTTGGACCGTTTTTCTTTCTAACGTGATGGGAAACGAAGGAAGAAAACCGTAAGGCTTAAAACCAGAGCCATTGAAGGCTTTAAGAGTGTTCTGGGATTCATTCAAAGGAGGAGAGCCAATGGATTTCCAACAAACAAGAGACATAACACAAGTCGAGGCACCCTCATTGATAATAGTTCAACAAATGTTTTTGTCATAGACAATCACTTGGATTTGAAACGCGAGTTGAGGGGGTAGCCTTGGAATGTGATCTTCCAAGTCAAAGACTATTAAATTCGTATCAGTCGGGTCAATTCCACCTATAGCTTTCAAAAGTGCCTTCCGTTGTGTAGGACAAGATTGAAGGACTTCAAGGGATGACATCACTGAAGGTGCCTGGGCCATATCTTCAACAATGTTGTAGTTCTGGGCCGCACAAGCATGAGGATTGAAAGCCAATTTCCATACGACACCCTTTGGGGGGGGTCATAGAACTGTGTCGAGGCTCGATCGTTCAAGATGAAGAGGACCGTTAGTAGGTGGAGGCGTGGGAGAGGGTTGGACCAACAAAGGAGGTAAATCGTCAACCTTCTCCTTAGATGGAGTATAATCTTTGGCTCGAGTCGTGAGTGCAACGTTGTTTTTCTTAGAATCACCAGTACACATCAAAACATAAGAAGTGGTAGAATATGAGGGTTGGTCATGGATGACCAACTAAGCCTGTTGTTGAGATGGGAAGGGTTGGGACAAGACAGCCGGTGGAGTTGGTTTCAGGGTTCCCTGAAGGAATTTAGTGACCTCGTCACGTCATGGAAAATCCTTCGTGTAGTGATCATCACCACAGATAAGGCAAGGGTATCGGGGTTTATGCTTATCCCGGTCATCAACAAGAGTAGTTTTAGGTTGCTTTGTTTGAGTATTATTTTTTCCCTCCTTATTCTTGCCTCTCCCCTTCTTAGATTTTTTTTAACCGGCTGGGGTAGATTGAACAGCGTTCACCTCAGAAGTTTTTTCGGTGGGAGTGGAAGGAGAGGGAGCATTTTGAACATTAGAAGAAGCATATTTAGGGGTTGTTCTTGAAACAGAATGTGATTGGGATTGGGAAGTACCAATCACACCGTCAGCTGCATGTGAGGAAACTGGAGTAGTTGAAGTGCTGGAAGTACCAGGACGAGGTAATTCAGGTAGTAAATCGTAAAGTGTTCCCATTTGTGAATAAACGAGATCAAGATATTGAGCACGACTTATAGCCTGCTCTTCCATGACAACTCCACCCATGGAAATGTCCTTACCAATTTCATTCACAAATGATTTTGTAAACCATTCTGCCAATAACTGATCGGGGAGTTCAAGTTTAATGAGACAACGTCTCCTTCGCCACTCATGGATATGATCCGATATATGAGTGCCTTTAGTCTATTTGGAGGAAGTCAAAATCTCAGTCCCGGTATCATAACGGATCGGTAACTGGTAATTTGTAAGGAAATCCATATCTAGGGTGTTAAAATCAGAGAAGAAACCTCGTGGAAATTCGATATACCACTTTGCAGCAGAACCGATAAGGGTTTGTTGAAAGAGACGTAAACGAATAGAGTCATCCATCAACGAGTTGGATGAACACCATAGGTGAAAAGTCATAACATGATTATTCGGGTCCTCTCCCACTTTTCTGTCGAATTTAGGAATGTCCAATGGAAGCTTGGTTGGAATAACAGGCCATTGAGGAGAGTGACGAATAGGATCATTTAAAATCCTAGACAAATCAGGAAAATCCAAAGTAGCAAGAAAAGGTAACTGTCGATTCACCTGGGTACTGGTGGCTTTGGGGTGGAAGCCCTATTGGCAAACCAGTAGAACCGTAATAAGTCTGCGCATAATGAGAAGACCCAGGCATATTCGGTGGTGGTTGGAGAGGATAGTAGTTCCATGGATTGTAACCCTGAGTGGGGACATGAGTTTGAGCATTCGTACCCCAAATAGGATTGGGTATACCTGGATATGGTTGGCCTATAGTAGGGACAGGAAATTGCTTCCCCCCAGTCGTTTGAGGAGAATTTTGTATCATCTGATTCCAATACTGGGCCAAAGAGGGAGGTATATTTTATCCAAAAGGTGGGGTTGGTCCCCCTATCGTAGGCAGAATTCGAACCGGAAGTTGTGTCCCAATCGAAGGTTGTGTAGTAATTGGGATGTGTCCGGTAAGAGGAAGTTGAATCGTACCACCTTGTCCACCAATGGGAATCTACAAGTTTGGTGTAATGGATGGTATAGTGCCACTAGGATTAGGATTGCCAAAAGGAAATTGAGGGAGTGTCGGAATAAAACTGGGAATAGGGTGCCCAGGAACAGAAGGACCACCTGGAGAACCAGATGGGGTTTGCGGAGGTGTTGGAATATAAGCATTCAAAAAAGCATTCAATGCATGGTATCTGGGTGGTAGTGTTGGAGTGACATTGGGCGTTTGTTGTGTGTTTATAGGAGAAAGACTAGCTGCAGTGAACCCGGTTGGGACACTCATAGTATTCGCAAGATGGGCCATTTTGGCAAAGACAGTAAAGTGATAAGCAGTAGTTAACGGTACTGTCTCTAGGTTAGAGATTTCGGAAATCACAGGTGGATTAATCTCAGAAATCACAGGGGAACCTGGACCAAAATGGTCTCGTCGGAAAACACCTGTAGACCAAAAAGGATCTTGGCCTTCTATGCCGGGAAAAGGCCCAATAGCTGATCCAAAATATGTAACAACTAATTCTCCAGAAGAATTCAGTCGCATAAATGGTCGCTCAGAATGAGGGTGAAGTCGAAAATCCTCTCGAGTATTGGTAATTCAGAAAGGTTCTAGAGAGTCAGTTCGTTCCACTTGTGGTGTGGTGATGACTGTGGCTTCACTCTGCTGAGGAGAGCCCTCAGGTGTACCTATAGGCAAGAGTTGAGAACCGTCCAGATGCTCTGGAGATAAACCCTGCATTCTACGTGAACGACGTGGGGGAGTTATTGTAAACGAGTGAAAAACTTCGCGAAGAAAATCCTATGGTCAAATTTGAGAAATAAACAACACGCGCTAGTAAACAAAATCTAGGAAGCAATCACGAAGCAAACAAGACCTTCTAATTTCGAAGCCACTAGTTGGTGATGAAATCCAACGTCGCAACAACGAGACGAGAAGGGGCGGGGATAGAGTGGAAAGGTTACGCTGGCGACCTGCTTAACGGACTTACACCCTGGTGCAAGATCCCACACATAATCGTGGGTATACCCTCCAAGGATTCCGAGTCAGTTTGGTCAACGTCAATTCCAGGTACCGTGAAGACTTTCCCCTCCATAGTCACCTTGGGTAAGAACCTAGAAAGATAGGCTACTAAGGTCACCACCAACAACAATAAAGCCTGGGGGAACAGTTGACAGATTGATCCACATGCAAGGGCAGGGTATCTAGCCCACAATCAACTCAAAAGGCTTCCACTCATCATTGTGGGTATGCCTCCGAGTGATCCTCGTAATATGTGCAATCTCTACACTGATATCAACAAAGCAGGGTGAGTAACTCTTCCAATATTAATGAGACCTAGTGTTTGACCCTTGTGTGAGAAGGGCTTCCCAGGACAAGATGTTGCAAATGGAATTTAACACTCCCTAACACAAGATGCTATTGTGTGTTTTTTGCTTTTGGAGAGTGTATCTCTCTTCTTACTCCAAAGTGCTAGCCTAGCTAAATGTTGGTGTAAAAGAGCCCTAGAAAAGAGTTACTAGATAAATTTTATGATTACGCAGTGTTATTAAGAGCTGTTGTTTACTCAAAGGTAACGGAAATGAACCTTATGTTGTATGACTCTAACCCAACAATGCAAGGATGATAATGAAAAAGACAACTTTTTATTCAATGAATCCTATGTATGGGAAAGAGAGAAAGTTTTCCAAATCAACCTTGAACTACAATGCAAAATTTCCTTTAAAAGGAAAATGCAAACAATCACTTATCAAATGACAACTCTCTATGTGTCTTTTTCAAATACTTCAACAATCTCAATAATTTGATTTTCAATTTTTCTAAAATGAAAAGAATATTTTGAAAGAAAATTTTTTTGTTCACTTTTCAAAAAGGACCCTCACTATGACAGCGAGAGTACAGAAAATCAAAAAACCAAATGAACAAGCAAATAACCCAATACACTCTTTCAATGAAAACAAAAATAAAGAGCAAACCAATTAAGTCTTTTCAAATTCAAAAGAAAATGATCTTTCAAACCAATAAGCAAATGAGAAAAAACCAAGTACTCAACTTTCAACCAATCATTGGTTCTTAACTAATCAAACACACTCAAATTTTGAAGTCAGAGAGAATGGTTTCGCTAAGAAAAGTCAAGATACAAATGACAAGAAAAGCCTTGGAACCCTAAGACTGTTCATACATGCAAACAAAGATAAGAAAGATATCAATCAGTGGTCCAAGAAACTCATAAGAGGCAATCAAACTGATCTGGGCAGTTGAAAAAACCAAAACTCAAATCCAAACTTTTGAAAATTGAGTTCACAGGCAGGTAGTATTACACAGTGCGAGAATCACTGATTCTCGCAGGTGACCCTTGAGCAGGGTGCAAGAACCTCGCACTGAAACCTAAAGGCAGGGTGCGAACCCTACCAATTTTCATAGGCTGCAATGAATTACAGTGCGAGAATTCCTGAACATAATCAAAAATTTGAAAAATGAAGCAAAAATGAAAAAGGCCTCTGGACCCAGAGGGTCTATCAAGATATCCTGAAGACTCAGAGATTGATAGGACAGGAGAAAAGTGAAACCAGAGCAAATGGCCACAGAAAAACTACCAAAATCCACAAAAAAAGGGATTGATCCCTAGTGGAGTCGCCAATTTTGTTATTGGATAAATCTGTAGGTGCGGACACTAACCAATCTCCCTAGATCCACCTGGATCTAGAACAAAGCAATATAGAACATGACCCTTTCCCTATATTTTGACCATTGAATTAAATAGGAGGAAAGAAATAATAACATACCTTATTATCACTTCCTATGGTCTTTGTTGCTCCTGCTTCTCTCTAGTGCTCTCGTGCAGTCAAGACCAAGACAACACAAACCAACCAAAGTGAAGAAAGCACAATCTATTCAATAGTCGATCTATGTATATGATCAAGGAGTTATACAACAAAGTGGAAACAGATTTATGGGAAAGGGACATATTACTGTATCATATTAATGGAAAGTAAAGATTACAACCTGAGCCTTGATGTCGCAAACTTCCTTTCAATGGCCCTTGGCTCTGACACACACACTTGCTCACTTGCATGAAGAAGATCAACCCCTTTGGATAATCTTGTTGGAGTCTTCAAGCTGCTGTAGCTTCAGTCCTTCACACAATTCTT
Source organism: Picea engelmannii (assembly GCA_009831015.1). Lineage (NCBI taxonomy): Eukaryota > Viridiplantae > Streptophyta > Pinopsida > Pinales > Pinaceae > Picea > Picea engelmannii. The sequence continues at coordinate 73,861 of ML778732.1, read as the reverse complement.
TCACTAATTCTCCAATGAATCTTGCTTAACCTTGCTTAACCTTTTCCATGAGAATTCCCTCAATATATAGGAGGGAATGAATTAGTTACTTGGATAAGAATGATCCCAAAATATCAGGGAATCCAGTACTAGGATAACCATTCGAATTCCATCTCATCCTTCTAGAATATTCCCTTCTAGAAGCATCGAGAATTCATCTTTTTCCTTGATTTAGAAAGAGTTCGCACGCTAGCAGTTCAACACAGTGCGAACTTCTCACACCCTGTCTTAAGGCAGCCTGTGATAATCATGTATTCTCGCAGGCAAATGTATTAGCAGCCTGCGAACCTCCTTCAAAAATGATATTTCTGGAAAGAGAAGAAAGTAAATTTCTCAGGAGAAAGTTCTTATGAAGAGCCTGAGTACACCATCATCAATACATCATCATGATGACCAATATCATGGGTAACACCCATGAACGTTTGAGTTCAACCTGGGTGATGGCGGTTTTAAGTATGGTGTTGAATAGGTTCAAAGTGATGCTAGTTTGATCCGATAGAGAGGGTTCGATGTTGGGATATCTTGCAAAGGGCACAGTCATGGAGGAACGAAAAATGAAAAGAAAGTTCAAGGTTTAAAATGCCACTTCAACTTTTTCTTTAACCATATAAAAGAGAACTTTCGAAATCTAATGTTAAAGTTATAACACAAACCAAAGGCCTTCTCCTGTAACTGAGTTAACCTTTTAAAGAATCATGTATGATATGTGAGAAAACATTAAGTGGTCGACAATGCAAGTCTCCTATCAAGGGAGAATCTCGCCCTGTAAACAGAAGAGGAAAAAGGCAAGAAGTAATCTGACGAAGCATAAAATATAGAGATCTAAAAATTTCATAGGTCTTGTACCTGCTGATAGTCGATACAGAGGAAAAACTGCAAGCGATTAGATGACTAAAAGTTGGTCACCACAGTAGAAGTTGCACTAAATTGTAGCTAAGCATTCATCAAAAATATATATGCGAAATGAAACGTAATATAAGATAATAGAGAAAACAAAACTCATAACTCAATCTTCACAAAATCAGGAATCTTCGGATTGCTTTGTATTAATTTCCAAAAGGGGGAAAGTCTCTATTACAATCATCCAAGAAAGGTCCATCCTTTATTCTCACTTCAAAATGCATATTTATACAAACTTCTAAACGCTAGAATCTCAATCGTTCCATAAGTTTTCGGTTACAAAATGGGAAATTTATGCATTTCACTTCTTTTTTTTTGTCCTCCTTCCTGTGGGGAGAGAACCTTCCTTTCCTTATTCTTTGGGTTCTAAAAATAGAACAGGTAGACATCTATCATTATTTGACACCAGAAGCCTACCCTTTTGCCTGCTTAGTGCAAGTGATGCACCTCTCCACCAACTGGGCTATCAACCTAGAAGGCTCTTCTTGGTCGCTCGCTTCAAGAGTGTAACAATTCTTCGCCAGTTGTGGTAAACTCTTTCCCACTTGTTGGTCCTCTGCGATGATGGATCATAATTGTAAATTTGGCTGTACTAGCCACTTGTCCATTTGGGTCATATCAACCTACCTGATCTGGGATATCTCCACTTGCGGTTCCTCCATGTTTTCTTTGATGTCCAATAGATGTTTAGCTATATTGATTTTGCCCAGTGTCCTAGCACTGCTCTCCTTATCAAGATCTAGAAAACCTTTACTTATTAAAGAGAATGTTTCCTCACAAAAATTATTTACTTCTTTAGCTCTCCCCCTGCTTTCTGATATGTTCTGCTCCCAGACCTTCAACAAGATATTACCTCTGGTTTGTTCTGGGATGGATAATTATAGGTTGTTGACCATCTCTATCTTCATTGTAGCTATAAAAACATCTTGGAAAGTGACCCGTGTTGCCCCGAATTCTCTTTCTCTCGAAGAGATGTTCTCTAATATCTGCTCTATCGTCCGAAAATGGTTTTGAATGGTTCTCACCTTTTCCAGCAAGTTTTGTTAATCCGTAAGTACCTTATGTCGGATTTCCGTGGCCTGCGATCTGAACATTTCTATGTCTACAACTTGTTTGTCGGCCACCTCGAATTTTGACTGCAACTCTATAATCTGTTTCCCCTGTTGGCTTACCTGTGTTTGGCTAGTTTGCGCCGACTGGCGCACCTGCTCGAGGTCAGACCTGAGCTTCTCAGTTTCACGAAGGTCGGTTGTTCAAGATTCCTCAAGGATCCTCGTCACCTCGTCCCTGATATTCTCTTCGGTATTAGCTACCTTAGCTTCCAATTTACTGATCAGAAGGTTCTTTCATTTCAACTAGGTTGTCAAAGTCCCAACTAAGTATTGATTGGTTGTAGCATAAGCCCCTAGCATCTCGGCTATCTCCTCTGCAAATGTTTCCTCTTTCGTGGCCTTCCCATCTGTCATGATTTTAAATTTTTTAACTATTGTGCCGTCTTTTTGATAAAATCCTTGCCTTACCATGGCCTTTCTTTTCTTGTCAAAGAAAAATTCATTGGGAGGCGTCAGTTCTTCATTGAAAATCCATCCCTTGTCAGGATTCCCCTTTGTGAACTGCAAGGGTGTGACAATAGCAATCCAACTGCCAATTTTCTTGGATGTTTGTTTCAGGGTGACTTTTGTAATCAACTTGTTTGGCGTGAGAAAAAATGAGTCACCCGATCCTTGAGTAGGTATCTCCAGTTGGCCTTGGGCCTGCTTTCCTGGCGCGCCCTTTTCAGGGTTTCCTTCCTGCTTCTGGGGGAGTTCAGCTCCTAGCTATGAGGTTCCAGCCTCCCTGGTTTTCCCTTGGTCCTTCTCCCCACTAGGACTTGAGTCCCTTTCACCTTTGGCTCCCGTATGCTTTGTAACTAGAAGCTTTGGGGCTTCACCATGTAAAATCTGGGGGAGACAACTCTGTCAGTGTTCCCAAAACTTCAAAAATTTGGCCATGTCTCCAGGTGACAAGGCTTGAATCCGACTTAGGACTTCTGTGAAGGACCTCGTGCCCTGGAATATTTTGTCATGTAGGGAATCTTCATGTTCATACCTCTTCAGGCCGTAACTTTCCAGGTGATTTCTCACAACCTTACTAGGGTCATGCTTTTTAAACTCAATGTCTACCAGCTTCATTTCTTCCAAA
>ML778732.1:30299-58562 GCA_009831015.1 Picea engelmannii | reverse complement strand
CCCCCCCCCCCCACCCACATATCAAAACCCGAAATCACGATGATGTGATTTAGTTTAAAAAATGTGATCTGACTTAAGCTCTTAATTAACCCATGATTAATTAATAAAAATCACGACTTCACAACTCGAGGCTACGAAGGTATAGTTTTTTGGGAGAGTGATTGTCGAGTCACGAAACCCCGATGATGATTAACTAGGGTTTAAAGTGACTTACCCCTGACACTAACCTGGGTAACATTTTAAAACTGTTTCGCGACTTCGCATATCAGAGTTTGGAAACCTTCCAACTTGTAACTCCTGAAGCGCGAGGTAATAAAAGTGATAGACTCTCTTAATGGTTAGGCAACGGTGACTTAGGACTATAGCGACTATTGCCACTTCGCATGTCGGGGTAAAATTTTGGTTTGCAAGGATTATATTTCAACCACTTGCAAAAGGTGGTTCCAATAGTCCCAATGGTCCGATGGTGAACGTTCTGGAAATAACCACATTTCTAGTTGTTTTGGAGCATCGTTCTAATGGCCGGGACACCTCCAATGGTCATATTTCTTCGTTGTGGTGAAGTGCCAGTTGATTTTGTTCTACTATTCTAGCGAGGTTCAAGTTCTTCAAGCCTTCCTTCTGTGAAGTCCTCTCTGGAACCTCCTGCAATTTTTCTATCTTTACTTTCTTCTTACTGAGCTTTCTATATTTCTTTCCTATGATCTGTGTCTCTGGATTCCTCTTTCCATTCTTTCTCTTATCCTTTCTTAGCATAGTAACTTCAAATTGTTGAGGATATTTCCCAAGGTTCAAGGATAATACTTCTTCGCTTACTATTTCTGGAGTAGTTTCTCTACTCTCCTGCATGGATAGGTTCTTTAAGCCTTCTTGTGTTCTTTCAACTTCGAAAACTAAGTCTATGGTCCTCAGTTTCTTTGAATTGTCCTCTTGTTCTTTTATTAAGCGCGATATTCTCTTAGGCATGAAATCCCTTAATTATTGCTTTTTTTGTTCTATAGCTTCCTCTTCCTCTCTCCTTCAGATCTTATTTCTCTTGATCCAAGCCTTTCCTAACAAAAGAGCAAAGGGAGCGTTGTTCTCAGAAAACTTAATGACCTCGAATTCTTCTTCTGTCTATGTTCCATGAGAAACCATAGGTATATGGGCAAGTATTCCACATAGGGTTATCAAATTTCCTTTAAACAATCTTATTCCTCCCAATGAAGGAATCATAGCAGGCTTTCGTAATATTTCCCAAGTACTTTCTGTCATAATGTTCACCTGTGTTTTTGCATCCAATACACAGTCTATGTTGAAGTATCCTATTCTTGTTTCTATGCACTCTTTCTCTTTTAAATCTATGATAAACTAATGTCTCTATGATCATTCAGTGTTTCTTTCATCTATAATAATATAGCTTCTAATTCTTTCTAGTTATTTATCATATTCTTAGTCTCTTGACCTTCCTCATGGTATTCTTGTCTTATTTTCATCTTTTCAACTTTATCAATCATTCTAGGGAAATCTAAAACTTCATGTCCAATATCTTTACAACAAAGGAAGATAGGACCTATACCAGGGCATTCCTTAGAAATATGTCCTAGTCTTATGAAATTATAACATAATGCCAATCTTCTCTTTCTATTAAACAATCCCCAACCTTTCCTATACTGCGCACTGGGATCACAGTGATAGACCTACAAAAAAATATTTCTAGGATCCTGCATCCACTTGTTAGTCTAAAAATTCTTTCTATGCATAGAGATAACACATATTTCACTATTTTTATTAGATCTATTCATATAATATCTTATTTCTTCTAGTTGTTCCCTAGTTTTCAAACTAGGACAAATTTATCAAATATACCTAGATCCATTCTTTCAAAACAAAAATTTCCACTTATCTTACCTTTACCAGAGCACAAAGCCTTAGGATCTTACTTCTTTTCCTCAGATCTGATTCCCTTCTTAGCACAGAGCCTCACAAGTCAAGTAGAGTAATGTGCACTAGGGGAAATTATCTATGCATAGAGTTTTATCTTTTTCTTAGTTCCCAACAATCATAGTTTCAGGTCCCAACAACGGAACCATTTGTTGGCACAAGGGCAGACCCAGGGTTCAACGCTTCAACAACGCACCAAAAAAACCTAACTACCACTCCTTTTGGAAACACCTGCGAAGCAGATGAAGTATCACCCTAGGTAGAGGTAGGGGGGTTGCAGGACTCAAGTGTCTGCAACCTAGCTCAGACACAAATCTGTGATCATAATGATTTAATAGAGAAATTAGTAGTTAACATTCATTAGTCCTTAACATATCTAAGCATTCATAACATTCACATCGCAGGTAAAACCCTAATTACAAAACAATGCAGTATTCAACAAGATCTAAGCATATCTCACCATTTAGCACATAGAATCAACATATCTAGCATTCATCCAAGTTATTAAGCACTACGATTCTATATCAGATGCATCTAACATACATAAATATTCAACACTAAGAATAAATCAAATTAATGACATAAAGCAATCACAACACAGGATATACGTGGTTCACCCCCGGTGTGGGGATACATCAACCAACTCTTTGTCTTCTTTATTATCTTATTTCAATCCTCTTACATTCACATAGCCACAAAACCCACTCCGTATAGGACAGGATATCTGCGTGAACCTCGCCATATCCTCCTTCCCCAAGCTTGGCATAGCACAGAGCCTTCCTACAATCACTTGCACTTAGTTCTGCAAGTTCTCAATACACAATATGCACAAGGCATTTACAACTATTTTCACTTAGCTCACTGGATTACAACTGACTTAGCACCACTACTTACATCTCCAAGCTACTTGTTTATACTTTACAAAAGGGGCCTAAATATGGGTAAGACCCATGGGTTGACATCCCATACCCATTACATAATCCCTAAACCCAAAAATCTCACAAAAGGGGGTGAGATCCTACGATCTCCGCTTCTCCTGGCGCTTCATCTTCGACCAGCCTGTCGAAGTCCCAAAAATGATCAAACACGACCAAGGTTCTCCAAAACTTGGCCGAGGGCCAAAATATGCCAAGATTATTATACCATTGAGGTACTCAAAATGGGTGGACAACTTAGTACCTGTAAGGAAGAAAAATGGGGAGATATGCTTGTGCGTTGATTTAAGAAATCTCAACAAGTGTTTTACGAAGGACAATTACCCCCTCCCCAAGATGGATCATATTTTACAGAGGGTGATAGGTGCACAAACAATTCCTTGTTATATGAATACTCTGGTTATAACCAGATAGCATTTTATGAAGAGGATAAATAAAAAACATCATTCACCACCCCATAGGGAACATTCATGTATGACAAGATGTCATTTGTGAAGATGAACACATGGGCCACTTTTCAAAGGTCCATGGACATATCTTTTGTGGGGGAAAAATACATATTTATGGTCATTTACCTGGATGACATAACCATTTTCTCCAAGTCCGATGAGAAACATTTGCAACATTTGGAGCAGGTTTTCAAGAAATGCAGGAGGTATGGAATATCCATGAATCCTAGGAAGTCTCACTTTTCCATGCTAGAAGGAAAGCTCCTGGGCCACATCATATTAATAGGAGGTATAAAAATTGATCCAAAGAGGTTTTGTGCCATTCAAAGGATTGAGATACCTAGAAATAAAAAGGTTTTCCAGTTTTTTATTGGTAAGATAAACTTCCTCAAACGTTTTGTGCCAAATTTTGCTGAAATTATAAAGCTTGTTACTAACATGTTGAAGAAATATGTTGTGATAAACCGGTCCTTGGATGCAAAATAATATTTCCAAAAAATGAAGCAAGATTTAGTTGAATCCCATGTATTAGCCATCCCTAACTATACCAAATATTTCTTCATCTTCTCCTTTGCCTCAAAGGAAATCATTGTTGTTGTACTGCTGCAGAAAAATGAAGAAGGGAATGAGAAACCAATAGCCTTTTTGAGTAGATCCCTCTGATATGATGAGTTGAAGTATGATATATTAGAGAAGTAGGATTATGCATTGGTCAAAGAACTCAAATATTTCAAGGTTTATGTGCTACATTCTAGCATAACAACCTTTGTTCCTAGCAATAGTGTCAAAGAGATTATGGTTCAGCCAAAAAGTGAGGGAAAAAGAGAAAAATGGATTGTCAAACTGTTGGAGCATGACCTGCACATAAATCCCACCAAGATGGTCAAGGAGAAAGGACTAGCCAAATTGCTATCAAGATCAAATTGTAAGGTGTTATAATTGCATCAAATCTTCACCCAATCAGATGCACCCATCAGATAGCCTGGACATGACAACTTATAGGTATTTGAAAACTACTCCTCTTCACCTTGGTATAAAAACACCATCTATTTTCTACATCATTTTGAATGTCCACCAGATGTCAAGAATAAAAAGGCTAGGTCTCTCAGATTGAAGGCCATCAAATTCTACATTTCAAACCGAAGTTTGTATTGGATGGATCCTGTTGGAATCCTATTAAAATGACTTGATGAAAATGAAGCCAAACAAGTCACGTCAGAAATGCATAGAGGAGTATGTGTAGGACACCAACATTGGAAGGCCACATCTCTCAAGATGCTAAGGTTAGGGTACTATTTGCCCACCCTTTTCTCTGATGTATTCATCATTGTTAGAGTCTGCAATGAATTTCAAATGTTTGTAGGAAAATAAAAAGTTACTATCATTACCCCTAAAACCTATCACTGCCAGTGGTCTGTTTCAACAATGGGGATTAGACTTCATAGGAGAGATAAATCCACCCTACAGTGGAAAACACAAGTGGATTTTCACTTCCATCAACTACTTCACTAAGTCGATTCAGGTTGTTCCCAACAGAAATTCCACTGACAAGGTAATCATGAATTTCTTGGAAACCAATATTTTTTCCAGATTTGGTTGCCCCAGTATGCTTATAACAGACAATTCCCAAGCATTCAAGTCCAAAGCCATGATTGAATTATGTGGAAGTCATAACATTTCCTTGACACATTCCACACCGTATTACCCTCAGGAAAATGGTCTGGAAGAGTCATCAAACGAGACTCTCATCAGGATCATTAAGAATTTGTTGAATGAAAACAAGAAATCTCAGGACTCTAAACTCAAGTATGCTTTATGGGCTAACAGAATCAACACCAAGAAGTCTTTGGGAACCTCACCATTTCATCTTGTTTATGGCATAGAATTTTTTTTTCCCACTCATCTTGGTATACCATTCCTAAGGTTCTTATAGGAAGAGATTGAAGAGACCAATGGCATCTAAAGGAGAATCTTCCAAATTATAGAAGTTCAACAAATAAGAGAAGCACTAGAGTAGAGGAAAAAAGCATATCAGAACAAGATCAAGTCAATCTTTGACAAGAAAACCAAGAAGGATATTTTTCAATAAGGTGACCTGGTATTAAGTTGGGATTCCAAAAGGGATGATAAGTCCAAGCACGGTAAGTTTGACAACATTTGGTTTGGCCCTTTTAAAGTGGTTGAAGTTCTGAACAACAACACATTTAAACTACACAATCTAGATGATACAAATATCTTTGGAGGCCTAGTAAATGGACGCTTCCTGAAACACTATTTTGTTTAAGGATGAGGGATATTCCCTCTTGTACCATAGATAATTTCCTTTTATTTTTCATTTGATTACTTAGTTGTGTGTGAATAAAGACTCCATAGCCCAACAAAGGCACTGGGGTGTAGTTTCAATTTTTAGTTCAATAAAATGCATGGCTGAGGCACAGTAGCAGATAACACAGGGATGGAAGACATAAACAAAGATAAGTGATGGAAGGTAAGAGAAATAATTTAATCTCAAGGCACCGATATATAGTTCTCAACACCTCACAGGGATGAGCTATCCCTAGTTGGAGCCAATGTTGTCACCTAGGTCTGCACCCTTGCCCTCTTCTATCTTTCACCCTATCCATCCATCAATGTTGAGATTTATTGTTTCTTTCTTAGCCTATTCCCAATTTTTTATTATTCATGACCTCTGTTTGTCATTTCTTATTTGCACCGTCTGTTTTCTTTATTTAAAAGGATCACATGTTCTCGTCTGATTTTCAAAGAATCGTCATTATATTTTCCACTAACTAAGCATAAAGTAGGTCCACTGAGTCTTTTGTGTGTGTGTAGGAGATATCCATGTTCGAAAAATCCTTTAACAACTCAGTAAAATTCAACAGAACTGGAGGCCAATAAAAATAGGCCATTCAGGCTCTAAACGCAAGCGAATGACAGGATCGACTTTCAACTGTCAAGATCCAGCCTTCATTCCAGATTGACGGTTCTTGTGCAATTGGTATTTCAAATACATGAAGAAAAGATGTTTGGTCACAAAGTGCCTAACTCCCATGCTAATACGTATCGGCAGCATCCCCATCCTCTAGATCAACGGTCCTCGTTTAATTTTGGACCCCTCCAACCTTTCTATTTTTAACTATGGGGGAGCAGGTCTGGAATAGCAGTTTCCCTGCCATGGGCTCTGCCTAACGTGGAGACTTCTCATCGTTTCAGACCCCCCACTCTCTAAAATACTTACTTCCTACCCCCCCCTCCAGAATCCTTCCATCCTACCTCCCGATACCACCCCTCTCACTGCGCGCCATATATCCTCCACTCACTATTCCTGCCTGTCACTACATAAAAAATGTTCTCTACTCACACTCTCACTGCCACTCACCTCTTGCCACCTGTTCCCTCATTTCCGACACCTTACCTCATGCTTACACCTGTCACCCATCGCCCACCTCTCTGCATCTAATCTACCTCTCACCACACGCCACCTATCAACCTTCTTCCCAAATCACAGATCGCGACCATATCAACGACCACAATTCATTTCGATGCCACAACATGCTCGGGTGTTAAAACCCTTGAGCAGGATGAAATTTAAACCATGATATCGTGGGGGAGATACATGGAATATTGTAGGGGATTTTGGGCCCAAAGGTAGTGTGGACCCAAACCACCCTCGACAACTCCCAAAATCATGTTCTTAGATGACGTCAGGTCACCATGCCATCCACCTCCACTCATACCGCTCCCCTATTGGATGATCACCTCTACACACTCTAGTTCATGACCATTTATGTCTTCTCCATGTCTACTTGACGAGCAAAAATACAATTATCCAAGCAATATAGCTGGCAGTTATCGGGGCCAACATAGGGCGTTTTAGCTGTCGAAAGTTTAGTAAAGCCGCAGATAAGGTGAAGATCTGCCCATGCAGCCAACCATCTCCAGAGGCCTCAAAACGTTCCCAAGCATGTTGGAGCTCGATACAGAGCTTTGTTCTGTCACTCCAAGTCCTATTTTTATCAATTCAGTTCCTCCAGCACATGCATCATTTCTATCTGAGAGACAATATTGGTTTTTAGTCGATCAATTCCATCATTTTCTTAGATTAGATTAAAGAGTGGTCTTTTGTGTGTGACAAGAACCACTTTTGTTGATTAAGTCTAGTGTGAAGTTCACAAGTTGTACTCCATGCAATGTCAATTATATTAATGAGTCTGTTATACAAGCAGTTACCTAAAATTAGGTCTCAGTCCCCTAAGGATGAGAACCTATGCAACTATGTTAAATAGGGGGTATTTGAATGTTTAAGGGGTTGGGAGTTTTCAGAAGGAAGGTAGAATCAAAAAAAGGATTGGACCTTCTTAGTTAACTATAAATTTTTCTACTTAGTGAATATATGTTGATGACACTTATGTTTCTTACCCAAATCTTTATGTGTTTATTCTTAACTTGAATACAGATTTGTGATGTGTGCAATGTACATTTCCTTATTCTTTCAGATATTGTTTTATTTTATCTTTTGTTGGTTATGCAACCTGTTAGACAACTGTTGTTCAGTAAAAGATCCACTATTTTGCAACCTATTGAATGATTTGCATGTAGATATTTGTCTAGGTCTTGAGATATTATCTTAAGTCTTAGTTTCTGTGCAACAAGTGGTTCATTGCATTACTTGTTGTTGTTGTCTTAATGTGTCTTTTCATACCCTCAATTGTCATTTAATACCCATACCATTAGAAAAGGAGAACCTACTTTTACACTGTGTGTCCTTCCCTACCAGAGCACTATCTTTGAAAACCTATCCTTAAGCTTACCGAAAAAACCAACGTATTAAGGAATATCATTCCAAACTGATAGGTGGCCTAGATTTTCCCTTTAGCAGTCAGGTGCAAACCTTAGGACCAACAATAGGAATGGTGATCAAAATGATGAAGGAGGAAGTCTGTGAGCTTCTACAAATATTAGTTGATCAGATAACAACAAGTAGGTTGATAACAACCATGCATGTTGTATGCTTTTAATTTATTTTGATGCATACATGTTGAAGGGAATTGAGGTAAGAATTCCCTCGATTAATTTTTCAATATTTAAATTGATGTGTAATAGCCAAAGGCCTAGAGTATGTAAATGTTGTTGATGCTAGAATTCATTTAGATAAAATTTTAGTTGCATATTGTGTTATGATTGGTTATGGGATCATAACCAGGTCAATTCAAGAGACATACTCTTGATATAACAATAAATATCCATAGAGCTAGTCATGTGTGAGATCATAATATGGTTGGATATGGAAGGCCTATAGCACTATGTGAGTGCTCAATGGTATATATTGTATAGTTGATGTTTGGAATGAAACCTCTTTTCGGACACTAAAGAACACTTAATAATTATATTCTTGGTGTTGTATTTGGGTTGAAAAGGAAGGCATCCAAATAGTCGAGAAAGTAGTAGGAATTTTGTGGATGATGTGTTAAGGTGTTGGCTAAAACTTCCAAATCACCTTGGTGAATGCATGACATAGTTATGTAGTTATTATGTAGTCAATGTTGGGATGCATTCTTTAAATGTGGGCATCGACATTGGTACATTGATTTTTATTTTATTTAGTAATTAATTGTTTCATTATTAAAAGAAAGTGGTGCTGAAAATACATAATGATGGATACTTGCATGATATTTAATATGAGTACTAGTTGAAGGTGATTGGATTGTTGTCATTACAATTGTGAGATCAATTTTTGGAACTATTAAAAATGTTACAAGTGGTATTACAAGAATTATTGAATGCATTTTGGTAAATGCATGAATATATTATATAACATAGAAATGATTATTATAATAGCTCAAATGATGTGAGTATTTCTAACTCATGAAGTTGAAAACACTTCATGAGTTGTTAGATAATGCAAAAAGAAAGTTTCAGGTGAGAGTAGTTATATAATGATAAATTATGGAAAATATTTGTCAAGGGAACACAATGATATAAATATTGGTAGATAAAAGAAAAAAAAATATTGGTTGATAATACATGTGTAAAGAATGATAGGTTCATTTCAGTTAATAGTTGGATTAATGGAAGTGATTGAATTGTTATTGTAAACAATTCGGAGATCACTTTGTGAATTTTTCTAATTGTTGTGATGAATATATATATATCTGGTACATGATATACTGAAAATTGTTTGGTTGAGTGTAAATTGAGGGAATTGCAGGTATAATGGTATTGGATATGGAAGGGATGTAAGCCCATAAGGAAGACTGATGAAAATACATAATGATGGATACTTGCATGATATTTAATATGAGTACTAATTGAAGGTGATTGGATTGTTGATCCAGGAGCATCACTCCACGTTAGCATGCGCTAGCCAACCATCACGTCTCAGCGCACATTCAATGGAGAAGAGAGGTGCCAACCCTCTCAATTTTAAAGTTTAAATTGTAATTTAATGAAATTAAATGTGTAAGGATGGAAGAGCCAGAGTTATGCCTTTTTTAAAGTTGTAGGATTTGATGTCACCTTAAATGGATGACATTAGGTGGGCTCTAGATCCCACTCAGACTAGACAACCATTGAATATTCATTCAATGTAATTTATGAGAATTGGTGAGATGGAGGGAAGAGCTCGAGGATCCCCTTTTTGTAAAAAGATATTTTGTTTTCTGTTTGAGTCAGTTCTAAAAGAGAGAGAGATAGAATAGAATAAGGGAGAGAGAGATGAGACTATGTTGTAGTCCAATATCGCACACATTGTAATAATGGCATTCATATTAATACAAAGGGAAGTTTTTCCTACACGAGAATCTTTGTGTGTATTTGTGTCTCTGAATGAATGTATTTTATGTGTATGTATGCATTTGTTGTAGATGAGTGTTAGTTTACATTTGTAGGGGTAGATAGGATTCATTGTTTGTGGGTTCTTTGATTTCAGTCAGGGTTCTTTGTGGTTTCATGCAAGAGGTTGCATGATAGAGTGTTGAGGACTCTGTAAGCCAGTGAGAAGAGTGCAATTCTGAGTTTCCTTGAATTCAAGAAAATACGTCCCAGGAGGGTGCACCAGAGAATGCATATACTCAAGGAGAGCCTCAAGGTTTCTAAACAGCTTGGAGGTAGGACTATGAAGAGTAGGGCACAAAGAGAAGAGAGAACTATTGAAGGTTCTGTAGAGCTCTGCCAGGAGGGAATCAAGCAAGTGCATAGAGTGCACCAAATAAATGTATTTCGAGTTCAGAGACAAGAGAAGTGTCGAGGAGTGAAACATACAGAGTTACTGGACACTTTGTTGGATATCTCAACAAGGAGTGTTTGAGCGTGGGGTTTCTAGGAGGACACCAAATTCCCTTTGAAGGAAAGGACAAGGGTCGAGTCCTTTAGATATTCGAATAGGAAAAACTCAAGATGGATAGTTCCTTTTGCACACAGAGTCCCAATGGAAAGGAGTAACAAGATGAGACTCCTCGAAGTCCAAGCCTTAGAAAATATCAGGAAGGATAGAAAGATTATGTGCGAGAACCATGCAAGGAGTAGCAGAGGCCAGGAAACCCTTTTGTGGATTCAGAGTGAACAAATCTCAGGAGATATAGCATTTCTAGAGTGCAAGAGAGATCCACATTTAGGGCTCATAGGAGAAGAATCAAAGGTCGAGCCTTTGAATCATCAAAATCATCCATGTCTAGGAAGAAAGAAACTAAGCATCAGAAATAGGGAGCAGAGTTGTAGTTGGATGCAACAGGGTAGGAACAACCACTGTCAGATGTGGATCAGCGGGAGTTGTTGATCTCGTGATTTCAAATCTTGACATTTCGAGAGTCAAGAGGTGGAAAAAGAAAGAACTCTAAATTCATGACAATCGAAATCCTGATACGCAGGATTCTGACATGATATGGACCGTCAGATTGTGGGAAGCTAAGATCCGTCGACCAGAGGGGAGAAATATCATAGTTTCGGCTATCGGGTGAAGGGAGGTAAGCCACATCGTGGACCCCCGATAAGCGAAATCCCGAAGTATCTCAGAGTTTGGACTTAGTTCACAGTCGAGGTTCATATAAGCAAAGAGATAAGAGAGGATATGATTACGGTAAACCCATTTAAGGGTTTCAGGAGTCAAAGGAGTCAGAGGGACTCACATCAGAAATCCTGAAATGTGAATTGTCGACTCAAACTGGGTCATTGGTTAGCAGAGGATCTGGAAAGTAGATATGGAGTCATCATATCTTTGGGGATCATAGGTTTGGAAGTGAAGACATATTTTTTTCACGAATTTGTGTGAAATGAGAAATCTCAAAATATTCAGGAGCTGGAACCTATTTCCTAGCGAAAGGTCATGCCAGGTGCATGAGAGGGAGGGCTAGCGCTTGCTAGGATCTTAGCCAAATATTGGGAGTCATAGGTTGAAGTGTTGGAGTTGTATCACACCAATATCCCCGATATCGTGAAACGTGATGTGCCTATTGGGTTAATCTCTTGGTCACCACCGGTGGTCGCATGGAGGAGAATCTCATGCTTGGTGCTTGTTCATGTAGGTGGAGGTTTGCACAAGGGCCTATGGATTTGATTAGGAGGATTCCAAAAGGGAATCAAAGAGCCATTTGAGCTTAGCTTTCTGAAGAAGATCCGCAACCGGGAGGTCAGCGGACCCTGCCGAGGCAGTGGTAGGGGGTCTGCACCATGTGGTATCAGAGTAGAATTTTGTCTGTATATTTCAAGTGAAAAGGATTGAAGGATAAATTTTGGTAACATCAAGTGGTATCATAGTTTCATATGTATACAACAGGTGAAGGAAGACAAGGTGTTGATACTCTATGGTCATTTTTTCAAGGTGTTCAACAGTCAATAGACATCCATGTGAGTTGTAGGGGAAGCTAGGAATTATCTCAGTTGTAGAGTGAACAACAAAATTTCTAGGAGAGAAGGTAGAAGAAGAAGATGGCTACTGAAGGTCATGAACGTGGTCCAAGAAGAGACCGCCAACAGAAAAACAAGGCTGAGATAGACAAAGATCTCAACGAGATAAGAGCGCAAATGGAGAAGCTTGAATTTAAAATGAAGAAGGATGCAAAGATGAATTGGGTGTATGAGTAGCCCATGAAGAATAAGGTGAAGTGGCCCATTCAGATATTGTTGGCCAGAGGATAGAGAAGATTGTTGATAATGTGGCTAAGGTATGTTGAAAACCTTAGAGGTGAAGAGGAAGTGGTTCACATCTGTGAGCCAGAAGGTGGGAAGAGTCTCAATGATGATGAGGGGAAGAGATCAGAGAAGGATCTCAGAAACTGCCAAGTGGGCAATGAGAAGAGGTCATTGGTTGATCTCAAATAATTCCAGGTGGGCAGTAATGAAAGTTCATATTTCCAGGTGGGCAATGAGATGAGATCATTGGAAGATCTCACAGACTTCCAGGAGGGCAGGACAAATCCCATATTGCCAGGTGGGCAAGGGAGAAGAGAAGAGACTGCCTGATAGTCTCATGAACTCAGAGGTGAGCTCATGTCAGTAAGAGAAGCTGACAAAGGAGGATTTGAAATGCATTATGATCATTGGAGGAATTGAAGTATTCCTGCCACATAGCCCAGTTGAGGCCAGAGCTTGTTTTACAGATGCAACATCAATGAAAGGACAACCAATAGAAATTGTTAAGGAGGAGAAGATGTTGATGTTTGACCCAACATAAGAAGAATAACATTCAGCATAACTGATTGAAATTTTCATCCAGGAAACTGAACAAGAGGTAACTGCAGTACTGGAGGTTGCAGAAGAAGAAGAAGAGGAAGAATACAACTTAGATTTTGTTGGTCTGAATGAAGAATTGGAAGCCCTAGAGATAAGGGTGACATTGCAAATAATGCACATCCAATAGATCAGGTTGGATACAGAGGGAGAATACCAGCCCAAGGAGAAGCTGGAAGAAGCTGGAGATATGCCAACAGGAGAATTGGAAACAACAATGTTGTCAAAGGAAGAAACTGAGCAACAACTCGGTGATAAGATTGCATAACTGAATTTTTCAATAGGGTGGCAAGATAAGGCCACAATATATGGAGAAAATCACAAGGGGGATCGAGTTGATCTACCCATTGACAGGGAGGAAGTTTGGCTGAAAAGACTACATAAGGAAAACCAGCCACAGGAGCAGCTAGAAAGAGTGATTGCATAAATTAGAAAGATGATGTTGAGGTCAGTGCAAGAATTTGTCAGCAGGGAGAAGATGAGAAGAAAGGGACCTTCCATAACAACAATGAAGAATCAATGAAAACAACAACAAGGAAATGGAGAAGATGCATAGCTCCAAAGGATAGTTTTGGATCCAAGAGGATTTCAACAACGATGATGGGAATCTCATGGGCAGGTTCTCGTGAATTTTTTCGCAGTAGTGGAGTATGATGTAGGAGCATCACTCCACGTCAGCATGCTCCATCCAGTCAACATGTCTCAGTGCACATTCAATGGAGAAGAGAGGTGCCATCCCTCTCAATTTTAAAGTTAAAATTGTAATTTATTGAAATTAAATGTGTAAGGTTGGAAGAGACAGAGTCATGCCTTTATGAAGGCTATAGGAGTTGATGTCACCTTAAATGGATGACAGTAGGTGGGCTCTAGATCCCACTTGGACTAGACAACCATTGAATATTCATTCAATGTAATTTATGAGAATTGGTGAGAAGGAGGGAAGAGCTCGAGGATCCCCCTTTTGTAAAAAGATCTTTTGTTTTTTGTTTGAGTCAGTTCTAAAAGAGAGAGAGCTAGAATAGAAGAAGGGAGAGAGATATGAGACTCTATTGCAGTCTGAGCTCACACACATTGTAATATTGGCATTCATATTAATACAAAGGGAATTTTTTTCTGCACGAGTATCTTTGTGTGTATTTGTGTCTCTGAATGAATGTTTTTTATGTGTCTGTATGCATTTTTTGTAGATGAGTGTTAGTTTATATTTGTAGGGGTAGACAGGATTCACTGTCTGTGGGTTCTTTGATTTCATTCTGGGTTCTTTGTGGTTTCATGCAAGAGGTTGCATGACAGAGTGTTGGGGACTCTATAATCCAGTGCAAAGAGATCACTTCTGAGTTCTGTGGAATTTAGGTAAAGACATGCGAGGAGGGTGCACCAGAGAATTCATAGGATCGAGGAGATCCTCAATTTTGTTGAACACCTTGGAGGTAGGACTGTGCAGAGGAGGGCACAGAAAGAAGATAGAACTACAAAAGGTTTTGTAGAGCTCTTCCAGGAGGGCATCGAGCAAGTGCATAGAGTGCACCAAATAACTCTATTTCAAGTTCAAAGACAAGAGAAGTGTCAAGGAGTGACACATACAGAGTTACAAAACACTCTTTGGGATAGCTCAGAAAGGAGTGCTTGAGCATGAGGTTGTCAGGAGGACACCAAATTCCATTTGAACGAAATGACAAGGGTCGAGTCCCTTAGATATTAGAATAGGCAAAGATCAGGATATATAGTACCTTTTTCACACAGAGTCCCAATAGAAAGGAGTAATAGACCAAGAATCCTCGAATTCCAAGCCTTAGAAAATCTTAGGAAGAATAGCACAATTTCGTGCGAGAACCCTGAAAGGAGTAGTAGAGGCCAGGAAACCCTTTCGTGGAGTCAGAGTGAACAAAGCTCAAGAGATATAGTGTTTCCAGAACGTAGGAGAGACCCGCATTTAGGGATTATAGGAGAAGAATCGAAGGTCGAGGATTTGAACCATCAAAATCTTCCAAGTCTGTGAAGAAATAGCCTAAGAACCAGAAAGAGGGATAACAGTTGGCGTTGGATGTAGTAGGGGAGGAAAAACCATCATTAGATGTGGATCAATGAGAGTCATTGATCTCACGATTTTGGATCTTGACATTTCGGAAGTCAAGAGGTGGAATAAGAAACCACTCAAAAGTTGTGGCAAGTGAAATCCTCATTTTTAGGATTCCAACACAATATGGACCGTTAGATCATGGGAAGCTAAGATTCATCGATCGAAGGGGAGGAATATCGCACTTTTGGCTATCGGGTGAAGGGAGGTAAGCCACATGATGGAACCTCGATACACGAAATCCTGACGTAGCTCAGAGTTTTTCCCTAGGTCTCAGTTGAGGGTCACATCGACAAAGAGATAAGGGAGTATCTGAGAACTGTAAGCCCATTTCAGGGTTTTGGGAGTCAAAGGATTTAGAGGGACTCACATTAGAAATCRTGAAGTCACAAAATGCAAATCACCAGCTCAATCTGGGTCATTAGTTAGCAGAGGATTTGGACCGTAGATATGGAGTCATTGGATCTTCGAGGATCAAAGGTTTTGAATTGAAGACAAAGCTTGTTCATAGATTTKTGCGAAACACGAAATCCAAAAATATTCGGGAGTTGGAACTTGGTTCCTAGCGAAAGGTCATGTTGGGTGCATGATAGGGAGGGTTAGCGCTTGTTAGGCCCTTAGCCAGAACTCGGGAGTCGGAGGTTGAAGTGTTCGAGTTGTATCACACAAATATCCCCGATATCACAAAATGCAACGTGCATGTTGGGTTAAGCTTGTGGTCACCACCGGTGGTTACATGGAGGAGAATCTCATGCTTGGTGCTTGTTCGTGTAGGTGGAGGTTCGCACAAGGACCTATGAATTTGATTAGGAGGATTCTAGCAAGGAATCGAACAGCCATTTCGGCTTAGCTTGCTAAAAAATATCCTTGATCGGGAGCTCAACAAACCCTGTCGAGGAAATGGTAGGGGGTATGCACCAATTGTTGTTGTTACAATTCTGAGATCACTTTTTGGAACTATTAAAAATGTTACAAGTGGTATTACAAGAATTATTGAATGCATTTTGGTGAATGCATGAATATATTATATAACATATAAATGATTATGATAATAGCTGAAATGATGTGAGTATTGCTAACTCATGAAGTTGAAAACACTTTAGGAGTTGTTAGATAATGCAACAAGAAATTTCCAGGTGAGAGGAGTTATATAATTATAAATTATGGAAAATATTTGTCAAGGGAACAAAGAGATATAAATATTGGTGGATAAAAGAAAGAAAATATTGGTTGATAATACATGTGTAAAGAATGATGGGTTCATTTCAGTTAATAGTTGGATTAATGGAAGTGATTGAATTGTTATTGTAAATAATTCTAAGATCACTTTTTGGAACTATTAAAAATGTTATAAGTGGTATTACAAGAATTATTGAATGCATTTTGGTGAATGTATGAATATATTATATAAGATAGAAAATATTACGATAATATCTGAAATGATGTGAGTATTTCTAACTCATGAAGTTGAAAACACTTCAGGAGTTGTTAGATAATGCAACAATAAAGTTGCAGGTGAGAGTAGTTATATATTGATAAATTATGGAAAATATTTGTCAAGGGAACAAAGTGATATAAATATTGGCGGATAAAAGAAAGAAAATATTGGTTGATAATACATGTGTAAAGAATGATGGGTTCATTTCAGTTAATATTTGGATTAATGGAAGTTATTGAATTGTTATTGTAAACAATTATGAGATCACTTTGTAAATTTTTGTAATTGTTGTGATGTGAATATATATATATATATATATATATATATATATATATATCTTGTACATGATATACTGACAATTGTTTAGCTGAATTTAAATTGAGGGAATTGCAGGTAGAATTGTATTGGATATTCAAGGGATGTAATCTCATAAGGAATACTGATATCTACATTTCCAGAGCCATACACTATGAGCAGAAAATTCATGCCTGGGAATTTTATTTCCTCTATATAAATAGATTTCATAAATTAATAGTTACAAATTGTTATGTTATGATAACAATTTGTGTGGTTGAATGAAAGGTTGAAGATATTGTAGGGTGAATGGTATTGGATGTGGTAGGGATGTAATCCCATACAGGAGCCAAACATTATGAGAAAAATCCCCATGTCTGGGAATTTTATTTCCTATATAAAAATAGATTTGAGAAATTAAAAATTGTTATGATATTCTAACAATTGGTTTGGTTTATTTAAGGTTGAGAAAATTACAAGAATAATGTTATTAGGTATGGCATTGTTGTAAGACATAATAAATATTGATTCGTGCATCTTCAAGAGCCAAACGAATTATGAGTTGGAAGCTCATGCTTGGAAACTCTATTTTCCTGTATAAAAGACATTTGACATTTATGATTGAAATTGTTATAACAATATATCATGATGACTGTATTTTTATAATACATATGAGATGTTGGATATTGAGCTTGGAATCTTGCAAAAAAGAACACCAGAAGTAAATCAAGCTCAATGATGAAGGCATGGAATGAAGAAAGTCTAGTGGACTTGTTGCAACTAGAGTTCTTGAAGATGCAACTCTAAAACTTCCTGGCTAAGTGCATTGGAACCCTGGAGAGAAGTGGAACAACATAAGGGAATGAATGGTAGAGAAAGGGGTTCATTTCTTTGGGTTGTGCAGGTATGAGAGGGAAGGAGACATTGTTGGATGGAACTCTTGCCAGAAATAAAAAATTTGAAGATCATTATACATGTTTTGGGTCGGAATGCCTATGTATACATGTTTAATTTTAGGCCAGAGTGCCTATGTATATAAGTGATATAGGTGGATATCGGTGGCCACCCACCTTTTCCATCTAGCTCAAAACAACTTTCTAGCAATTTTGATAATTTACTATTTTTAACAGTTTTTCGGGTCTTGAACTTCCGAAGCCATTTTGAGGCCCTAAATGACGTTTTTGCAGGTATGTTGTAGTTGCAAAATTTCATCATGAAATTTTATGCAAATGTTGTATTCCTCGGATAGATCTCTCCAATGGTCTATCATACTCCTAAAATGAATATGTATGCAAAAGTTACAACCCCAGGAAGTTGATGTACTGACTTACCCAAACGGAGCCCACATGACTTTTGGCGCTTCATCTCCTAGGGTTAGGTTTTTGGATGTTTAGGGTTTTTGAAACTCCTGTTTATTGTAAAAAGGCCTTGAGAGCCTCATTGTAATCATCTTATTGTGAATGAGCACAACCATCACATCTCTTCTTAGAGATAAGCCGCCACCATTCCAGCAAGCTTGTTTTCCGTTGCATTTTACACTTTCAGCTTATTTCCTTATTGAATAGAAAACTAGTTTTATTGTATCTCTGTTATTCTGTGTTAAGCATCTGGTAATAATATGTAGTCATTTTGTTTTTCTCATAAAATCCAGATCAGTGGTATCAGAGCGGTTTACTCCTTGTTGTCTTAATGCATGTCCCCAACGAGGTCAGAGTATAAAGAGTTGGGTCTCGAGCTTATTTCTCTTGAGGACAAAATCTCTCGCGCACCCAAGTGACCTCTCATTGAAGGAGAAAAGAAAGATGACGGGACAGGAGATCCTTTCAAACTATTGATTGAGGAATCCCTCACACAACAAAGGAACGAGATGATGGATAATTTTGCACAAATCCTTCAACGACTAACAACAAGTGATGCATCTTCTTCGAGAGGAGGCACCGCCCTCTTCAAGGTACAAATAAACTTAAATATTCCTATATTTGAAGGTCATATAGACACAGATGTTATAGACAAGTGGTTGAATCTACTAGAAGGGTATTTTTCTGTCCATAACTTTTCGAATAGAGAAAATATTACTTTTGCACTCCTAAAATCCATTCCCCATGTCAAAGATTGGTGAGAAACTTTCTGTGAGCAAAAGGAAACAAAGGAACCATCATTATTTACAGTCAATGCACCTAGGAATCCTTCAGGGATTCTATTAAGGAATAATACTATCCTATCGGAAGTTATGACGACTTGTATGCCAAATGGACCACACTGCAGCAAGAAAGAGACCAAGCAGTGCCAGATTTCACAAATATATTCCATACCTTGCACACCAAGATGGGTATCAAAGATTCAGAGTGACATCTGGTGCTCAAGTATCACGGTTCTCTTCATAGATACATCCATACTGAAATGGAATTTCTGCACATCTCGTCTTTGGCCACGGCCTATCGATATGCCATCAAAATCGACCAGAAGCTCAAACAATAGACGTGACAATTTGGGCCGGGGAACCCCGCACAAAAAAAGCCAGGAAAGGGTGGCCCCAACCCACATAACAAAGGTCAGATAAAATATGGACAATATCAAGAAAACCAGTCTAAGATGGAAGCAAATAAGGACACTAGAAAGACAAAGAAAGATACTGGGAAGTGTTGCGACTTCCATAAGATCCCTTGGCATAACACTGCTGACTGTCGCTCAAAGAAGACGTTGGTGGCCGAAGTGAAAGCCTATGAATCATATGTGGGTTCTGACTTTGAGTCAGAACCAGAAAGGGGAAGACGAATCATTGACGTGGAACCCAGTGCCACCGCTGCTACCACCAAGCTCCAACATGGTGAACCAAACGAGCCAAAATAAGGAGAGTGCCTCTTAAATTCACATATGTGGGTAAAATGCACCCCGTTGCACTTAAAATTGATAGTGGTAGCCAGAAGAACCTCATCTCAGGAAAGTTCATCAAGTGGCTAGCCCTACCAACAACGCTGCACCCACAACCCTACACCATTGGATGGCTCCACCAAGGAAGAAATCTTCGTGTTAGCCAATAATGTTGACTGTCATATGGCATCAAACCCTTCAAAGAAAAGGTATTATGTGATGTTTCTCCTCTCAAAGTTTGTGATGTTCTTTTTGGACAACCTTATTTATGGAAATGTCATGTTGTATATGAGTCTAGGCCTCGTAGTGCTATTATTACTTTGAACAAGAAATTGTATAGGATACCTAAGGCTGTCCCACCTAGTGCTATTTTATTGATCTCTACTAAGAAATGAAGAAAGGTCATATCTCAGATGGGGAATTTTGTCTTCTTCATGATTCACTCTCAGAATGAGAGAAAAATCACAGCCAGATTTAGGGTCTCTACGATCGATCTCTCCACACAGCAGAAGCAAGTAGATAAGGTCATGGAAGAATACTCAGATATCTTCTCCTCACCTACTGGGGTACCTTTGCACTGCCAGGTCAAGTACCCCATCGATCTGACCCTCGACGCACCGCTGCCCAAAGGGCTAGTCTATCGTCGCTCTATGTTAGAGAATGAGGAGATCAAGTGACATATCCAAGAACTTCTCCACAAGGGGCATATCCATCCTAGCTCATCACCTTGCAGGAGCCCAATCGTGTTGGTACAGAAGAAAGATGGAACCTAGCGACTCTGCATTGATTACCGAGCTCTGAATAAAATCATAGTCAGAAACTGGTACCTGATTCCTTGAATCAATGACCTCCTTGATCAACTCACGGGGGCCAAATACTTCAGTAAGATTGATCTGAAGTCTGGCTACCACCAGGTCTCGATAGAACAGACAGATGTATGGAATACCACCTTCAAGTCAAAGGAAGGCCTTTTTGAATGGTTGGTCATGCCCTTTGGTCTGACAAATGCTCCAGCCACTTTCATGAGGATGATGGACGATATCCACCAATACTTTTGTAGTGGTGTATCTGGATGACATTCTCATTTACAACAAGACTTGGGCCGAACACTTGTAGCATATCCAGCAGGTTCTGCACACCCTGCGGCAGCACAAGCTATACGCCAACTTGGAAAAATGCTCCTTTAGCATGGATAGGGTCCATTACCTAGGATACATCATTGATCAACATGGCGTATATGTGGATCCAACCAATATCCAAGTCATCCATGACTGGCTATCCCCAACCACACTCACTGAGCTTCGGAGCTTCTTGGGCCTTGCTAATTTCTACCGCAGGTTCGTGTTGGGATTCTTCCATATTGCATGGGCCCTCAACCAAATAACTAGGGGTGGTGGTAAGTATAAATTTGTGTGGGGTCAGCCCCAAAAACAAGCGTTCGATGATTTGAAGTAGCACTTTTGCTCAGCCCCAGTACTTTCACTACCATACCTACATCATCCCTTTGAGATCGAGACAGATGCTTCAGACTATGCTTTGTGTGTCATTCTCATGCAACACGACCACCCCATGGCCTATCATAGTGAGACACTATCATATGATGTCCATAAGTACCCTACTTATGAAAAAGAAATGTACTCCATTGTGCAAGCCTATCGCCAGTGGAGACATTACATTCTTGGGAGGGAGATATTCATCCACATCGATCATAAGCCACTGCAGTTCATGTAGACACAAGGATAATTGCATAATGATCACCATCAAAAGTGGTCCACGTACTTGCAACAATTCCACCTCAACATCAAGTATAAAATAGGAAGCACCAATCATGTCACTGATTGCCTCGGCAGACCACCAATTGCGACACTCACCATAGTGCTAGACTCCTGCAACCATGAGACCTCTAGATGGCACCAACTCTATGAGACAGACCCGGCCTTCACCACCACCTACCAAATATTGAGTGAAAAGGAAGTTGTCGATAATTTTGATCTTCAGGATGGGTTGTTGTGTCATTTGGGCGATATATGTGTTCCATCAAGTGAGTGAGAAAATCTAATCTAGGAAGCCCACTACAGTCAGGTGATAGGACACTTCAGCATCAAAAAGACAGTGGTGATGCTACAAAAATATTTCTACTAGATGAAACTTTGACAGGAGGTCAGAAAGTATATCAAGTCTTGCACTACCTACGCTATTTCCAAACCAACCACTAAGAAACAGGGCATGTACACCCCTCTTCCTACTCCTGACAGGCCACGGGAATCCATATCAATGGACTACATGTCGGGCCTGTCATCCACCAAGCAGGAAAATGACTGTGTTTTTGTGGTTGTTGATCACTTTTCTAAGATGGTGATTCTGGTTGCCTGCAAGAAGAGAATCACAACATAAGCCATTGCCAAGCTCTTCTTTGAACGAGTTTGGGTACATTTTGGAATCCCACAAACCATTGTCTCATATCAGGATAGTCAATTTCTCAGCACATTCTGGTCGAGCCTCTGTTCACTTCTGGACACCAAGCTCACCAAATCCACGACCTTCCACCCCCAGACAGATGGCCAAACCGAGGTTGTAAATTGAATGATCGTGCATATCCTGCACATGTATAATTCCAAGCACCCTCGCACAGGGGATGAGAGTCTTCCCTATGTCTATCATATCTACAACCGAGTCCTGCATAGCTCAACCGACCATAGCTCCTTTCAGGCGGGGTTGGGATTCCAACCATTGGGTCCCATAGATGTTTCACTTCCCCTTGCGGTCACCTCGACCGAATCCTCTCCTGCTCCAACTGAGGCTATTAAAGCCACCTGGTTCATTGAGAGGATCTAGAACATTCGCCAACAAGTTTAGGATATCCTACAGAAGTCCAATGACAAGTACAAGCAATGCCATGATCAACATCGGGTTCCACATAAGTTTCAGGTGGGAAACAAAGTTTGGTTGCACTTGCAGACAAAACACCTTACAAGACGCCATCATAAGATTCTCCCACTCCATTATGGGCCGTACACCACCACCAAGGTTGTGGGGGATAATTATTTTAAACCAAACATTGCTCATTTCCTTGGCCTGCACCCAATGTTCAACGTGGGCCTCCTTCAGCCTTATTTCCCACCATTATTGGACACCTCAGACGTATCAGAACAACTGACACCAACATAGCTCAACCCCGACTACATACAATAGGAATCCTGTGATCATATTGTGGACACACAGATCGAGGGCACTCGACAACAAAGGATCCAACTTTATCGAGTCGTCAAAGTAGGGCAGCTCCTGCACCAAGGCAAGTGGCTCACCCGGGGCCAAATTCAACAGAAATTTCCTCATATGATGGGGGAACTCAACACGAGGAGACCATTGATTCCTAAGGATGGAGGATTGATCCAGGTGGATATCGGTGGCCACCCACCTTTTCTAGCTGGCTCAAAGCATCTTTCTAGAAATTTTGATAATTTACTATTTTTAATAGTTTTTTCGAGTCCTGAACTTCCGAAGTCATTTTGAGCAACTGTTGTAGTCCTCAGATAGATCTTAAGGATGATTTTAGGGGCTAAATTTCACTCATGGGTTAATTTTCCATGGTTTTTGCAAAAACGTGATTCGCTATTTTAAAACTGTTTCACCCAAATTCTATAGGATAAAATTATTTTACCTTAAAAATCGCAAAATTGTTATAAAAACTATGTAAAATACTCATAAATTTGAATATTTTTACAAAAATATCGCCAAAAATTTATAGTTGACATATGAAGGATTAGTAAGATTCGCCAAGGTTTCTACATTTTAAAATAAATTTCCATCCTTAAATCATCCCTGTTTCCAATGGGATATCATATGCCTAAAATGGATATTTTATGAAAAATTTACAACCCCGAGAAGTTGATGTACTGACTTACCCAAACGGGGCCCACATGAATTTTGGCACTTCATCTCCTAGGGTTAGGTTTTTGGATGTTTAGGGTTTTTTAAACTCCTATTTATTGTAAAAAGGCCTTGAGAGCCTCATTGTAATCATCTTCTTGCGAATGAGCACAGTCATCACATCTCTTCTCAGAGATAAGCCACCACCATTCCAGCAAGCTAGTTTTCTGCTGCATTTTACACTTTCATCTTATTTCCTTATTGAATAAAAACATAGTTTTATTGTATCTCTGTTATTCTGTGTTAAGCATCTGGTAATAATCTGTAGTCATTTCGTTCTGCTCATAAAATCCAGATCAATAAGAGTTGGATGGATTTCATGTGTGTATTAAGGCCAAGGAACCTAGATTTGTAATGTTAATAACAATGGTATGGTGTTTTTCATTGAGGACAGTGCCAGAATAAGTGGAGGGGGATGTAATGTCTCAGTTTTAAACCTTATGAACTAGAATTTATTATGTAATTATAACTTAGGATGGTGAGCCGGTAAAGTTGAAAAGGGGCCAAAGTGCCTAGGAAATGTAATACATATATATACATTAATAAAATACACCATTGGCTGCAAGACGAAAAAGGACAAAATAGATAGGGGGCTATGATTCCATGAGAGAGGGGGCTTAAGGGGATAATTCTTTTTATTATATTTTTATTTACCCATAATTGATTTTATGGAGAAAATGGGTTACATAAGCTTCTTGGGGGAGGCCACGTGGTTCTTGATTTTCATGTAATTATATAAACATCCCTTGTGGGCTATTTTGGGGGCTCTTCTTCTTCTTCTTCTTCTTCACTCATTCTCTTGTGGTTCGAGAGTTCACTTGTTCTTATTCATTCACTGTTACACCCTCCTCACTCTTGTTGAGTTTGTGTGCTCTTTGTATGAGCATGGAAATGAATGGTTGGAAGAGGAGATCCATTGCTAGATGGATATAATAAATTATTGATCATTCTAAGAAAGAATGGATGCATGAGTGCATGAGATTGATGGAAATTCAGAAAGAACTATCCACAGCTGAGAATCCTTAGAGTTTCTAGCAGTTATATTTCTTAACCAGTAACACTAGAGCCTTGAAGATAAATGGAACTACCTCAGGGACTGAATGGAAGAGAAAGGTATTCATTTCTTTGGGTTGTAAAAACTGAGGGGGAAAGAGAGATGGAAATTCAGATTTGTTGTGTGGTTGGGAAACCTGAGAGCTAGTTAGCCAACTATTGTGTGCTTCAAATTTGGCCTAGGACCCATCCTTGCGGATTCATAGCCCTAACTTGGAGGTGAAATTATGTTGAGAGTAAATGAACAATAGTTTTGATGGTTGGAAAGAACGTCCTTGGTATGCATCCAGCTGGTGAATATTTACTTGAAAATATAAGTGCTCTCTATCATGTGGTTTATGTATAATGTATATTCTGATGTGTATTTAATTATCTTTGAGATATGTATTTATAATGTGCCTTCCTGCTAGTTATTTGTTGTGCATGGGACATTATTTATTTATTTTATGTTGTAGCATGGATATTGATTAATGCATGTGGGTTTCTCATGCTTGATTTAGGATTAAATGTTATTAGAATTCGATATCAGTTCAAAAGTGAGTTTTTGGATTAGTGTGTTCAACCTGTGGGTGTTTGGGTATGTTAAAATTTGGTATCGTTCCTATCCTGTGTATGGATGGGTATGTCACATCTCCATATCAATTGTATAATGGTTGTAGGTTGCAATAGATGCACAAATAAACATACTCTATTTATATGAAAAGGTAGGAGGTGGAGAACCAATTGGAGGTATCATCTTGATTAGGGGATTAAGATTTAGCAACCTTGTCTTGAATGGACTAATTAAAGGTTAACAAGTGGGGTGTGATTCTTGGATATGAAATCACAGGGTTAGGGTTGAGAAAAAGATAAATAATCAAGGTTCTACACTTATGGATCTAAGGATATGATCTTCATTTTTTAACTTGATGTAGGAAAATAAGACATGCCAACCAATTTGGATAAAATTACATGGGATGACTCTTAAACTATGGAATACAGTACTTTTGGAAACAACTAGAAATATCCTTGGAGTTTTCATTAATCTATAAGGGAAAAATCTATAGAAAACTATAAAAATTGTAGAAAAATGTTTGGTAGAAATTGACTTGAGAAAAGGAATTCTAGAGATTTTTGAATTAAACATGGGAAACATCAATTATAGCCTACTATTGGCCTATTTGGAAAATTCTTTTTCATGTGTTAGATTCCATGTCCAAAGGAATTTGGTGAAAAATTTTGTATGACCTATAGGAAGATTGGAATGGAAAAGAAAAAAAATGGTAGATTACAATCAATAGGAGAAATAAAACTTCAAGAAAGAGGGGATTTAGGATCCAAAGGGAAGGAAGAGAAGGTAGAAATGTAATTTTCAGTGAATGTTTTATTTATATATACAATAAAATAGAAGGAAAAAAAAGGAAAAAGAGACAAGGCTATATATAGAAGGTAAAGAATCAGTTCTCAACTCTTAATTTGAAAGGGAAATCAAAGCTCTTCATACTTGGGATGTAATAGGAGCTTGAAAAAGTAATATCCATTTAATATGAAGATAAGAAATTTAGTAATATTATTGGTCCATCTTAAATGATAGGAATACTACCAATTAATGTGACCCTATGTTTGAGAAAGGGATGGATGTTATTCCTAGTTGTAGGTCCTCCCTCATAGGAAGCCTGTCTCACTTGATAATGGAGGCTCCTTCACAAGAAAATAGTTACCCTCCCTACATGATGTGATTCAATAACACACATCTTGAGGAGTGAAACTCTCCACGAGGGTGCATCCCTTCTGTTGGAATAATGAGAGGGGGGGGTGAATCAATATTACCCTTTTTTTCAAAAATTAGTAGTTACTTTTATATTTTTTTAATTACCACAATAGATCAACAATATAATTGTTTGTAAAATCAATTATATAAATATAATGAATAGGAATTCCAAGGATTTTATGAAGAATAGTGAAGGACACCAATATTTTTTTAGAGCACCAACTCTAGGAGACACAAATCCCCTTCTTCAAGGCACCAACCCTAGGAGACACCAACTCCCTTTTCTTTAGGGAACCAACCCCAGGAAGCACCAACTCCCTTGTATTTAGAGCACCAACCCTAAGAAGCACCAACTCCATTGTATTTAGGGCACCAACCCCAGGAAGAATCAAATCCCTTTTCTTTAGGGCACCAACCCCAAGAAGCACCAATTCGCTTAAATTACACTTAGTAAAGGATATGAATCCTTCTATGCTCCTCCCTTCCACCCTCACTTCATTAGAATCATTAGTTCTTCTTCTTGGACTCTGCTTCCATTTTGATCTTCTGATCTGGACTACAAAGACACTTTCGTCTCAACATTCTTTCTCATTTATATAATCTTCCAACTGGTATGAGCTATGAAGCACTGTGTCCCTTTGTTTGGACCATCACACCTCTTCATTTTTAAATTAACAATAATCTCTATTATTATTCAAACATTATTGTGAAGGATTTTAATTTAGTGAGAGTGATTTTCATAAATCGATCATAGATATGGATCGATTTCATTTTTAACTTGATTCCATGTCTCTATAAATATTGCAGGAATCAATGTGAATGAACATATATATATTAACCATAGTAGATGATTTTATTTATGTTTCCGCAGGGTGATATTTAGCCAACAGAAGCTGGGTAGATGTTTGGGATTGTTAGATAAGCAATTGTTATTTTTATGAATTTGAAAGTCTTAGTAATTGTGTTGTCTTCAGTAGGTACAAGAATAATTAGAATTCATCTCTTTCCCTTCATGCATCAGTAATGAAGTCTCTCAATCATATTGATTGTCTCCTATATTGAGGAAGGAAGTTTTGATTGGAATTGATTAGGTCATGATTGATTTCTTTCCAAGAGAAAATAGAGTGAATTGTCAATTGTTATGTGAATTCAATTGCTACAGGAAACAAAGTCTCAGTTCATATTTTTATTTCATGAGCCTATAATCAAAAAAAATTCTATATGAGCAAGAACCTTTTTCAACAAAGTGTTTTCTTGAGATTTTTACTATGACTTTTATCTTCTAGTTTGAAGTTGTGTGAAGAATAATGTTCAGATGTTCCAAAAATAAAGTATTTTTTTATTGATTATTTATTGATTGAGATATATACAACAGACATAGATATGTTATCTATTTTTGGCACATATAGTGTAACAACTCTACTGATTACAAATCCCAGATTGATATATAAATGAGTGCAATATAACAAACACATATTTACACCAACATTTTGGCATTGTTGTCAAGGAGATGTAAATGATAATAGGTAGCAATTTGAGTTTGATTGGTTTGATGAGTTTGGATTGGATTTAAGGACAGTCTAAGGGAGGGGAGAAGACGATAAGACGAGAGGTAAGAACTTGTGCATCCACTTTGGTGGGGTTTCTCCAAAGTCAGGTTGTCCTCTTACCTTCGGTAGTTAAAATTTTGTGTTTTATTAGTATTAGAGTTTCTTCTTTTATGAGTAGACATAGGGATAGTAAAGGTAGATTTATTGCCTTGAAAATTTCGAAAAAATTAGAAAACCAAATAACAAGAACCCCCCCCCCCCTCCCACACA
>ML778732.1:15321-30262 GCA_009831015.1 Picea engelmannii | reverse complement strand
AACAATTGAAACAACAACCAAAGGCACCAAATCAGAAGCTATTGTTCATATTGAAAACATAGTACAACAAGAAATAAGGGAAGCACTAGCGACCCAATCAGAAGGAAGGCCTGGAAAAGAGACAAAGGTAGTGGTAGAAGAGGTTGCATCTGCCATTGGAACAACACACAAGGTATTGGAACAGTTGCATATACCAAACAACCTAGTATTTGAACCATTACTTAGTGGGGAGACATCACCAGCACCCTACAACGCGCTATTTGGAGATATGGTGATGAAGAGGGAAATGCAAAAAACGAGACAAAGGAATTTGGAGTCCCAATATTAGACATTACCAAAGATGTTTCTATGAAGAATATTCCACTGTCATCACTACCTCACTTCCATGGTATGTAAAAAAAATATATTGATTCATTTTTGTTTCAGTTTCATATACTATGTAGGATTTATAATTACACTAATAATGCACAAAAACTAAAACTCTTTCCAACCACACTTAAAGACTCAGCATTAAGATGGTTTATCAGCCTAGGAGAAAACATTATCTTATCTTGGGATGGCATGAAGGAGACTTTCCTCCAGAAATATCAAGACTACTATAGACATAGGGATTCTAGGAATGGCATATTTAAAATGCAGCAGTCTAAGGAGGAAAGTTTGGAAGATTACCTAGAAAGGTTCCTATATAACTATCAAAAGAAAAAAAACAATTTGCCTTAGAAACAACCACAGTTAGGACCATATTCCTAAAAGGTATAAGGGATAATTGTATTAAGGTACTAAACCTCATGAGTTCTAGAGATGTGTATCAGAATCTGTTTGCATACATTGCAGAGTATTGTAAAAGGTATTCTTGCAGCCAAGCCAAAACAAGAAAAAGTGTAAGGGATCCTATAAAAAAAATTACTAAACTGACACCAGGAGGTGTTACTAGGATAGAATTGGGGAATATTATATAAAACCTCAAAAAAAACATCCTCAACACCATCAACACCCAACTTGATAAAATTAAAATCAAAAGAAAACAAGAAGAAGAAAATGCCACTTTGGCAATTTTTTTCCTTTGGTGTAGGAAAAGGCATCCTGAAAAGGAATGTCACATTAATGTCATTGGATTTTGTGGACTATGTATAAAGTATCACCCTACTGAAGAGTTTCCTTCCTTACCTGGACTATAAGCCATCCTTAATGGATAATCTCAAGAAACATCATATTCCCATAAGAGGGTATGGAGGCAACAAAATCCTAATATGTTTGTAGATCCTACGACACAATATTCAAAAAAACAATGGGTACCTCCAATGCATTACTGTTGGCGCAGGGGTAGACCCAGGGTTCAACGCTACAACAACACACCAAAAAAACCCTAACTACTGGCCATTTCGGCAACACCTGCAAAGAAGATGAAGTCTCACCCAAGGTAGAGGCAGGGGTGGTTGAAGGAATATCGTGTCTACAACCTTAGCTGGGACACATATCTGTGATTGTAATACCTTAACAAAGCACTTAGCAATTATGATTTGTCAATATTCAGTGTTAGTTCACAACGCAACGAAACCCTAATAATAGATCGACAGAGTATTCACATAGATTCAATAGATTCAAGCACTAAGCATACTAACATAGATCAGATCTAGCATTCATTCACATTATTCAACACTAAGATACCATATCATATTCATCTATCATCTAACATCGCACTAAGCATTGAATCACATAAACAAAATAACAATCATAAAGAACAAAGCATTCACAACACAGGATATACGTGGTTTACCCCCACCCTGGGGCTAGGTCCACCAACTCTTCATCTTCTTTATTAGCTTATTTCAATCTTCTTACATGTAAAAAGCCTCCAAACCTACTCCATGGAGGATAGGATATCTATGCACCTCGCTAGATCCTCCTTCCTTAAGTTACAACACAAATACTTCCACAATATGTGCACAAAGCACTACAGACAACTTGCACTTAGCTCTGCAAGTCTCAACATACAATACGCACCAAGCCTCTTACAGTCATTTGCACTTAGCACAACTTGAAACTCTTCAATCACATAGATTAAACTCTAGCACTTAACACCACCTACTTACATTTCCAATATACTTATTTATACATTACAAAAGGGGCCTAAACATGGGTAAACCCATGGGATGACATCCCATACCCGTTACGTAAGCCCCAAAACCCAAAAATCCTTAGAAAGGGGCCGAGATCCCGCGATCTCCACTTTGTATTTCGATCTACCTTCAACAACCTTTAGAAGTCCTAAAAATAGATCAAACACGACCAAGGATTCTCAAAACTTGGTCAAGGGCCAACAGGCCCCCAACACTCACCTGTGACTCATCTCGAGTCACTCTACTTTGGGTAATTCTTCCTCAAAAGCCTTGAGATTGGATTGAGTTACTTCAACCTGTTTTTGTGCCATGGCCTACTACTCAATGAACTCTTGGATAACATCTTCATTGACAGGTCCCTCTAAGCGTTGTTCAATTGCAGTGACGACTTGATCCAGTTCTTCTCGTCGTCCTTAGATATTTGTGAATAGTTGGCAAGCCTTGTCCTGTAGAGGTTGGAGCCTCTGAGTCACTTCCACGACTTTGATCTGAATGGTGTGGACCTGCTGTTGAGCAATGAGGTGTTATTGGGATCAATTCATGTTTTCAACAACTGACAGGGGCTTGAACTTTGCCTGTATTGTTTATGCTTGCTGCTTCACCTCTTGGAGTTGTGATTATAGTGCCTTCATTTATGGATTCTCAGTGAGTCTCTCATAATTCTGGTCACTTCGATAACTTAGTTGTTTACATTCCATGGTAAGGGCCTTTATTCTCTCAACTGTGCTTCAAGCAATTGCTTCTCTTTGATCCCTCACATCCTGCAGAGTGTCGGGCACTATTCGTAGCTCTAAGTTTGATATTCTTTGTTGTAGCTATTGGATAGCTTCTACAAGATTCTCTACTTGATTCTTGACTTGGTCTCCTACCTTTGGATCTAAGCCTCTCACAGAGAGAAGTTCTCTATTGATTGCTTCTTTCACCTCGAATTTCTCTGCGAGCAACTGTTCTTTTTCTTGCTGAATTTTTTCTTTCTCCTCCTCAAACTTTGTCTAGTGAGAAACCTTTTCCTACTCCACAACTCGACGTTGTTATATGACTACTTATTTCACTTTATTCAAGGCCTAGGTGGCTTGTTCTGTTTCTTCCTGCGCATGACGAAGGCATGCTTCGGTCGCATCAGTTAGTCTGCAAAGTTGGGCTTCCTCATCTCCCAACTCTGGTTCTTTCGATGGAAGGGGTGCAGTAGATGCTGCATGATTGGACTGAAGGGCATGTTGTACCCCTTAGAGTTCAAACTTGATTTTTTCATACATCTCCTCCTACTTGTCTTCTTTTTTATGCAAGATTTCCTATGAGGCATCGTTTACAGTTGCGATGATTCAAAGACATCGACAGTGAGCACAGTATGCATCTTAGTCAAGGCGGCTTTGGATTTCTTCCAGGAAGAGGGTTTCGGGGGAGACACCTTCCTCTTATTCAAGGTATCATCCTCATCTCTAGGTGGTGTTACTTCACCTTTCTTCTCCTCATCTTATTTTCCATTTATCTCTTCTACTTTGTCATCACCCCCTCGGCCAGGTGATACTGAAGTAGTCTTTTCAGATGCATTTCTTAAGTCTTCGACTTCTTTGATCTTCTTCCTTCTATTGGTTCTAGGTGTGTCATGTTCTTTGTGTGCAAACTCCAAGTTGTCAAGTTCAGGGTCAGACATCTCTGTAGGATTAGTGGGGATAAGGAGGCCTGCTGACCATTCCTTAGTTATCTCCTTGAGGTCCTCTTCTATGAGCTTGCAATGCGACTGAAGCTCCTCCTTGTGCTCATCTGATCGCATAGTGATATAGATGAAGTGCCTATATGTGTGGAAATTCATGAGGGGTCGAAACCGTTGTAGGGTTTTTGGCGTCATGAGAGATTCAACTTTGATAACCCTTTAAAGTTGGAGATAATGTGTGTGAAATACTACATTTGACTTCCATTGTTTTCCCATATCGCTCGAGTACCATAGAGAGGTGAACTTCAAAGCAAGTGGTTCAAACGGTCAATTTATGGGAAGGTCACACCTTCCAACATTTCCCAAGCAATAAATGCGATAAGGATCAGGAGCCAAGTAAAGTGTAACTCATAGCCATGATCCCGTGCTTCATGGTATTCTAATTCCAACTAATTAACTAGGTACTTCGCCCAATTCATCTATAGGCCTTCCATGCATTTCCCTACGAGGTAAACGACAAACTCTATTACCTACATGGGTCTATTCTTTCTCACAAGATTTCCTGCAATTAATTGGCATGCTAGGCGCACTGTGCCATTCTGGATGGAAGCTACCTTGTAGCCTCGCATCCCCTTCTCAACATTTCCATAGGTATCCTTGATCTTCTGTGCTAAGGCGCGATCTGTAGATTTTCCTGGGTAGAAGTCCTATGGGTCGGGTCCTTGCATGCTCAATCCAGTGATCCTATGGATCAACATTAGATTGACTGTGGTACATTGGTATAGCCATAATTAGCTGCCATGGTAGCATGAGAGAAGGAGCTTAACATAGGCGTTAACCTCCTGGTGCCTTCCAAAATGTTGGATATTCATTACATTTAAAAGGGTGGACTACGTGAGGTTCATCGTCCATGACTAGGGGATTATTTTCGAGTTCTTTCCCTTTGTCCTAGTCAAGTATTTATATGGGGTGAGCATATTATTCTTCTTGCGGTATGCTAGGTTGAATTCACTGAACTTCAACATTGCGATCTTGTCCTGCTGTGCTCTAACTGTGCGTATCCCCTTCGGTAGGTACGTAGTAACCATGGTGTAATCAAAATCTCTTGGCACACTATCACGACTCACCGCATTGGCCAGAGGTGGGATTTAGTCAGGTAAGATGGTCAGGATTAGCTTCACATTTGTTAGGTTATCTCTATGCTTGGTTCTCTTTTCTATAACGACTCAGGATAGCTCAGATCTGTGAGCATTCGATGGAGAGGCTTGTACGCCTCTCATCGACGACACTTGTACACCCACAAAAATTACCCTTTCAGACATTACTCTTTCATTCACAAGGTCGATGAGTACCTCCTTCATAGACTCTTCGACTGCACTAAGTTCTTCGGACATACATGCTCGTGGTTGAATATCTCAAGTTTGAAGAGTAAATACTCAATGCAATGGGATGGATGGTGATATATTAATGATCACTGTGAGAAATCAAATAATCTGCAGGCTTAGATAATCATGGTTGGAAAAAGTGTTCTCGGTGCAAGGCTCAATGGAATAAGTAGATAACTAGGCAATGGATCTCTCCAACAGGCAAGAAGCCTTCATTAATTCAGTTCTGTCTGTTATGGCATAGTCCCAATAGTCTGATGGTGAGATTTATAACCATGAATTTCTTTCTAACCATTCGGGGCGTCATTCTAACAGTTATACTCTTTCCAATGGATATATTGCTTCTCCATGGCGAAGTGCCATGTGGCGCTATTCTGATATCCCGAAGAAGTCCTAGTTTTGCAAATTTTCCTTCTGCGAAGTTTCCTCTGGAACCTTCTGTAACTTCTCGATATTTGATCTCTTCTTACTTAGTTTTCTAGCCTTCTTTCCACTAAGCTTCATCTCGGTATTCTTCTTTCCATTCTGATTCTTATCTCCTCTTGGCATAGTAACTTCGCACTGTTGAGATTCTTTCCTAGAATTCAGGGGCAATACTTCTTCTCTATCTAGGGTAGGTTCTTCAGTATTCTATAATTCTTCTTGTGTTCTTCCAAATTTTACATCCAAGTTCCTGGTTTTAAATATCTTCAATATATTTTCTTGTTCTTCAATCAAGTGTGCGATCCTCCTAATCATGAAATCTTTTAATTCCTTCTTTTTCTGTTCTCGGACCTCCTCTTCTTTTCTTTTGGTCTGATATTTCTCGATCCAGGTTTTTCCTAATAACATAGTAAATGGAGCATTGTTCTCAATAAATTTAACAACCTCAAAATCTTCCTCTGTCAAAGTTCCAAGAGAAATCATAGATACTTGGGTGATCCTTCCACATAGGGTTATCAACTTTCCTCTAAACAATCCTATTCCTCCCAATGAAGGAATCGTAACAGGCTTTCCTAAAGTTTCCCAAGTTCTTTCTATCATGATATTCACTTGTGTTTCTTCATCCAGAACACAGTCTGTGTCGAAGTATCCTATTCTTGCTTCTATGCATTCTTTTTCTTTTAAGATCTCTGATAAGTTGATATTTCGGTGGTCATTCAGTGTTCATTTTATTTGCAACAATACAATCTCTGATTCTTTCTCAGGTTTTTCCATGGTCTTAGTGTCTTGACCTTTCTCATGATATTCTTGTCTCATATTCATTCTTTCAATTTTATAAATCATTCTAGGGAAATCTAAAACTTCATGGTCCATAGCTTTATAACAAAGACAACTAGTTCTTCTACCAGGGAATTCCTTAGACAAATGTCTCGATCTTCTGAAACTATAAAAAATGGTTAATCCTCATTTTCTTTTAAATGATTCATAGACTTTCTTGTACTATGCACTAGGATCATGGTAGCCAACTCGTAACCAATTCTTTCTAGGGTCCTACATCCATTGGTTAGTCCAAACATTCTTTCTATGCATAGGTATAACATATCTTTCA
The DNA here is from genome assembly GCA_009831015.1 of Picea engelmannii. Lineage (NCBI taxonomy): Eukaryota > Viridiplantae > Streptophyta > Pinopsida > Pinales > Pinaceae > Picea > Picea engelmannii. The sequence continues at coordinate 23,572 of ML778732.1, read as the reverse complement.
CTATTCTCATCAGATCTACTTATATCAAATCTTCTTTCTTCTAGTTGTTCCCTACTAGGACAAAATTTGTCAAACATACCTAGATCCATACTTTTTGAAACAAAAATTTCCACTAATCTTACTTTCAGCAGAGCACAAAGCTTCCAGGTCTAAAAATTTTCAACATTCTTACCTTTAAATCTTCCAGATCTAAAAAATTTCAATATCCTTACCTTTACTAGAGCACAAAGCTTCAAGATCTTACCTCTTTTATTTGGATCTGACTTCTCTTATTAGCACATAGGTTTACAGATTAAGTAGAATACTGTGCACTAGGGCAATAGATCTACGCACGAAGCTTTCATAGTTTTAGCTCACATCTTCGCACAAAGCTCCTTTTTCCTTAGTTCCTAGCAATCACAGTCTCGATCAGATCTTTGCACAAAGATTCTTCTTTCTCAATTCCCAACAATCATAGTTTCAGTCCTGACAACGGAACCATTTGTTGGCATAGGGGAAGAACTGGGGTTCAACGCTACAACAATGCAACAACAAAACCCTTACTACTAGCCCTTTTGGAAACACTTGCAAAGAAGATGAAGTCTCACCCGAGGTAGAGACATGGGTGGTTGCAGGACTCCAGTGTCTACAACCTTAGTTGGGACAAATATCTGTGATTATAATACCCTAATAGAGAACTTAGAAATTATGATTCATCAATATCTAGTCTTAGTTTACAATGTTGATAAACCCTAATGACAGATTGACACAGTATTCACATAGATTCAATAGATTCAAGAACTAAGCATACTAACATAGATTAGATCTAGCATTCATTCACATTATTCATCACTAAGTTACCATATCATATTCATCTATCATCTAACATCACACTAAGAATTGAATCACATAAACAAAAGAACAATCATAAATCACAAAGAATTCAAAACACTGGATATACGTGGTTCAACCCCACCTTAGGGATATGTCCACTAACTCTTTGTCTTCTTTATTATCTTCTTTCAATCGTATTACATGCACAAAGCCTCCAAACCTACTCTGCGGAGGACATGATATCTATGCACCTCGCTAGATCCTCCTTCCTTGAGTTACAACAAAAATCCTTCCACAGTCTGTGCACAAAGCACTACAGATGACTTGCACTTACCTCTGTAAGTCTCAACATACAATACGTACCAAGCCTCTTACAATCATTTTCACTCAACACAAATTTCAACTCTTCAATCACATAGATCGAACTCTAGAACTTAGCACTGCCTACTTACATCGCCAATATACTTATTTATACATTACAAAAGGGGCCTAAACATGCGTAAACCCATGGGCCAACATCCCATACCTGTTACATAAGCCCAAAAAAAAAAATCCTTAGAAAGGGGACAAGATCTCGCGATATCCACTTTGTCTTGTGTTTCGCCTTCGAAAGCATGTTGAAGTCCCAGAAATAGGTCAAACATGACCAAGGATCCTCAAAAATTGGTCAAGGGCCAACAATTACCCTCAATGGTTAGCTCAACAACCACAAATCTTGCCTTGGAAATAAGGATGGAGGGGGCCTGCATATGGGAATGTTAACTTTTAGCCATAAACCTTTCTCAATTACCCATAATACCCTTCCAATATCTCTCAGTTGCTACGAGGATTTAATCCACATGCTCTCCCTCCACCTCCACAACTACAACAACAACTTACATTTCCTATGAACCCAAATATGAAACAACAAGAAATTACATTTCCTATGAACCCAAATCTGTAGCAACAAATGAAAGCTACACCCATCCCAAGCCCTCCTCGACCTACCCCTATTCCTTCATAACCCATTCCTAATCCAAACAATAGACTTACACAACCTGTACAAATATTGAAGTAAAAATCTTCCCCATTTATGTGATAACTCCTACTTCATTTAATGGAATTCAATTAAGATCAAGGAGGTTTTTGAATAAACCAAATCCTATTGTGGTTATTAAAGAAGAAGAACAAGTAGATAACAAAGTAGTTGAAGAAGAAGAACCAATGCATAATCAATCAGATGAAGAAAGAGACACCCATGTACAATAGGAAATTGCTCCTCACATTCCTCATCCATCAGAAATACCTTAAAAAACTAATCCTCCTCCTTATCTATAAATTTTACTTGGGAAGAAATATGAGGTACCTCTAAGGCATAATATAGAGACTGAACTTAGAAACATATTCGTAAAGATTCCCCTTGTTATAACCCTAAATTTCACCGGACATGCATACCTGGCATTAGGCCATCTAACTTACTATCTTTTCCAAGCCATCACTGAACAAGATCTTCTAAAAACCATTGTGTTGAAGGTGTACGCACCATGCACCACTACAACCCACGTACACATGCTTGCTGCAACACTACAACCCACGTACACTCATAGAATATTGCAAAAAATGAAAATTGCAAAGAGATACGGGTTTTCGGGCCGTTACTTACCATTTGACCGCCCATAGCCAGTCACCCCAACCGTTACTATCTCCTTTGGTCTATAAAATAAGGTGTTGGGGTCCCATTTCAAAGAGAAGAACGAGAGCATAGAAACTCTTCTCATTTCTGTATTCCCCCTTTGTCCCAATATTTGGCAACCACATTGTTAGTTTGAGCCAGAATTCCCTTTTCCTCCATCGCAAGCCCTTGCCATTTCCCTAGAGAGAACTAAAGAGGAGAAGGAGACATGGAATCAGTTGGTGCATTGTGAAGAGGATCTCGGGACCGAGTTCAAGGAGCAGTGTTGGTCTCATATTGTAAGTGACTTTTGTGAGATTAATATAAAGAAGTACTTTTTCCATCCCGCCAAATGACGTCTTAAATTTCTATGATTTGTTTACATTTCTTGTTTACGATGTCTAACCCACTAATCCATATATATAATGCATGCTTGTAGTTTCTTGTTTGTCTTTTGGTGAATGCAGGTAAACCCTGGGAGGAGACTTGCAGTCAGGAAACAACTAAGTGCAAAGGGATCGACATCGGACATGGAGTTTAAGGTATGCCTACCAGATCCCTATACTTTGTCTTTTATGTATGATTGTGGGGTAACATCGAGATATTTTATAAAAGGTAGGATACTTTAGACAGTTAGCTCTGCCTACATTTTAGAACCCTGGTGTAGCCTGTAGAGGGGTTTTCCCACTATAGCAGAATTGGTGACCATACTGAGGAATCCTCTAGGGTCTTTGGGGATATTTCTTTTTGGGTGCTTTGAATCAGTTTATTTACTCTTTTCAAAGTTTTTGTAAAGATTTTATGTTTTTAATGGATTCTGGTCTTCCATACCAGTACTCCATGACTATGATGGACTGTTGGTTTTCATTTTTCTGAGGAGTTACAGAGGTGTACACAGCTTTTCGTAGGCCTGCATGTGTGCATATGCACCCTACCCTTGGAAATCCCACATACATATGTTGGTTGTTGAAGTGTCAGTAGTGTGTCTGTTGAGAATATTTAAAAAAAAAAGAGAGAGGCAGTCACCCTCTTCCCTGTCAGGACTCACACTTCTCAGGGGTTTTCTTGATCTAGTCCTAGTCTCTGTTATAGTAGTCTGTAGCCTAGGTTTGACTTCAGACCAAAGACTTCTTGTGTTTTCTTTAATAGGGTTTTTATACAAGTTTGTGAGTCTGCTTTGATCTTCCTGTTTGGTATTAACAGTGACTCCTTGCGATCTGTGATTTGGCTAGAAGTCATTTCTTGGTCTTGACTTGTCGTCGTTTTCCCCTTTTTTTCTTTAGAATAAAATAAAAGAATTCATTTTCAAATTTATTGTTTTGAAGCATAAAAACAGTAAAAACATATCTTTCATTTCTTTGTTTGGTAAAGTAGTTTAGGTTAGTTGCTTCATTTGCCAAGGAAAAAGAAATTTGTCTTAAGTTCTTTACTTGAATTCTTAGGATAGTAAGTAGCTTGTAGTTGAGTGAAATCTTGTTTTAAGTTTTTCTTTTCAAATATCTGAGAAAAGTAGTTACGAAACATTTGGTGAAAGAGTTTCATTTGGCAAATATTTATTTGTGAAGAAGAAGTAGTCTTGTTTCCAGTTTCATCTTTTGCTCTTCTTTCGTCTCTTAAAAAACACCATTGGTTTCGCTTTCCGTTCCTTTTGACTTAATACAACCACTAAAATTAACGATTAATTAAAAGTTATTAGACTTTGTGTTTGTAGGGTCCATCAATGCAGTTTAGGCTAGAGCCTTGATTTAGGATTGGAGAGGAAACTCTTCAAGGATACAAAAAAAAAACATAAGATTATGTGCTAGGGAGTCCTTGAAAGTCCAGTAACCTCGAAATTTATCCAGTACACCCCTCTAACATAGGGGATAAACACAAGGTCGCATGCAGAAAGGTAGCGGAGATAACCCCTCCAAAGCTAGACCAAGAGTAATGGGGAACACATATACATGGCTTATCTTGGGATTTTGTTGATCGCATTTGCCACAGAGCTTCATGGGTTTCAAATTCGTTTGAGGTCCTCAGTTGTCTTCCAGAACACTTTATTTCGATACCCTTGATAGGTTTCCATATTTATACCCTGCTCATTCTAGTCCACCCGATTGTCGATTGTATCTTCCCGGTGACTGTTCACGCACTGGCAACCTAGTTTCCTTTATCTTAGTGACTTACACAGGTGACTGCAGGGGTATACCACTATACCTAGGGAAGACATCGAGCCACTCTTTGCAGAGTATACCCATAGGGTGCTTCCGTATTCGAGTTTCACTTGCATCGGTAAGTTTCTCTAGTGTTGCCTGCTGTAACTATTCTTCCAACTAGCTAGAGATATGCTTGTCTTATCTCATAGGATCTTTTTCTAGTGTGTGTTGGTTTTTAAACGATTATAGAAATCCCTAGTGTGTCATTTATGTTCTCACACAATGGAGGATCAGGATCTCCACCATTCACGAAGGATTTTGGGCCTATCTCCGGTTGATCTCGAGCCACCCCCACCACCCATAAGGATAAAACTAGACCAGCAAGGGTCTTTTGAGGCGACTGGGACACATGAAACACTGCTCGACTCATATCTGATAGGATAACATTTCATTCTAGAGGAAACAACCATTTCTGACTTTGGAGAGGAAGATATTGGTCCATATAACCCTCCGATCATTGATCTATCGATGCCCATCATCGTATAGGTTCAACCTTATGAGCGTCAGGTAGTGTCATAAGAAGTGATGGAAACAAATGTTGCTACTTCTTCAGGGAATACTCATATTCCCTCTACGATTTTCACTACAGGGGGTGTTCCACCTCCTAACCAACCATCATCGGTCTGGGCCACTATGGTTTCGACTGCCTCTACCTCAAGAAATGGCCCAATTTCGTCTATGGAGGAGATCACTACTCCTTTCACCCACAGTGCGACAGGCCCTCCGTTCTCATATGGGATGCCTGGCTTCGGTAAAAGCATTGTCCTTTCCTACTCCACTCTACAGAATTTAGGTCTTGGGGTAGGGATATCCAACGCTCCTCTGTAAGGATCCATGGGGGGTACTTCAGCTCCCTATAATTCTTTCCCTTATAGAGGGAGTCATATACTAGCACTCTGCCAGGTCGAACATAAACTATAGTTCGTTTGGAGCAGGTAATCAAGGAATTCCTCCTTATATCATGTTGATAGGTTTGACATCATTCTCTTTGTTTGGCACATTTGGTAACAACGCATTCTCATCTGTTGTCGTCTCAGCTGAGGGAAACCTCAGTTATGGACAACAAAATATCGTACAGGGTACTATTCATGCACAGGTGGAAAACTTAGGAATTCCTTCCTCACAAGGAATGTGGAATCCATGGCAGGGACTAGTTCCCTTGTCAGGGATGTCGATCAGGGGAAACCCCTTCCATAGCCAATGGAACCCCGAGAAAGGCTCAACACCTATGCCCATCGGATCAACATGGGGAAACCCTTCCCAAACTTCTTGGAATGTGACGCAAGCCCAGGGGCCAGCCCTTTACGTCCTATTACGGGAGTCAATCGATGACATCTCAACAAGTGCATAATCCATACATTGGTCACAACCATGGTTATTACCATAACCCTGGCCAACAACCTCACTTTTCTTGGCAACCTAGTGCCAGCCAAAATCCAGGCTCCTTTTTCCTTGGTTATAATCAACAACCCAAATTGTCGTTTCTGGCAACTCTGCACTTGCTAGACTTGACAAGGTTATTAAATGACCCTATCTGGCATGATCCACATTGGCCTCCTATACCGACCAAGTTTCCTTCGGACATTCCAAAGTTTGAGGCCAAGCCTAATGAATATCTAGGTGATCATGTGATGACATTCCATTTATGGTGCTCGTCCAAATCATTGAGAGACGACTCCATCCATTTCCATTTGTTTCAATGCACTCTCATCCTGAGTGTTGCAAAATGGTACATCGAGCTTGACCACTCAAGATACTCTTCCTTCGATGAATTGGCAATGGATTTCTTAAACCATTTTCAATTACTTGTGAGATACGATGCCGACACCGAATTGTTGGCCAACTTTGAGCAGACAAAAGAGGACCATATCTCAGATCACATCCGAGAATGGAGACGCTTGAAGAGTTTGATAAAAGTACCAATCCCACCAACATTCCTTCTTGAGTGGTTCCTTAAATATTTGGTACCCCAGTTATCTAAAGACGTCGCAACATCGAGGGTCTTTTTAGAGGAAGATGCGATAATGAGAGCCCAACAGCTAGAACTTATTTACTCTCAGTCTGGTTTACTTTACGAAGTTTTTCCAAATACACCAAGGTCTATACTTGACAAGACCAGACAAAGGTATGGACCACATTCCAATGGTATTGTTGGTTCAGCACAAACAAATCTCATTGATCAGCTGTCAAATCAATTGCAACAATTGTCTATACAACAGACAGCAGCCAGCCAGACCACTGGTTCCATTGTTCCCCCTACCCAAAATTTGGATGTACATAGTGTGTGTTGGCAGCCAATTCACCTTTTTCTATGATCCTATAAGCTGCCTACACCTATGTCTTGCGGACATCAAGTTTTTCGTCGCATTTTTCAAATAGACGACACTTTCATTTCTTGCGACATTTACACATTTGTCTTCGTTAAGTTTTCACGACTGTAAGCGTGAAAACTTCTCCTTTCGAGGTCACATTTTGATCACTATCTAAACTTTCATGATATTTTTATCGATATGCCTACTGCACTTACCTTCTGTTTATCGTTATGTATCTAGAAGGACTTTCGAACTATGCTCATTGGACATTCTTATATTGATCGCATAACTTGATTTTATTGAGTTTGTAAGGCATTGAGCATTTGGATTTACACTTTTTATGACTTGCCTGATCTTTGATTCTGCATAGCGGTTATGATTAAATTTGTTATATATATGTCATTTGATATAACCCTTATGTTAATCCTTTCATAATTTTTGGCTTGTCGGCTATATGAATATCAATCGGCACATTGGTTAAACATTTATACAATGGCGCATGGATAACATTTGGTGTTGGTTTCATGTTGAATGTCGATGGTTTAAAAACTATACTCTAACGTTGATTTGGCACGTTGGCATAACACTTACCATTTGATTCTTTGGTTGGCCAAACGATATGATTTTTGAGCTATGCTATGATTGTTTGAACAGATGTGTAGAACGGTGGTTGTACTTTACCATAACTATTGTGCATGGCAGTGAATGACTCCACCACCTTCGCATGCACGCATTTATGCTTACCCCTTTTGGCTCAATTCATTGTTGTTGGTTCGGGTAGCTCTGTTACTGTGCGTTGATGAATTCGAACCCTTCCCTTACCATGCATTCAGCTCCATGGAACCAGTCGTGCAAGTTGAACCCAATGGCAACCAGGCCCTGTTAATGTTTGATAATACCCGTCAATATTTGGCAGACAGTGGATGGCTTACCTTTGTGAAACGTTTCGAGGGTTTTAACCTTTGCGTAGATCGACAGTTTTCCATGACCTTCGATGGTTGTCGAGCCAAAGTAGGTGACATACAATTGGAAATTGATGAACAGTTCATCAGCTCAGCCACGGGGTTATCTACCTCTGGACAACGTTGGTTTAAGAATTGCAAGGTCGAGGAAGTTCCGTGGACCCTGTTGTTTCAATCTTGCAAAATCACCTCCTGTGATAGAGGTATGCCTGTAACTCTACTCAAACCATGTTGGCACGATTTATTAATGATAATCAAGCAGTTTATGACTTGCGAAGGTCATTACGGACTAGTGTTCCTCCACCACCTGCGCTT
>ML778731.1:873979-887602 GCA_009831015.1 Picea engelmannii | reverse complement strand
TTTTTGGGCAGTAATCTGTGAAAGGGAATCACTTACCTTGATCCATTAAACCTTTAGCCCTTCAAGAAACCAGATTACATAGGGACGTCTCCCTTGGACTAGCCCTCCTAAATAGAAAGAGCTCCCCATCGAGGTGACAGTGGCTGGGGAAGTTCCTGTTACGCCAGTTTGAAGCCTTGACTCAAGCTAACCTAAACCCTTCCTACAAACTGTGCGATAACAGGATACACAGTAGAACCCCTCCAAAGATGAACAATCACACATGCTGCCCCATGGGTCCCATATCAAGTCATGAACTACTAGCTCCTAGGATGCATAGTCCTGAAATACATCAACTCCGGAAGTCTCTTGCATATGACACATGTCCTCATCTCGGAAAGAATCCATCCTCCAAGTCTCTACCAAGATCCAGACGACCTCCATCAACTACTCATGCTGATGCACGAACGAGGTGTTGTAAACCTCCGCGAGACACCCGCAAGCGATGCGCTCCTCTCAATACTGAAGCTCAATGGAAAGTTAGAACAAATTTCCCCTGCAATGGTACATTCTCCCCTGTCAGTCAGTGAAATGCTCAATCTTGCAATCCCTGGGTCCCATGCTAATCTCTGTCGAAGATCACCCTGATGGCCCTGTATTACTCTGACCATGACTGTCTGCCCCCTGCATACATCCTAAATCCTCCTCTCCTGGGTCCTCCAGTTGAAATACCTATGACCATTGGACCTGTTGTCCAGAAACTGTATCAGTGAAGATACCTTTGTAGAAGAAGTGCTTGTCCAAAAATCTCCATGCCCTATCATGATGATCAAGCAGGAGAAAAGGTTTTGCCCCATAGGACAAGTACCTGCAGGCCCACTCCAAACCAAACCAAGGTGGAGTGTGTGGCTCTCTGGTGCAACCTGGGTCAACATGAACATCCTGCTAACAAAACGGACTCCCGGATCCCATGACAAACTTGGAAGTTTATCACTTCCAATCCCCTCTAACTGCTCCTGTGTGAGACTGATCACTGTCAGAATCCCTCTGTGCTCATCTGCTATCACCTGGCCCATGGTGCTCTCTATCACACACCAAGTCTCAACTGGTTGCCCATGACGATCCATCTCTACCTGGATGGATGCCGTAAAGATACTCATGTCAGGTGGCCTCGGCCTAGGCACTCCCCATGCCCTCTGCCACTGTCTATCTCTCCTCATGCTGCTGTCCATGATAAAAGTGTCAGGAAAAGGTAACAGAGACATCTGTAGCTGACTGTAGGGCTGAAAAATACCACCTGCCTCGGTCAATCCCAAGGATTCGACCAAGATCATGTCTACCTGTATCCCTGATGACTGCTTGCCTGTAGCTCTCACTAATCCCCAATCATCAAGTACAACCAGAAGTAACACCCCCAATTGCTGGTAAACCAATCTCCATCTCCTATCACCCACGCAACTGGTGAAACGGTGAAGGTGATATCTCATAACCATATGCTGCTGCAAAGGAGTGGCCTCTGCATGCTCCCCTAAGTGTGTCTCCTCCCTGCAAGGCATTACACCCCTCTAAATCCCACCATACATCAAGGCAAGTACCTGTGAGCTATCACTAATCACTGTATGCTCCGACATACTCATGTCGTCTCCCGTAGACTCATGCTGCATCATAGATCCTGGGCATACTGTTGGATCAACCTCTACATGGAGGTCAACCGCTCTCGGAACACAAATGGAAGTGTCCTCCATCAACTGGTGCTCCTTTGCTAGATCACCAACATCCTCTATCAATGTGACTGACTGATACATCTGAGTGTCAACTAAGACAGATGAAGTGGATCTTTGACGCATCTCCTCAAGAGACTCATCTGACCTAGACTCTGATTCTTGAAGGGCGGTCTGTGTGCCTCTCAAGAATCCTCGAGTGCTCTCCAACTCCTGAGTAAGTCTGTCTACCTCCAACTCCTGCTCCCTCAGAGCCTCATGATACATCTCACCAATCCTCAAGAAGTAGTCCCTGTCAGTCAACAACTGCTGGTAGTCGATCCTCATCACAGATACTCTCTCCCTGAGAGTATGAAAATCATCCATGGTAATTCCCTCATCTGAACTACCATGTGCCACTGACGCTCTCCAACAAAAATCTGCCATCAACGCATGCATGTCATCACTGCACCTGGTGGCTGCCATGATCATAGCCTCACTGGCTCTCAACTGTGCTGCTAAGTGGTGTGGCTGCTGATCATGGTCATGTTGAGGTGTCACCTCATATCCCTCACTGCTGCTGTCACTCCTGCTAGTGTCAACTTTGGAGTCCCCAAAAATACTCTCTGCATAAGATAATGTGTTGAACTGTCCACTGTCCACTGTGCTGCTGGGTCCTCCTGTCTTCCACTGCATCCCATCAGTAGGTGCTATCTCCCTCCACATCACACCATATCCTGTATGAGCAGCCGTATCCTCCTGTGCACTCACCCTGCTACTATCATATGCACCTGGATCCCATGTAGATGTATCCAAACACGTGCTATGGTCATCCTGTTTGCTAAAGAGTGCATCCTCATCAATGCAGGTTGATCTTGGAAGTAAGTGCTCCATCACCCTATCAGTCTCCACAATCTGCTCAACTAATGGAGTCTCTAAAAGATGTGACTCAATCTCCTCATGTTGATCTGTAAGTGTAGGATCAACTACCTGCACGTCCTGTGTCTCCTCCTGGATCTATGGATCCATGCGTCCGTGGTGTGCGTCCCTCACCCAAGGCTCCTCCATCATATTTGACATGCCACTGGTATCCTCATGTGACGTGGCTATCATGGATGTCTGAAAAGACGACAAATATGTCACGGCCACCATAGGAGGTTGGTCATCTGTAGGTGCTAACATGTGTGAGTCCTCACTAGTGTCACCACTCTGTTGGGGTGTAAGGTCATCAACACCATGTGATATGCCTGCTGAAGTACTGGTACTATCATCCGGTCCTCCCGACTATCTATCCACTATACAAGGGTCATCATCCTCCTCAAGCGTGCTAGAATCATCAGCCTCTGTGCAAGAGTCACTATCACTAGCCTCTGTGCAAGAGTCACTATCACCATCGGACTGCCCCAAATCCTCATCATCATTGTCATAGTGCACCTCAATGATATGCTTCTTACCCTTACCCCTACACCTATGATCTAGTTCCCAAGGCACATTGCAACTGTAGCAAAGTTGTGTGCTCCTAATGGGTGTGGGGTTTCTCTGTGCTTCCCTCCATCTAGTTGCTCTGGCTCTGTTTCCCTCTACTATGCTGGTCCAATATGTCACCTCATCTTTGCTCCAACTGGGGTTTTTCATGGATATAAACTTTTGGAGCGTTATTAGAGGCCCAAGTCTCTCACAAAGTGCATGATATTCCCTTTCACAACTCACCGCTTCTCTAACAAAATCTATAGACCCCATCTTTCCTTATGGAAGATCCCTCAGGCTGGCAGGAGTCTAAGCTCTAATACCACTGTAATGATCCCAAGTAGCTAGGAACATCACGATTTTGGGTGTCTTTTAAAACTTTTATGGTTGTGGCATTTCGTCAAACACTTTGCTGATCTACTTGTTTAGATGTGTTTACTTGCAGGATGGCCTCTTGATTTCAGCCTTAAGGTTTTACTGATGTGTTTATATGTGTTTTGCAGCAATAAACAAGAAGATACAATCATGGAACATACCTCAACCATATGCAATATGATAGACAAGCCAAAACATCTCACATCTGATTTTATTCATGAAATAGAAGAACCTGCTACAATGAAGATACCGATCTGGAATGCTCAACAGATGGCTAAGAAGATAGACAAGAGAAGTTGCTACAAAATGCTCCAAAGAAGACTACAATAAGCCTCCAAAGGCTGAATATACCATGAGTACCAATACAAGAAGATCTGGGCCGTATGAAGTGTCAACCCCCAAGCTGGAAGATGCCACACCCTGCTGAAACTGTCAATCCCTACAATTTCGACCCTACTGTCAAAGACCTCCAAATGCTACGCTGAAGATGTTGAACGGTAGATCGGGATGAGTAGAATCCCCTCCTGAAATCTCAAGCCAAAATACCAAGGGAAACTCCTCCAAATGCTAAATCCTCCAATGGAGCTGCGCCCTCCTAAAACTGTCAAACCCTATAATTTCGGCCCTGATGAAGGAGGCCTCCAAATACCTTGAAACTTGCTAGAAAGATAGATCGGGACACTGCAAGTCACTATGTGAAGTCTTAGGGTCAGATCTGAAGTATAACCCCTCCAAACTGAATAGATTTGAATCTCCAAAATGTCCTCCTTCTCTCCAATTCGTCCCAATGCTCTAGGAAATAATATGTACCATAGAACTCTCTCAAGAGGCATTAGAAATCATGGCCAAGGCCCTACAAGTAAAACCCAAGTGCTCAAATCTCCAAGGGATCCCTCAAACTCCTGCAACGAACCTTCCTTCAATAAATGGTGCGCCCCCCTTGTTGGAAACCCCCAATGGTGCGCCCTCCTTCTCTTCCTATGCCTGTGGCTGGTGTAGAACCCTCCTGCACTAAGTAGATCTGGAACTAGAATGGTGTGGGAGAGTATTGCATCTCCAAGACCAAGCTTGGGACAAGCTAGGTGGAATCTTTCACCGCCGAATCGTCCTCTAGGGTTTGTTAAGTCAAAACCCTCAAAACCCCCAAGAGATGGGCCCTCTAGCTAGAAGCTAGAAATCCAAAAGATAAACATACATGAATGAATGAGTAGAGGCCCTTGCCTTTCCTTTATACTTTTTGTTCTCCTTGTCCCTCCAAAGTGACTTTCAATTTAATAATATTTAATTAATTAATTAACCTTTTTACCTCTGGAAAACACCTTATCTCTCCTTGTGACTTCCCTGGCCACTGAAAGTCACTTCTCACCATCCCATCCTGTAGTGTTGCTTCTCTCGATTCCAATGAGCTATTACACTGAGGGGTTCCTCCAAGTAATGTGCCCAAAATGACCTCTTTAGTGAATTCAATTAGCTCATAGCTCAAAATAGTCAAAATCAGAATGCAATGGAACCAAGGCCAACATGTGCGGAATGGCTCATAATGATGGAATATGATGAGCAATGCAAGTTGGACCCCACAATGCCTCTCAATAACCCCTGTATTTGCTATAACCTCCATCTGGCTACTCTGGTCATCATAAACCTTTGCACTGTGATGATGTCCCAAAGTGGGGACATTACATTCACCCCAGGACGTTGTGCATTTTGTACATGATACAACACGTGTGATGCAGAGCATTGGGTCACCTTGTGATTGACCTCCTTCAGATACATCCTCTCACAGCTCTTAGACCTTGGATGATGGACATATGAGATCTCCCAGATGATGGAAAGATGAGCTTTGCTTTGATAGATATGGTCATGATGGTAGGCAGATGGGTAGAAATCCCACACCTTGGATAGTGCACCCCACACCTTCTTCAACATTCGATGGAGGATGTTGCACTTGGTTATGCTTAGACACCACTCAGAGATTTGATGCTTGATCATTCCACCTTGGATGTTGGCCTTCTCACCTTGGACATTGAGCTCCTTGATGATGACGTCATGCACTAGGGTTTGCTTGATGATGATGGGCTTGCTTGCCATTGGGACACCATTTGACAACTTGATGATGTGACATGACCATTGATGAGGAGACGCACCCTCCGCCTTGCTTGCACCTCTTGGATGATGAGACGTGGCCTTTGGAGGATTCACACACCCTCTTGGAGCATGACGTCAACACTCGTGTGACCTAGGAGGGCATTGTATTGGTGTATTAGCATGATTTTTCATTGTTAGAAGCCATTTGAGGGGTCGGCCCCACTTGTGTCATGGATTATTGTTGTTTTACATTATTATGTGGACATATGTGCTAGGGTTGCCTCATATAAATGAGGCTAGCTCTCATTTGGATCAAACACAACTCACTCACTTGTGAGATCACTACTACTTGTCTTCTTTTCTCTTATTTTCGCTATGGATGTCTTATGCGCACCTTTGGAGTGACTTTGGATGGATGTTTTCTCTTGTTGATGGTGTATTCTTCATGCTATGCGCCTTGACTAATAAGTGTATTCTTATGTGCATATGATATTTCTTGGTAAATTTTGGTGAATGCTCTATTAGAGACGTAATTGTTGGATGTTTTCATTATCTTCCTTGAATAATCTTGAAACCCTAAGGAAGGATTAATAGAGGTTATCCCCTTCCCTTGTTGTTTTCACCTTGACTTTGTTGAAGCATTCAAGATTTTCCTTAAGGGTTAGGAGTGGCTACACCCTTAAGGTTTTTCTTGGCTAGGGTTTAGTTCTAGGGGTTAGGAGTGGCTATCCCCCTAGGGTTTAAAACCTAGTTTCCATCCTTTCTCTTTGCTAGATGCATTAGAAAAAGAGGGACGACACCAAGGGTTTATGAGAGGATAAACTTTAGTGGCTTTTCCTTTGAGGTTTGACCTAGGTTTGTGAGAGGATAACCCTATGGTTTAAACCTTCACCATTTCTCTTGCACTTAGTGTCCTTTTAATATGTTGCATTGACTCCATTTTCTCTAAGAAGGAAACCGACACTAGTCTTCGTGATTGCAAGTGATGATTTAAGCCTTAGCCTTAGCTAAAAGCTCTCCCTTTCTATCAAGCTGCTTGACAACCAAACTACCAACCTCTTACCCTCACTAATTCTAACTCAACGCTTAGCAAACAAGGTAAATTTATTGCTGCTGTTATAAAAGGTTTGCTACAGCCATTAGCGATTGAATAATTGCTGATAACTTACTTAATATTGGGGTAAAATCAGCTCAGAAATATTGTTTGGTGATTGGACATTGATATTCTCATTGAAGGCTTAATTCTAAGATATAATTGTCATTTTTTCTGGGTTGATTTCTTTCTTCTGTTGCAAAATACTTATTGCTGATATACACTGGTTTGCTGCTGCAATTTTACAACAATAATTAGTTTTACTTGATAGCTAGCATCTAGAGGTGATTGGTAGTTGATTTGACTTGGTAATTGACTGTTATATGCATTGGAATACTTCTTGTTTCACATAGGTCAACCATTTACCTTGTAACTAATCCCAACCTTTCCACTTTCCTAGACCTAGCCTATCTCATTGGGTGACCAAGATAGGGGGCCATAGACTTGTCTTTAGCTTGCTATAGGATCCCTTGAGGTCACTAGGGAAGTCTCCCTTGTGTTGAATCTCTTTCCTTCACTAAAGCGAGGGAAGTACTTGCCTGGGTGACAATGACAAGTACTTCTAGTTGTTACATAAGATTGGCATCTTGTGAAGAGCTTTGCATAAGTACAAATCCTGTGATAACATTGTGGCGCCATTGTTGGGGATAATTGATTCATTCTTCCTATGACATTCCTTTGGTAAGCTTACCCCAAAGCCTTTTCCTACAAGCTTACCTAGAGACTCCACTAAGGGAAGAATCCCTTTTTACCTTTTGATTATCCTCCCCTAAAGAGATCATCCGACGACTCCACTAAGCTCAAGTGTTGAGAGCACTAACCAAAGGCCTAATAGGAGGTTTGCTAATCCCGCCAAGGCTTATAGAGGAAAGCTTCCTCACAATTCTCCTATAGTCAAATCTTTATTTGGTGGATGACTTCCTTTATCTCCAATGGCTCAAAAGCCATGGGTAGCCAATGTTTTCAAGCCTTTGCACATGTCTGCAATCCCAGGATACCCTCGTAACATGCCTCGAAAGTTTGAAAAATGGTTGCCTAAATTCTCTGGTAAAAAAATACCTATTACTACTGATGAAAAACACCTAGATAACTTTTGGGCTTGTTTTCAAACTCATACCCTTAATGACGAAGATGAAGATATGGTTATGAGGCTCTTTTTTGCTACCTTTGTAGAAGATGCCAAGAGATGGTATACTAGTCTCCTTGATAAAGGAATCAAGACTTGGGATGCTTTCCGCAAAGTCTTTATAAAAAGATGGGGCACTAAGGGTGATTCTAATATGTTGTTGCAACTTAGTGAGATGAAAAAGAAAGAGAATGAAACTATTAAAGAAATTGATACTAGATTTGAAAGGTTGCTTCAACAAATTCTTGACAATATTAGCCCCAAAGATGATGCTGTCCTTTTCCTTTATGTCAATGCTTATGTAGGACAATTTGGGTTTGTTACCCACTGACCTAGTGCAAAAGGTAAAATTTTGTCTGTAGATCCTTCATAATGTTGTGTTGCAAGAATGATGTTGGGGGATTGTTGGGAAAAATATATGAACACAAATTCAATCACACATATAAGCAAGGGACACCAAGGGTTTACTGTGGAGAAACCTTGTGAGGGGAAATTCTAAGCAAGCATTTTGTTACTTGGGTGTCTCTTAAATTTAAAATAGGTTCCTCAATATAACATCAAGTGACCATCACCATATTATCAAATTAGACATTTAGTTCAACCATGTTCGTAATTGACTCCCATAATTTGTCCATGAATCTCTCAACTGATCTTCATCCCTAACTTCTCTCATTTTACCTCATCATTGTTTCATACATAGACTTTATGCATAGTCTACTCTATCACATATTATAATATATTCATCAATCATTAAAAGTTCAAGTTAATCCTTCACACTCTCCCTTTAATGAATACTTGTGATTTCAATATTCAATCTTCATCTTTGTCTCTTTAGTATTCATTCATGGTCTTTTCAACTTGTCTAGTCTTCATTGATATCTTTGTTTTTATTCTTATGTTTGGGCTTCATTTGGTGCACTCTGGATTTTTGAAACTAAATCTTATACCTACAAATAAACACATTTATTTGTGTCCATGTAAAAAAACAACCATCCACTTGAATACATCAATCGCTAGCATACAATGGGGTCATTTCGGGGCCATCATTGAGTTAGGAATGTGAAAGGGTCTTGGAATAGTAGGCATGTTTTCCCCATTTTGTGGGATAACTAAGGAGATCATGTCTCGAGGCGCTTAGGTTGCAGATATGGAGTGTCGAGAGACCACATGACCAACAATATCCACTTGCACATACGAAAGCTCTCTCTATCACCACATTTTGATCCATTGTCAGTGCATCCACCACACCAGCTAGCTTCTGGAAGGCAGACGGGTCTTGCTCCATGCGATATAAATCAGGTATTGTGGCAGGTAATCACCCTAATATTTAAGGCATTTAAACATGTTGTATTTGCGTTGCTTTTGATTATAGAACACCTGCTTGGACATTATGCCTTTGATCCTATTTCACCTTGGTGAGTGTTATAGATTTCCTAGTAAGTGGTCAACCTTTGGGAAAGGTTTGTGACTAGGGGTCCCATAAGGGGTCATCATACCATTCCTGACCATATTTACCACTTTCTGCTCATTACACTCCCATCATATTGTCCTCTTCTAGGCCCTTTGACTTTAGTGACCCAAGAAGGGCATGTACCTCTTTTCATTGGAAGAAGGGGTTGAAGGCCCAGAGGGATTGTTGTTGGTTAAAAAGATAAAAGCCTAAATATAGACCTTCTAGATTCTTCGCCCAGGGATCCCTGAGAAAGCAATGAAACGTTTCTCTGTAAGAAAAGGGGGACCTACAAAAATAGATGATAATGAATGCTTAAGGGGTTAGTTGGAGGATGGGAGGTCTCGTTATGAGCCGACCTATCATGATCATGGGTATTTAGCGGTATGACACTACCATCATCTGGTCACCAAACCAGGGTAGTGGCTCTCAGTCACACAACTGAGAGAGAGGGGGTCTCATCACGAGCCAACCTTCTCATTTCCGTGAGGTATTTGTGAGTGACATTGTCATTATCTGGACACTATGTCAGGACGGTGGCCTTCAACTCGTTCCTTAAAACATGAAAGAAATAAAGAATGACAAGAAGATGGGCTTGGAAAAAGTGCATCGGAAACGAAGGTGCCACACACCCTCTACAAAGGCACCCATGAATGAGATAATATGAGCCCTTGTATGTCATGAAAATCATCGACCTATGAAGTCTAAACCCCTTCCACCTCATCATCCGGTACATAACCTTGAAAGGCCATCCTTGGGAGCATCCCCTACTTGAGGGCTTTGGTCTATCCAATAGGAATCCTATGACACCCCTCCCATACTTAAACTTGGTCAATTGTATAGGGTTTTTGAGCATTTGTTTAATTTGATGAGGTAGTTTTGATGCACATGTTTAGGTGCCTTGCTTATTAGATGTGGTTTACACTTGTTATGATATCTTTGACTTGAGACCTTTGGAGGGTGTACCCTTTTGTTGTGCAGGACCTTGCTTGGTGGCCAGTTTTGGGAGAACAAGCCTAGCTTGGGATTCCATGGGGCAAGAAGCCCACAGGATGGATTCCTAGGGCCTGCATGTCGGATGACAGAGACGTACTATTGGAGGCCTAGAAGACATCATGATGGGCCTAACCTAGCCTCTACCACCCAAACGACTTGCCTAGGAGAGGCAAAACGTCACCTCCTTGAGGGTTGACGTCATGAAGGGGCTAGGGTTTGGTGGTGATGCAGCTGGACATTGACACTTAGCATATCTTGATCGGATGAGGCATGGAGAAGGCTTGGCGCATAAAGAGGAGGCTCAAGGAGCCCCAACGACTTCCACATTCTTCTCCAACGACTTGGAAAGTGCCAAAAACGTCCCCTAAAGGGGAGACGTCATCCTACTTTAGGGTTTCTTTTGTGCAAAAGTAAATTTTAAGATCAATTGCTTAATATTATTTTGTAAAGGAGCAAGATCAAGGTTGTTGACCCCTTATCTTGTGGTTTACCCTAGTTTATGTGGACAAACTATGTCTAGGACTTTTTGTATAAATAGAGATCAATCTCAAATCATTTTCATAACATAGCTCTCCCTTGTGGAGAAGGATACTTAGCTAAAATTTTCGCTACTCTTGGAGCATTTCATCTCTCTCTTGCAATTGTTATGGTTTTCTCTTGCTATTGGTGGATAAAAGTGGTGCATTACACTTGGAGGCTTTTTTCATGCTTGTTGATAGAATTTTCTTGGTCACTTAGGGTTTGATCTTGCATTTATTTGGAATCGGTAAGGAAATTTTGCACTTGTCTAAAATTCTTGCTTCTTCCATAATTGTTAGTGGATGAACCCTTGGAGGAGTATAAGGGCATACACCCTCCCCAAGATTTCATTTATTTGTTTGTGAAAGGTCATTAATTGCAAGGTTGCTTGGAGAAATACAAGGACGTATACCCTCCAAGTTCACCTTTGTTTGTTTCACAAACCTTAGGGAGTAAAAGGGCTTACACCTCTAGGTTTTTTGTGGATCAAGCTCTTATATCCAAGGTCATATTGTTGCATAGGGTTTTGCTAAGAAAAGTAAAAGGGCTTACACCCTCTTAGCATTTCCTAGTGGACCTAGCTTGCCTTGGGGAGTAAGAGGATTTACACCCCCAAGGACTTAGTCTAGTCTTCACATTATTTGACCCCACAACCCAATAGTAAGGCACTAATCATTTTTAATTTGCATTAGAGAAATAAAATTGTTGCATTGGGATACGTCAAAACACGAAGGAATCAACTTGTTCAAATTGCTTTCTTTCCTTGATGTTCTAGGCTTGCTATTGCCCCTAGGGCATCTCAATTGTCTAAGTGTTTCCTATTTCTGTTATAAATTTATTCTACAGCCATTAGGGCTGCAGAAAACTCTCTTTTTCAGGATTAATTCCTCACTCTTTTATTGTTGGAATTAGTTGGAAAGTTGCTATTATTAATCTACTTGATGTTAGCTATTGTTGGGCAATCTTTTTGTTGATTTCTTGGGGTAAAAGTTGCGTCTGTAGAAAAACTCTGCTACAGCCATTTTTCTGTCATAAATATACTCTGAAAACTTATCTTTACAGCCATCTAAATACCACTAAAGTTGTACTAAGTGTTGAGAATTTATCTACATGTTTTATGCTTGATAACTCAACTAATCTTCGATGCTTTAAGTGGTTTAATCTGCAGTAGTTACTTGATTTCTTTGCTGATATACATTTTTGTTTACTTCTGCTATTAGGGACAGCAAGCTTAACTTGCTTGTCCACCTAACATATACTACGCACAATTGGTTTTTCTTGTGTCTCGGGCAGGTACAAACACTCTCAATAGGTACCCAAGGACTTGGCAACCTTAAACCTTTCCAAAGACTCATTCTTAAACCTTCTTCCATATGGTAACTTGATCTATAGGGGCTTCCATTTATACATCTCACTTTCCATCTCATTTCCCCCTAGGGTCACTGAGATCCCCCCCCTTGAGGTGATTCTATCATCTCTAAAGTGATGGGAATACCTGCCTAAGGTGACAGTGGGTAGGTGTTCTCAAAGTGGTCGCCATTTTGGTGATTGGGTCGGGCTTTGCCCAACCTACAACTTGTGCGATAACAGGCCACTAGATGTATTTGCTTAAGAATAGTGCCTATGGAGAAATGTGAAGGATCGATCTCTTATTTCAAGAGGCCTTAGGCCATTGTATGTCGCGAAGTGCAAGCAGTGGTGTAGAACAAAGTCTCGATAGGACTGTAGAGTTGTCAAAAGGGTCTCTCAATCTTCGGTTCCCTTGTTGAGTTCTCACAGTTTCAAGTCAACTGATGAAGAGGATGAACTATGTCTCAGTGATGAATGGATTGATTAAGAGCAAGGTTGAGATGCTCTTTGATATATCGGTAGAAGCATCTGAAAGTGACTTCATAGCTTTAGGTGGAAGTTCATTACCATTCAACTTTTCATCCCATGTGACAATATAAAGTGTGGATTGTTTAGTATGGTTGACCTTCTTAATTTCCCTTTTGCTATAGATGAGTGCATTGATTGAGAAGGATGTTAGTTCAAGGTCACATGGAGGCAAGCAAGGGATTGAAGGCTACTCTCAAATGGGGCTTGTTATCCTCGATATCTAGGGATAACTAGGAGATCATGTCTCAAGGCCCACATGGTCCTAGACATGGAGTACCGAGAGCAGGAGTGACTTGAGCATGGCCCTGGAGGGCCCATCTCTCTTCTTCTCAGCCAGAGTTGTCCTGTCAGCAGTAGCAGCCTCCATCACCACCAGCCTGGGCTTGCATCGGAGAGGACTCTTGCTCCATGAGGTAATTAGTCCGAGGTATCATGGTATGTGTCATATTTGATTGTTATGACCTTTTTATATATGCATTAGGTTCCTTTCATTTCGGATGACTGCTTGGATCTTACACTAATCCACTTGACCATTGTTGGGGTGATTGATGGGGCAACTTAGCAAGCTGGTATTCATGGGTTTTGGTTAGCCACCAAAGGGGATTTGCAGAGCCATCGTCCGCTCCCACCATCTTATCACTTTTACATCTTATACCCCGCTCATCCATCCCATTCCCCTAGTCTGGCCATTAGGATGACCTCTCAGGGTACATCTTGTCTTGTGGGAAGAAGGGGCTAAAGGCCCAGGGGGTAAAAGCAGCTGGTAAAAGATAAAAGCCATAGGAAATGAAACCTAGAGATGCTTCGCCTAGGGGATCCCCGAGTAGGCAATAAAAGGCCTCTCGATAAGAAACTAAGGGACCCTAAGAAAAATGATAAAATAAATAAATGCAAGACCTAACCAAGAGGATGGGAGGTCTCATCACGAGCCGGCCCATTATGTTCATAGGTATTT
>ML778731.1:859119-869119 GCA_009831015.1 Picea engelmannii | reverse complement strand
ACTCTGTTATCGCACAATCTGTACTTGCCCAAAGTCCAAGGCAAGTGGATGCAAGATTGGCGTAACAGGGAGTGACCTATCACTGTCACCTTAATAGGAAACCTCTTTCTATTTAGGAGTATATCATACTACCCCAAGGGAGACGTCCCCAACGACCCGAGGGTTTGAGAAGGCTGGAATGGAGGGGGCCGGCCCCCTATTCAAACTATGGGCGATCACGACAAGTAGGTAAGAATGGAACCCTCCTATTAAAGGTTTAGAAAGGGAGCAGCTTATTGGCTTTCAATTCAATACGTGTAGCCTTACCTTCGGGAATAATCAGACAACCCATTTTCTGTATAGAAAACTAAGGTAAAAGATATAAGAAAGTCCCACCCCTCTCACAGGTCACTCAAGTCAGAGGTTCTTTGTGTCTTATAGAGATGAAGCAAAGGGTAAATAAGGTGTACTTGCCCAGAACAAGACAACAAATAGAAAATAGTGCAATTTCCAAGTACCATATGATGTTAGTGCTTCATAAGACCATAAACCTCTGAAAATAAGTAAGCTGATATAAAACTGCGGCAAGGTAATTATTTATAACAGCAATGAATATTTTGTAACAGCCACAACAATTATGCCTTAAGAATGCCTGACAATGACAAGAAAATATAGCTCTAATTCGACAGAATGATAACAACTTGTCCGAAGCAAAATTGACAATGTCTAATCAGCTTTTAATGTTGCTTTTGAGATGAATTTGCCGCTGTTAGATGGCTGTAGCAATCTTTTGCAACAGCAGCAAGTTAGTCAATGAATTAGTCTAGTCTAAGGTTAGTAGAAGTTAGTAAAAGTTTCAAGGAAGATAGCTTGAGAGTTGTTTGATCAATCAATCACTATGGTGAGTGGACTAGTGCCTTTTGGGGTATATGGAGTCAACAATAGCAGCAACAAATCTTAGAGCAGAATAGCAATGATAGTACTTAGCCAAAGGATATGGAATGGATGGAGGAGGTGTTGGTAACCCAAGGTCTCAAGCATCCAAGTCCTAAGAGAAAATCGGCTAGAAAGTAAGAAGACTTAGGCCCTAGCGGTTTCTCTTTCCTTAGACAATTTGGAAATAATGTATGCAATAGACAATTAGAGTAGGGCTACTAGAGTGCTAGCATTTAGGGCTCTAGTAGCTACTTCTAAACAAGGTGTACTTTGAGAAAATTAAACAAGTGGAAAACTATAGAGAGAAAGATAACAACTTATGTTTCTCTCCTAGGGTTTTAAGCAAGCAATTTCATAATCTTTAACATGAACCAAGTAAAATTTACCACAAGTATTTAATAACATAAAGAAATTGCAGATTTTCTACTTACTTCACCAAGAATAATCAAGCCAAACCCTAGTTGAAGTTCCTCCACAATGAAAAATAGCCAAAATACACCAAAATTTGCCTCTCCAAGAAGTTGCGCACCACTTAGTTCAGCCAATAACCCTTAAAGAGGGCCAAATTTCAGACCACACACTTGTGTGATGAGTGAATGATGAAAAAATGAGAGTTTTCTCTCTCTATTTATACAATATCAATGACCTTTTATTAAAATTAGGTCATAAAAAGGTCGACATGGCCAAATTACATTTAAAATCCAATTTTTACATAAATGACAATAATTAAACCCTAATTTCATCTCCAAGGGTGACGTCATTCCCTTCTAGGGTGACATTAGGCCCCTAGGGTGGAATGCAGGGCCTCAAATGCATAACGTTTGGCCTCCAAAGGCCCTGAATGTTGCCACACGTGCCAGCTAGCACACAACCCCCCTCATAAATGCAAACCCTGAATGGATGACGTCTAGGGTTAAAATGATGACGTCATGGGCTCTCAAGGGTCAACGTCCTGGTGGAAAGGCAAGACCGCCCTGGGTTTAGGCCTGCCAGAGTGTCTCGGGGGCAACATCCTTCTTTCTTCCTGGTGCAAGCCTCTGGTGTCTCTTTGCCCCTGTTGGGGTCACAACATCCATCTGTGGGCTTTCAGCACCAAGGAGGTCCGAGCTAATCATTCGCCAATATGTGCCTGTCTGTAATATCCCCCACCTCTTGATAAAGAGGTATTGAGGAGACTCAGTGGCCTAGGCATCCCCACTAGGTCATAGTCTCACACTGAAGGGGAAAGTCAACTAGACTAAGGTTATATTCTTAAGTTGACTTGAAGAAAAAGAGTTGAAAGGAATAAAAGATAACTCAATAAAAGAATAGAAGTTAACCTTGGGAGTTAATCTAACTCAACAGAGGAATAGAAGGAAAAAGTATAAATAGAAGGCTGGGGCGCACCTATTATTCATTTTGGATTTGGTATATTGCTTGTTATTGCTCTTGAGCATTCAGTTTGGGGGTTTTGCTGTACAAACCCTTGTGAGCAACTCAGTGGTGAAATACCCACTCACCTTGTTCCACAGCTTGGTCTCGGGGATGAAAGACTCCTCCACACCATTCTACTCTCAGCACATTTCCATCTAGCGCTTCAGAAGATAGCAGGGCCGTACTGTTCTTGTGTTTCCAGCAGGGGCGCACCAACATCTAGAGAAGGGTTCGATCTAGCTTATCAGGAGAGCCTGTGGCCATTCCAACACTTGGGTTTTATTTGCAGGGGAGCAACCATCATTTTGAGGGTTTTTTTGGAGAGTTATCACCATTAGATATTTAGCTTCAGATTGGGACGTCTTGGAGGCAAAGGGGGCGTCCTATGATTCAATAAATCTCAAATCTAGAGAGCTTCACCTAGAATCTGAGTCTGAAACTTCTTCTACAAGGTTCTCATAGCCCGATCTACATTCCTGGGGAGTTTCAGGGCATTTGGAGGTTTTTCTCATCAGGGCCGAATTACCTAGGCTTCTAGACATCTAGGAGGGCGCAGCTTCAGTAGAAGATTCAGAGTTTGGAGGAGTTTGCCTTGGTCGTTCAGCTTGAGATTTCAGAAGGGAGTTCCCATCACCAGATCTATCAGTTGACAAAGTTTGGGCTCATTTGGAGTCTTCTTGCAGTTGGGTCGAGTTATTGAGGGTTTTCAGTCTTCTAGTGGAGCGTGGCATCTTCCAGCTTGAGGAATCGGCAGTCAGATCTACTTGTATTGGTCTTCATCTCTCATTCAGCCTTTGGAGGCTTATTTTGTATCGGCAGAGCATTTTGTAGCAGCTCGTATTTCTTATTTGTTGGGCCATCTGAGGATTATTCCAGATCTGCCCTCTATTGTATTGGTTCCATGCTTCTCATAATAAAAAGGTCAGAACTTTGCTTGTGTTTCTATATCTGGAATATATTGTGATCTTCATGTGTTGAACGAATCTTGTATGAACACACTTAATAACTGAATAACTCAATAAGTCACCTGCACATCATACACAATAGTGATAGTTAGTGGTTTCAAGCAAAAAATTGGCTTGGGATCATTACACTGTCCACCGGGCAAAGTCCTGCAACAACAACAAGCACGCCATCCAGGGGTTCATAAGTCATATGGATCATAGCAATGTCAATCACATCTAATAATCAAATTACCCAAACATGTGCATCAAACCCCTTTTTACCCGGAAAAATGCTCAAAGATGTTATGCAGTTTAAACAGGTCAGGTTTGGAGAAGGTCTCAGGATGTCCTATTGGGCTAATCCTCCTTAAGTTCGGGGTGTTTCCCAGGTGAGAGCCAATCTAGGTCATGTAAGTGTGTGTGAGGTGACATGGGAAGTGTTTGGGCATAGGGTGCAGTGATAACAGGGAAATGTAGGTCTTGCCTGTGGGTGCCTCTGTAGAGGGTGAGCTGCACCTTATCATGGATGCCATTGTTTCCTAGCCCATTCAATGCCTTTTATTCTTAGTCTTGTTGCTTTTTCTTTTTTGCTTCAAGGGAAGAGCTGAGGGACACTGTCTTGGCTTGGTGACTAGAGGTGACAACGCTACCCACAAGCATTTCATGGAGATGAGAAGGTTGGCTCGTAATGAGACCCCCTTTCTCTTGGCTATGCCACCAAGAGCCACTACCCTAGTTTGGTGACCAGATAGATGGTAGTGTCATACCGCTACATGCCCATGGTCCTAATAGGCCAGCTCATGATGAGACCTCCCATCCACCAGCTAATACCTTGAGTGTTTATTTATCTTACAAGTTCCCTTTTCTTACTGAGAAGCCCTTTACTGCTTTCTTGGGAATCCCTGGGCGAAGCATCTCAAAGGTTTCATTTTGGCTTTTAAATCTTGCTAGCTACTTTTATCCTTTGGGCCTTTAGCCCCTTCTTCCCACAAGGCAAGGTACAACCCTTCCTAGTGTGGCAAACCCAATGCCCGAACAAAGGTAGGGGGAAATGACAGGGATAAAAATGGAAAGTGATAAGTATGGAGGGAATGGACAATGACCTTTCATAGACCCACCCAGTGGCAACCAATCCTAAAGGGAGATCAACTTACTAGGGCATCGTGACACCCTTCTAGGTATGAATGAGTTAAAGAGCATAATTTCCAAGCAAACGTTATGAAATGGAGGAGAATTCAGTGCAACATATTTAAGTGCCTCAATAATCAGAGTGACACATACCGTGATACTCAGACTCATTACCTCATGGAGCAAGACTTACTGTTTCTTCAGGACCAAGCTGGTGGGATGGATACTGCTGTTGTTGATAGATGGGCTGCACTGAAGAAAAGAGGGGCCCTCTGGGGCCATGATCAAGTCATTCGACTCTCGACACTCCATGTTTAGGACCTGTGGGCCTCGAGACATGATCTCCTTAGTTATCCCTAGGATAGGGGATAACAAATTCCTTTCAATTTCAAGATGATGAATGTAGTTCAGTTATTGTAGATGTGTTTTTAGCATACAACTAAGCTTGCAAGTACTTTCCTTCACCCACATTTTGAGAAACCTTGAATTCATGTTGGTTTTAATTGATAATATTATACATGGAAGCAAGGGTGCTCCCTTGCGTAGCCATGTCAATCAAATCGAGCCCGCCCTCATCCTTGGGCATGATACACCATGTCCCAAGGGACCAACCCGTTGCTCGAGTAGGAAGGGCATCTTCTCTTGGCAAGACCTGTGGGACTTAGTGGCACGTTCTTGAAAGGATTGGCATACTTTGGTGCACAGGTATGCTTTTCTCTGCTCAATCTGACATGCTATCATGGGGCTTGTTGAGGTCATCCCTTAGGAGGATGTGTTCAAAATGAATGTTGCAATGTCAAGACCATGTTGGCAGGATTGGGGGTGGAGCATTGGTTGCCCCTCACAATGGTATGATTTTCGGAGGTTATATTCCATTTTACATCGGCATCATGCCCTAGTCCTTGTCCTTAATTTGTGTTAGGTTTCCACTGATTCAGAGGACAGGTGGGTTTGTTGGCTTCTTAGTGTGTGTCATGTTCAGCTTTCATATAAGTTGTGGGATTTTGCATGGTTGGTTATTTACGAGGGACTCCCCTCCAAGGGAAATTGGAAAAGAGTGGCTTATCTGATGGTCTTTGTCCTGTTTTCCAATGCTTCGAGATAGTGAAGCACATTTTTTGGGAGTGTCAATTTCCAAAGAGTGGTTGGAAGTATGTCCAGGATCAATATTCAGTTCTTCTTTAGGGAAGAATCCATTGGCGAGTGCCCTTCTTTGGTGATTGCGGCTGTTTGGTTCATTCCTCTTTCATAGGCATTTGGCATTGTTCGAGGATCTCTGTTTTATATTCCCTCTAGAAGATCCGTTGTAGGTCAATTTTTGATAATGAGATCAGTTCTTTGACTGCTTTCTATACCATGTAGCAGGATGAGGTACACTTGCAGTTGTTGGCCGAAGAATATTTGTTGATTAAGGATGTGAAGTCTCTAGATGCAGTAGCTTATTCGGATTTCATTTCTGCTTTAGTATTGTTGAGGAAAAGGATATAAGTTCCATTATCTATAGCCTTCTGCTTTTTAGTTTGCGGATGTTAAATTTTTTTTTTAAATAAATTATGTACTTTTCAAAAAAAAAGAAAAAGAAATTTTAGCCATTGAAAATATTATATTGACTGGGTTGTTTGCTCTCTTATTTACTGCAAAATGCTGGGCTTTGTTCTCAGGTGGTGTGCACACTTGGAAGTGTGGTGTTTGTTACCATTTTACTACTTCGTTTGATTTGGTCTGCAGTTGGTTACATGCAAAAAGGTGGAAAAACTATTGAGTTCCATGGGGAGAATGGCTATAGTTCATACAATGCATCACAGCCTGCAACCTAATTTTTGTGACCCTTGCAGCCTACAGTTCGGATCACTTTATCCAGTTCTTTGAGATTTCATGTAATATGAAATTTGAGAGCACGTTTAATTCTTGAAAATCAAATCATGCTCATCTTCTTTGGCTGTCTACTATGTAGCAGACATACTGTAATTGAAGTTATTCATAAATAGCTACAGAAAGAAGGAAAGAAAGAAAATATATTGATGTAACAAAAGACCCAAAATTAAGGATCAGCAGAACTGTAAGTTACGAAAGTTATCATGTATAAATATAGTAAGGGAGTGCGGGAGGCATCTCCACTCTAGTCCAAGCCTGTATGTTAAATGGAAATTGAAAAGAGGAATTAGGGAGATTGAACTTGACTGCCTGTATGCACACACTTATCATATTTCTTCTTCATGGTATGCATTTGCCTTTTGTTCAATGAGAGGCAGGACTTTCCTTTTCTCCAACTCTGATCAAGTTGGCACAAACCAGTCTCTGGGGAGGGAACAAATTCTAGAATGGTTTCCGATCAGTCGAACTGTAAGTTACAACATTTATCATGTATAAATATAGTAAGGGAGTGAGTAAGGCATCTCCAGTCTAGTCCAAACCTGTAGCTTAAATGAAAATAGAAAAGAGGAAGTAGGGAGATTGAACTTGACTGCCTGTATGCACACACCTATTTTATTTCTTCTTCATGGTATGCATTTGCCTTTTGTTCATTAATGAGAGGCAGGGCTTATCTTTTCTCCAGCTTTGATCAAGTTGGCAACAAACCAGTCTCTAGGGAGGGAACCAATTCTAGAATAGTTCCCCCTCTAATTGCCTTTGTGCTTACCTTTACTGAACGTCATACCAAAACACTCCTCATTTTTATATCGGGAATTGGCAATAGCAATGATTCTTCAAGATAGCCTTCTCATTGTTTTGTATAACTGTAGACATATGCCATACTATAAACAATGGTGCTTAAACCTTCTAAACAAGATGGGGGCTAGCCTATTTGAAGTTACATTTCGGCAAAAAACCAGATGTTTCTTCTCACCAAGTTACATCATGACATGAACTTCTTGAATAGCCTATTCTTCAAATTATTTTCTATTATGTTTTTTCTTTTGAACGTGGTGTATAAAGGTTTTATTCTATCGTACTTGAAATAAGCAAAAGAATAATAGTATTTATGTAGGATATTCGTGTTGTAAGTGTCTTAGTTTAGTAGACTATGCTGGAATTATGTGTTTTGCTATGTGGTCATATCTTCTATTCTAAAAGGGCCTATGGACCAAAACTATGAAAGGCCTTGTAACATGAAAATAGTGAGGCATTGGATACTTAAAGATGATAAGACGGGAACTAACAACCATGTTAGATGCAACCAATTTTCCTTCCACATAGTTCATTGTTGATATGATCATATCCTTTATTCATTTTTGTTATTATCATAGGATAGTGCTTCAACATAGTTCTATATTTCATGAAGACCACTAAGTTAGAAAGCAGTTCTATAGTTAAATAACCAAGAGGCTGCATTTTATATCCTATTCAGAATCCTCAATGCCTATTTTCTTATGTCACTATATTCTAATCACAATATCAGACAGTCCATTTTAAAATGCCGAACTCGCCCAACTATGCCACTCTCACTCTTTCTCCTACAGTAAAAGAAAAACACATGTATAGCATGTTATGTATGAGCAAATAAATGATTTATGTGGGTATTTTTATTGAATTGGATGATCAGTCCTTTACTTTAGCATTCTTAGAATTTATACTAGTAGGTACTGAACATGCATGGAATATTAATGGTTGCCAACTACAACAACTTTCTATATTCTTCTTGTTAAGCTCTGTTATCCTCTTAAATAGATCGAGTTAAATATAGAACTGGTTATTTACTGCTTTAGCTCAAAGTTAAGATTGTCAAATCTTATTGCCTATTCATTGGTATCATAACTCATTATGCTGCAAGCTTGCTTTACCTTGTAGATGGCACATTGAAAAATTGAACTTCAATAAAATTTGAATTTCGAAAAGCGAAAATTGAAAGACATGATGGTGTTGACCACCTATTTCGACTAGGGGTCAACGTCATTGTACCATGAAGCTATGTACTTGATGGAGCAAATTTTTTTGAAGACTTATGGCTCAGCAGGGCATTTTTTTTCCCCGACACGTCTTTCTATGTATAATCGGAATGTCTGCTCCCCTGCGTGGGATAATAATGTAATAGGTCAGCATGAGTCATATTTTAGTTAGTTGCCTAGGACTTTATCATTAGGGAAGTCCTTTCATTGAGTGTTTTTTATCCTTAGGTAATTTTAATTACCCTTGAGTTTTTCACTCACAATAATTCTCCGTAGTGGTGAAAGGCATTCTAATGATCGAGCCCAAGGGGTAACTAAAGTCTAAGAATGTTTTAAATGACCATGACATCTCCTAGAGTTTTGCGGAATTCCGTCAAGTTTTGATAGTTTTTTTTAATTTATTAAAATTCTCCATTTAATGGGAATTTAATTATTTTTGATGTAAAATGTAAAAATTTGGTCCTTGGGGATTTTGATAGGGGTATGAGTACTCAAAACAAGTGGTAGAGGACCCCCTACACCCTTGGACCAAGTTTAAGCTCAATTGGACAAGTTTTGCTAGGTCATTGTCCATAAGGAGTCCAAGTCAGTCTAGAGTCAACATTTAATTGCTTTTAATTGGCTAAGTAAAAAGGCCCCAAATTGTAAAATTTAACTAAAGTAATGAGAGAAAGTGGGGAAATGTTTCCTAACCTTTTTCCTAAGATGCAAAAGTAATTTTCTACTTAAAGAACCCCCCCTTGCTTAGCCAACAACTTAAAGTGGTGTTCCCTAGCTAAAAGTGCGCCCCCCCTTACTTATTGACATGTGGGAAATAAAAAATTTAAGTGAAAAAATCACCTAAACCATAAGTGCGGCCCCCCTTGGAGTCTAACTTCATGTTTGACTAAGTGTAAAAGTGTTTTCCCCCTTTACCCCTCACCCCTCAAACCCTAACCTGTTAGGATATTTAGACACTTAGGAGTTAGTTAAAATCTATTTGGTCTAATGTGTCGTCAGGTAAAAATGTATTTCTTAGTGTTAAAGTTTCAGCTATTATTAGGTTACCTTTCTATTTACTAGATAACAATAACATAGACAGGATCACTGAGAGAAACACAATCAAAAGAGTACACAAGCATTTATCCTAGGAAACCCCCAAGGGGAAGAAAACCCAACAAAACTTCCTTCATATAGATAGCCAATACAATGCCAAGATAATGAACCAAACAACATAGAAATTCCTCTCCCAAGGATGCACCTCTCTCTCTCTTCCTTCTTTCGGCAACTGGTAACTGCATCTTCCTTCAATACTTGCGCACTAGATGAGTGAGATGAGTGTGTGTCTAAATGAGGCGCTGGCCTCTCTTATTTATACAATTCTGGCACGTGTGGAAGTGTCTCTTCACTGACAAGGCCGACTTCTTCTTCTGGGTGGTTATAACCACCTTTAATATATTCTGGGGCCGACTTCTTATTTAGCCTATTACAATTAGGGTTTGACCAATCCACAAAAGGGGATTTAGTCAATTACAATGCCTGACATGATCAATCCACAAAAGGGGATTGATCTAATCAATAATAAATATATTTTTATCTTTATCCACAAAAGGGGATAAGAATATTCTTTGCAGTTACACAATATTTTAACACTCCCTCTTAACAAGAAGGATATTCTTTATCTTTTGATAGGTCACTGGATGTCGACATCAACTAGGTAGCAACATCCACTGG
>ML778731.1:813595-859069 GCA_009831015.1 Picea engelmannii | reverse complement strand
AAGGGGATAAGAATATTCTTTGCAGTTACACAATATTTTAACACTCCCTCTTAACAAGAAGGATATTCTTTATCTTTTGATAGGTCACTGGATGTCGACATCAACTAGGTAGCAACATCCACTGGATAACATCATCAACTGGGAAACATCATCAATTGGGTCACTGGAGGCATCCACTTGGTCATCTGGCATCATTATCATTGACTAGGATATCTATAAATCATTAGAAGTTTTGTTCTCTTTATCTTCGCGTAGAGGATACTCTTTCTTTCTTTCATCTTCACGCATAAGTCACTTCTTTCTTATCTTCACACAAAATATATTCTATGAGTTTTGCCTTTCCTTTTATGTTCTCCCTTCTCTTGTAGTCATATATCTCACCCATCCACTGGGGAGGACTACTACCATAGCTTCACTCCTAGTCATCCCACATGAACTAGAGAAGCTAAGATGCTAGCCTGGGCAAGACTAGACTCCCTTTTCATGATCCACGCAGGATCACGACACAAACCTCAAGAGCCAACTAACCATTCCACATGGTCAAGGTTTATGTTCCAGTCTATTCAATCCTTGGCTAGAGGAGAGTATCTGCCCGCTGCCCCTTGGAGAAACATCCACATTCCTCTCTACGAGGGTGGTCACACCCCTCTCTATGAGGGTATTTTAGCATGTCCCTAGAGTATCCAAAACTCAACACTTGGATAGAGGCCAACCTTGGCAAATTTCTCATTCCCCTTCTCTACGAAGGTCTCTTCTCTTTTCCTTCTCTATGAAGGTCTACCTGTGGGATTTCTCTTTCCTTCTTTATGAAGGTCTTTTCTCTTTCTCCTTCTCTACGAAGGTCTAGCTATGGGATCAAAAAAATCTCTTGTGGTTCAAAATATTTCCATGGTATAATACCATGCTACCCATTTACTGGGCACCATCCATCTACTGGATAGCTTTCATCTTGATCAAAATATCTGGGCACCATCCATCTGCTTTTCTAACTGCATCAAATCACGATCCTTCATTTCGAACTCAGAGACATGACTCCCTCTTGCACCAAGCTAATAACTTCTAATCATCATCCTTGAAGTTTTCTTCTGTAATATCCTGGGTACCTTTTTGAGTTCGAATATTTCTTTCTTTCTGTCTTCATACTGGATCAACCTGCTCCCTCTGCATCTATAAGAACGGTACTGGAGCAACCTCTAGTTACCTGCATCTCATCCATTATATCTGAGTATCCATCTTTTTCTTCATCTTGAATATTTCTGTTCTGCATCTTTAGGAGCCTCCTGCTCCTATATAAATATCGGATATTGTCTGGTCTTCACTGACTATCACCATATCATACGTCCTTCTCGTGTTGTCTAACTTCTGCAAGTCACAGCATAAGTTCTTTCTTCCAAGACTTGTAAACTTACTTGCAATATGATTTGTTTGTCACTCTCATGAGTGATCATACATGAAATAAATATGTTATCTCTTTCTTCATCCAAACTTGATCTGCGGATTTCTGGACTGGTGCTTCTGGTTTTCTGGTATTTCTGGTACTTCTGGTACACTAGTACTTCTGGTTTTCTAGTACTTTGTGAAAACTAGGGTTTCACTTTCCGGGAGATCTAGCCACTGAAAAAGTGCACTGAGGATGACAAAATGTTCCTTGAGGTAGGGTGCACCTTTCTAGATGGATTTGAGGCTGAAAACCTTCTTTCATAAAAAAACCCTAATTTTCATGTACGACAACAGTAACGTTTTTCTTTTTCCTGTGAAAGATGCTCTCTTCAGCTTAGCTTTGATACCATGTTAAAGTTTCAGCTATTATTAGGTTACCTTTCTATTTACTAGATAACAATATCATAGACAGGATCACTGAGATAAACACAATCAGAAGAGTACACAAGCATTTATCCTGGGAAACCCTCAAGGGAAAGAAAACCCAACAAAACTTCCTTAATATAGATAGCCAATACAATGCCAAGATAATGAACCAAACAACATAGAAATTCCTCTCCCAAGGATGCGCCACTCTCTCTCTTCCTTCTTCCGACAACTGGTAACTGCAACTTCCTTCAATACTTGTGCACTAGATGAGTGAGCTGAGTGTGCGTCTAAATGAGGCGTCGGCCTCTCTTATTTATACAATTCTGGCACGTGTGGAAGTGTCTCTTCACTGGTAGGGCCGACTTCTTCTTCTGGGTGGTTATAACCACCTTTAATATATTTTGGGGCCGACTTCTTATTTAGCCTATTACAATTAGGGTTTGACCAATCCGCAAAAGGGGATTTGGTCAATTACAATGCCCGACATGATCAATCCACAAAAGGGGATTGATCTAATCAATAATAAATATATTTTATCTTTATCCACAAAAGGGGATAAGAATATTCTTTGCAGTTACACAATATTTTAACACTTAGTTTGTTTCTCTAGTATGCATTAGTATGCATTTGTAGTTAGGAAATCCGATGGTTATGATATGTTCTCGACATAGAGTGATCTGAGGGTTCATATTCTCCTCGATCTTAACAGACATTGATCCATGGCTTAACACCCGATTGGTCCATGATCTCTATTTAAAGAGCATGGAGGGTCATTTGCCGATGATCAATTGTGAAAAACTCTCTTGTAAAACCTCTCTGTAATATTTTTCTTTTGCATTAATAAACTGCTCCAAGTGGTTGCGTTGGGTGGGGTTGTGGATGTTTCCCCGTAGGGGTTTTATCATGTCAAAACATCGGTGTGTTGATCTTTGATCTAGTTGTGTGAGTGGTTACTTAAGGTGTTCGTCCTCTGTTGGAATACCTGTGTTGTCGAACATGGTATTAGAGTCTGTTTGAAGACCTGCTCCCGTTGTAGATCCAGATCGTGAAACCAAGTTGCCTCATCTCCATTTTCTGCCATTTCCATTCATTTCTGGGCTGAGAGGACTATTCCATTGCGTCTGGAACGTTCGTTTCATTCATGAACAATTTTCGTTTCACTTGAAAAGGTTTCTGTTTTCCCAAGATACGACCATTTCAGTCAGATCTAGAGGTATAAACCTTGAATACGCCATTTTTAATTTTTTGTAGAGTATTATTTTGGTTTTATATTATTTGTTTCTGGGTTGCTACTCTTTTAGATTTGCGTATGCTCTTTTCCCCACGCCCCGTGCGATCCTGACAATCATAAACATATAGGAAAAAGTGCATTTTTCGGGTAAACTAACCGAGATCTACTCCTTGTTGTTATCGAGAAGCGGAATTTTTTTTTTTGTGTGAAAAAAGTTTTTTTTAGCACACTCTCCAAGACTGTCTTCCACAACAACAACAACACCCCCAATCCTCTTGCTAAACAATACAATATGTTTTGCTACACCATTTGGTTAAAAGTTGCCTTATTGAGTAAGAGGTCTTGAGTTCAAGTCTTCTTTTTGTTATTTTTTTTTAAAGTTCATGCTCAATTGTAAAGTGTATTTCACTTCAAGTATAAAAGTGAATCACTATAAGTAGCTTTAATATTTTATTTTAGAGTTATTTATTTTGCATGCAACTTTTCTTTCATAAAGTAACTTCATTGTAAAAGTGATCTCCACTTCTTTTTATAAAAGTGGGTCACTTCATAAAACAACTTACACCACCACGTGGTCCTTTGGTTACCGTTTATGCTTTTTTTAATAAGGGCATAACTTTCACATTCAAAGTCCATTTTTAGTGCCATTTTTTTAAAACTGCCTAATTTTTCGAGATCTTTCCATTTAGATCATCAATTTCATTTTTTAAATCCATATTATCTACATATTTAATATGGCTTCTTCCAGTAATCTTTTGCTTACCAACATCAACTACCTCCAATGGAAATCTCATATGGAGGATTTATTAAGAAGTAAAGACTTGTACCAGATTACCTTGAGAAAGGAAAAATAACCCACTGATGCTGATAAGAAAGTCAATTGGGATAATAAAAGTGACGAAGCACGTCGACTGATCGAAATGTCTATCTCTCTTGATTTAAGATTCCACCTTAAAGAAATTGATGACCCCGATGAAGCTTGAGAAAATATGGAATCTGTGTTTGGTAAATTCAATATTATTCGAGCACAACAATTAGAAAATCAAGTACTGACTTTAAGTCCAAGTGATTTTTCTTGCATTGGAGACTATCTATCTAAGTTTACAACACTCAGAATTTTATGTGAAGAATGTGAGATAAAGATGGAGGAAGAGCGTTGCATCTATCTTATTCTTTCTAAGCTAGGTAGTGCATATTATGTGTTTGTATCTACCTTTTATGCCATGAGAGAGGCTATAGGGAAAGCTTATCAAAAAGCCACTCTTGAGTCCTTTTGTGTTGCTTTGATTATAGAGGAAGATAAGCTTGTACGACTTGGAGTGATCAGCACTGCAGGTACCTCCAGCAAAGCCTTAGTCGCCCAACATAAATATAAACCCAAGAATCCCAAGAAGCAACATCCTTGCTACAACAACAAGCAACATAAGGGTCCCAAACCCACTCAGACAACTTCAACTCCTAATGGTGACAAATGACCAAAATATAAAAATAAGAAGACTAACAGACATTGCAACTTTTGCGATAAAGATGGTCACGATGAGTCCAAATGTTTCAAGAAGATGACATCTTTAGAAGCAACAATGAAGAAACACAACATCAATATTGATTCTACTTCTTATTCTTCTTTTCATGGACATGCACTTTCTACTTCTGGTTTCTCCTTCAATACAACTTCTACTTCTTCTGATGAGTGGCTTATTGATTCTGGAGCATCTTATCATATGGATAAGGATAAAGACATATTTTCTACTTTAAATGAATGTAACACCAAGAAAATATTTGTTGGTAAAGATAGATCTCTTTGTGTTGTGGGATCTGGAACAATTCAAGTAGATAATGGTCATTTCAATGATGTATTATGTGTTCCAAGTATTTCTTGCAACCTTCTATCAATATATCAAATCACTCATTTAGGTGAAGGTAAAACCATAGAGTTTTCACCTCACCAAGTTGTAATCAAGGATCTAAAAGATCCCAAGCATGTTCTTGCAACTTGAATTGTTGATGATATTACCAGGTTGTACAAGTTTGACAACTTTGGGTCATCTTATTTTTCATCAGTTTTTGTTGCTCATAGCGATGACTTGAGCAAACTTTGGCATGAGCGGTTTGGTCATCTAAACTATCGCTCATTGCAACAACTATGTAATCAATAGATGGTGACTGGTCTTCCTCCTGTTTCATGCAGAGATGGTGTTTTTTCCGGTTTGTGTTCTTGACAAACATCATCGGGACAATTTTGACAAACATGCCTCTTGGCACGCCTCGGGCCCTTTGCATTTTGTTCACAGTGATTTGTGTGGTCCACTTTCTACTGCTCATTTTTCTGGGTGCAAGTATTTCTTAACTTTCATTGATGACTTTTCCAGACGTACTTGGGTTTACTTCTTAAAACTTAAGAGCAAAGTTTTTGACAAGTTTTTTCCCTACAAGGCCCTTGTAGAAAACTAATATGGACATCAAATTC
Organism: Picea engelmannii; assembly: GCA_009831015.1. Lineage (NCBI taxonomy): Eukaryota > Viridiplantae > Streptophyta > Pinopsida > Pinales > Pinaceae > Picea > Picea engelmannii. Next base: position 853,562 of record ML778731.1, on the reverse strand, counting down.
AAAGGTTAAGAACAAATAATGGAGGCTGATGCAGACCCCCCTTCTCTTCCTCAGGGCTGCGCGACCTCCCGGTCAAGGATCTTCTATTCTCCGAGCCGAATCGACTCTCTAAAACCTTAATGGTCTCACTTGTGACTAAACACATGCCCTTTTAGTCTTTTGGTGCAGGTTCTATGACACTCCCAACCTCTTCCTTCGCGCTGCTGAACTATCAAGTTTCAGGCGCTAGCTCCTCTTCCATTAGCCCCTTCTCGTATGTGACCTTGGGCTATGTCCTCACGTAAACACGCGATTGCGAGGTGGCCCAGAGTGGTTTGAGACCAAACCACTCTTCTCCCCACAATTCACTAACAATTGTCGCGCGCCCTTTTGGCAATACCGTGGTTTCGATTATGACCCGCTCCAAGATTTTTAAAACCCGAGCACTTTCTGTCTTGTGATCTCGGGCGACACCTCTTGACCAACGACTGAGATCTGTTTCCTTTCCTTTTTTCTCTCCAGTGCACACGTTCCCAGATTTTTACGATCTATCGACGCATGTCCCTTTCAAATCAATGGTTGTGATTTGCTTCGACAATCCGGGCTTCAAAGTTTTCAAATCTCTACCTTCACTTTCTCTTAGAATTCTTTCATCCGGAGTTTGCGATCTATTGACGCGTGTCTCCCACAGATCGACGACTACGATTCACTTCGGGCCTTCACCCCGAGTCTACGGATTTTTGTCACGTGCCTTTCTGAATCAGACGACTATGATTCACTTCGGGTCTTTATCCAGAGTCCACGGATTTCTGCCGCATGTCCTTCTGAATCAGAGGGCTAAGATTCACTTTGGGTCTTTACCCAGAGTCCACGGATTCCTGCCGCGTGTCCTTTTGAATCAGACGACTAGTATTCACTTCGTCTTTCGGGATTCGGGAGTTTCAACTCTCAACTCTTGCTTTCTCCACAGGACTTCCACCCGAAGTTGACGATCTGTCGACGCGTGTCCCTCACAGATCGACGACTGTGGTTCACTTCGACTCTTCGGACTTCGGGAGTTTCAACTCTCAGTCTTCTCTTTCTCCTAGGGCACTTTCATCCAAAGGCGACGATTTGTTAATGCGTGTCCTTCGCAGATCGACGATTGTGGTTCACTTCGCCTCTTCGGGCTTCGAGAGTTTCAACTCTCAATTGAAATTATCGAAGTGACTTTTCCCCACAGTCTTAGATCTGTTGACACGTAACCCCCTTGCGATCAACGACCATGATCCACTTTGACTCTTCGGCCAATTCGCTCTCTCCTTGTGTGCACACAAAGACTTAAAGCTCGTGTACTTTTCCCAGATCCGACGATCCGGAATGATCCCTCTCCCTCTTGAACGGATCTTAGTTGATGACTCGTGAAACTTTAGAACTCCATTCCCCTTGAAGATTTCTCCGCTATCTCTCTTGAGCTTTCTCTCTCGAACCCTTTGACTCCCTAGAGGGTTACTTCGACACTTAGTCGAATTTCGGATATGTGCACTCCTTGCAACAGATTCTTACGCAAGACTTATCTTCTTACGGGTGACTGTGCATGCCTTGCAGCAGTCCCTTTGCACTCCTTGCAAATGGAAAGTTTACGCTATCTCTCCCGAGCTTATGAGTTGAAATAGACTCTGTCACTCCTTGCAGCAGATTCTCATGCAAGGCTTAAGTTCTTGCGTCGACTGTGCACACCTTGTAGTAGTCTCTTTGCACTCCTTGCAAACGAAAGTTTCGCGCTATCTCTTCTGAGATTTTGAGTCGAAGCAAACTCTGTCAATGCACTCCTTGCAAAATATATGCACACCTTGCATAAACTCAACGAAGAGAAAACAATCGAAACTTATCTAAACACTTCACAATTTCATATACTCAACAACATAACTCATTCATTCATGAAAACAAAATAACATGGAATTGTAAACAGTAGCAACGCCATGCATTGGATCAATTTTCCTCAGTTATATTCATTTAAAAGTAAATGGGTACATCTATGATAAAACAACAACTAAAAACTCAACAATAACTAAAACACAACAATCTCCTACTAACTTGAAGCAGCCTCATTCGGGCTTACAACACCTTTATTTATCTTAGAGGGTTCTTAGGGTTCCCTTCGACTACTCGTCTTCTCGAAAAAACCTAACTGCTACCTAAGTTCTGTTACATTCAAGACTAGGAGTGAAACTCCCAGATCACTCGTGATCATTCAACTCCCAAGCGTTTGATGTTCTTCAGTTTTTGATCATTTCAAAAAGATTTGCAGGAAATGCTAGCGGTTAAGATTCTGAAATGATTTAAAGGTGCGCTAAGACGCTGAGTTGTCTCTCCACGTGTGCTTGCTGACGATGCTTCTACATCATACTCCCCTAGCCAAAAATTCATGGACTCTTGTCCATGAGCTCCTGCACTGACTTTCCATGCTTCTGGATATCAGCTTCATTTTCCCAACTGGCATCTTCTATCGGGTGTCCCTTCCACTTGACCAAATATTCAAAATAGGTCTTCCTCCTGGTCTTCTTGCCAACCCTCTGATCAATGATCTTCTCCATCTGTGGCTTTTCTGCTACAGGCATTTTCTTTTCCCATTGAATCTTTTTCTGATCTTTTGTTTCTCCTGCTTCATCTCCCCTGTAAGGATACAGGTCTGATATGTTGAATATGGGTGATATGCCGACATCATCTGGCAGCTCAATCTCATAGGCATTTGCATCAAACTTCCTTAAGATCTTACATGGTCCTATCTTCTTCATCTTCAACTTGTTATATGTTCCCCTTGGAAAACTTTCTTTCTTGAGATGTGCTAGAACTTGATCTCCTACTTCAAATTGAAGCTCTCTGTGATGTTGATCAACTCCGCACTTGTACTCTTGGCTAGAGTTCTGCAACTGCTCTCTGATCTGGCTATGGAGCTTCTGCATTTCTGCAACAAAATATTTTTCTCCAGCGCTTCTGATCTCACTCTGTTCCAAGTCTCTCAACTTAGTTACTCCTCTTGGTTGCATTCCATACAGTATTTGGAATGGGCTCTTCCAGTGCTCCTGTTTGGTGAGTCATTGTATGCAAATTCTGCTTGTGGCAGAATCTGATCCCACTGACTATGATGCTCAGCTACCAGACTCCTCAATAAGTTTCCCAAACTTCTATTCACCACCTCAGTCTGTCCATCTGTCTGAGGGTGATAAGCTGAGCTGAAGGATAAATTTGTTCCCAACTTCTTCCATAGTGTTCTCCAGAAATGGCCAACGAATTTGGTATCTCTGTCTGAGATAATACTTTTGGGTAATCCATGAAGACAAACAACTTCCTTGAAAAATAAATTTGCAACATGTGTTGCATCATTAGTCTTCTGGCATGGGATGAAGTGTGCCGTTTTTGAAAATCTATCCACCACCACAAATATGGAATCACATCCTCTTTGTGTCCTTGGCAGTCCCAACACAAAATCCATGCTTATTGCATCCCAAGGCCTCTCTAGTATTGGCAATGGCTGATACAATCCAATGTTCTGTCTTTTACCTTTTGCATGTTGGTAGATTCTACATCTGTTCACAAACTTTATCACTTGTGTTCTCATACCTGGCCAATAGTATGAATTGCTCAAATGTGCAAATGTTTTATCATGGCCGAAATGTCCAACCAATCCTCCACTATGTTTTTCCTTCAAAAGGTTATCCCTCATTGAGCATTTTGGTATGCACAACTGATTTCCCTTGAAAAACAATCCCTCTTGAATCATATACTCTGTCCATTGGCTCCTGTCTCTTAGCACATGATTTGCACATGCTTTGTATGCTTCCTTGAAATATGGATCATCACAATACATATCCTTAAGGTGTTCAAACGCCAAGGTCTTGACCTGAAATTCCTGCAGAATCAGACATCTCCTGCTCAATGCATCAACAACTTTGTTAGCATTACCAGAAATATGTTTTATGACAAAAGTAAAATTCTTCATAAACTCAATCCACTTTGCATGTCTCTGGTTTAACTTTTCCTGTCTGGTTATGAATTGCAAAGCTTGGTTATCGCTGTACAAGACAAATTCCTTTGGACCAAGGTAGTGCCTCCATTTCTTCAAGGCTTGAATTATGACATAAAATACTTTATCATATGTGGAGTACTTTCTCTTAGTCTCATTCAACTTCTCACTGAAATATGCAACTGGTTTATTATCCTGGCTCAAGACTGCTCCAATTGCAACTCCACTTGCATCACATCTCACTTGAAATGTCTTTCCAAAATTTGGTAAGACCATAATTGGTCATTTTGTTATCTTCTCCTTCAATATATTGAAGCTCCTCTTAGCCTCCTCTATCCATTTAAAATACTTGTGCCTCTTCTTCACTGTATCCATCATTGGTGCACAAATTCCACTGAATTTTCTAATGAACTTCTTATAGAATCTTGCTAATCCATGGAAGCTTCTCACTTCAAACATACTCCTTGGTGACGACCATTCTTTGATTGCTTTCACCTTCTCTGGATCCATCTTCAATTCATTTGAAGAGATCACAAAACCCAAGTAAATGAGTTATGTCTTCATAAAAGATGACTTCTTTAGATTTATCAACAACTTCTCCTACTGTAGTCTCCTCATCACTAATGTCAGATGTCTCAAATGCTCCTCCTTAGTCTTGCTAAAGACCAGTATATCATCTAGATATACAACCACAAACTTGCCAATGAAATCTTTCAGTATTTCATTCATCAATCTCATAAAAGTACTTGGGGCATTTGTTAAGCCAAATGGCATAACAAGCCATTCATACAACCCTTTATTTGTCTTAAAGGTTGTTTTCCACTCATCACCTTCTCTCATCCTTATCTGGTGATATCCACTTTTCAAATCTATCTTAGAAAAGAAATTTGCTCCACTTAAACAATCCATTAAGTCATCCATTCTTGGCAAATGAAATTTATACCTGATGGTGATGTTGTTTATGGCTCTTGAGTCTGTACACATTCTCCATCCTCCATCCTTCTTTGGACTCAACACAATTGGTACTGCACATGAACTCAATCTTTCTCTGACCAAACCCTTGTCTAACAAATCCAGGACTTGGTTCTTTACCTCCTCATTCTCTCGAGGTGTCAATTTGTATGATGCTTTGTTTGGTAGACTTGCTACTGGTATCAAATCAATATGATGGCTAATACTTCTGATGGGTGGCAATGAGTTAGGAAACTCATCCACTACTATGTCAACATAATTATCCAACAACTCCTAAACTTCTTCAGGCAAATCATCCATCGAAGTACTTGTACAGAAAACCCTGGGTTTCCTCACCACAACAAACTACATATCATGTTCCTTTTTGAATTCTCTCAGGAGTTCCTTCCCACACATGAGAAGTATGCTTGTGCTGGCTTCTTCTTTTGCTTTTTTCTCCTCTATTGGAAATAACATGTGTGTCCTACCATTCTTCTCCAAGGTGTAAGTATTTTTTTCCCATCATGAATGAGATTTTTGTCAAATTGCCATGGTCTTCCCAACAAAACATGATAGACATCCATGGGAATCACATCACACATAATTTCATCTCTATACCCTCCTATCTTAAATTCAATGAGGCATTGTTTAATGACCATTACCTGGTGTCCTTTCTGCAACCATGAGACTTTATATGGCTTCGGATGTGTAGTTGTCTCCAACTCCAATTTCTCCACCATCTCTGTGGATACTAAATTATCAGTGTTGCCACTGTCAATTATCATCTTGCATACTCTGTCTTTAGTCTTGCAGGCTGTCCTGAATAGACTGTTCCTTTGTATTGGATTTTTAATTTCTGGCTCTAGTTTTAAGAGAACCTTTCTCAACATCAGGGATGTTCCATTCTCTGCACCTTCTGCTTCAACATCTCTTTTTTGTGCTTCAGAAATATGAGCTTCACCTCCTTTCTTTTTCTCGAGACATTCCCAAGACACGTGTCCTGTCTTTCCACAGGCATAACACCTTACTTCTCCTCCTCTACTTCTTCCTCTTCCTCTAGAAGAACTTCTTCCACCACCTTGTCTTCCTTGGGAACTTCCTCCTCTTTCTGAGTGACTGTGTGGTTTCTCATTCTCGCCTTTGTATTTCTGTGTCTTATCATGGGCAACTCCCTTGCCTTTCCTTGGGCTTCTGCCTATGTTTCATTGACTATGTTTCCTGGCCAACTTCTACTCTGCCTTTAGAGAAATCTGATAAACATCCTCTACTGTCCTCACTGACATCATGCTGATCTCATCTTGGATTTCATACCTCAGGCCATTTATATACCTGACAACTTTTTCCTTTTCCTTCTCTCGTTGTCCAGTCCTGATATTCAGCTTGTAGAACTCCTCTGTGTACTCTTTTACTGTCATACCCTTCTGTCTTAGGTTCTGTAACTTCCTGAACAGAATTATCTGATAATCTTTGGGCATGAATTTAGCCTTTAGCTTGGCTACCATTTTGTCCCAATTCTTTATCTTCTGTTTGCCTTTGCTTCTCCTCTCAACGTGAAGTTCATCCCACCACAGTGCTGCATGTCCTTTTAGCCTGGTGACATCATGTCTCACCTTATTCTCCTCATCGACATCTTCATAGTCAAAATATTTGTCCATGGATCTGATCCAATCCAACAATTCTTTAGCATCCAGGTTGCCTTCATACATTGTGATCTCTATCTTTGCTCTAGCTCCCAGTTTAACAACTGCTCTCAACAAGCGTTCCTTGACAACATTTTCCCCTGCAGCTTCTTCAGTTTCGATTTCTTCACTTTCTGCATCACTGATGTCCTCAACATCAGGTGCCCTCCTCTGCGCTGCCTCCATCGCCTCTAATCTTGCACAAAGCTCTCTCATTACTCTTTCCACAACGCGAATGGCTAAAGGTGGCTCCACACGTCTCCTTGGTGGCATTGTGCCGACTGTCTCTGATAATCTTTGGGCATGAATTTAGTCTTTAGCTTGGCTACCATTTTGTCCCAATTCTTTATCTTCTGTTTGCCTTTACTTCTCCTCTCAACGTGCAGTTCATCCCACCATAGTGCTGCATGTCCTTTTAGCCTGGTGACATCATGTCTCACCTTCTTCTCCTCATCGACATCTTCATAGTCGAAATATTTGTCCATGGATCTGATCCAATCCAACAATTCTTTAGCATCCAGGTTGCCTTCATACATTGGGATCTCTATCTTTGCTCTAGCTCCCAGTTTAACAACCGCTCTCAACAAGCGTTCCTTGACAACATTTTCCCCTGCAGCTTCTTCAATTTCGATTTCTTCACTTTCTGCATCACTGATGTCCTCAGCATCAGGTGCCCTCCTCTGCGCTACCTCCATCGCCTCTAATCTTGCACGAAGCTCTCTCATTTCTCTTTCCACAACGTGATTGGCTAAAGGTGGCTCCACACGTCTCCTTGGTGGCATTGTGCTGACTGTCTCTGATAATCTTTGGGCATGAATTTAGCCTTTAGCTTGGCTACCATTTTGTCCCAATTCTTTATCTTCTGTTTTCCTTTTCTTCTCCTCTCAACGTGAAGTTCATCCCACCACAGTGCTGCATGTCCTTTTAGCCTGGTGACATCATGTCTCACCTTCTTCTCCTCATCGACATCTTCATAGTCGAAATATTTGTCCATGGATATGATCCAATCCAACAATTCTTTAGCATCCAGGTTGCCTTCATACATTGGGATCTCTATCTTTGCTCTAGCTCCCAGTTTAACAACCTCTCTCAACAAGTGTTCCTTGACAACATTTTCCCCTGCAGCTTCTTCAGTTTCAATTTCTTCACTTTCTGCATCACTGATGTCCTCAACATTAGGTGCCCTCCTCTGCACTGCCTCCATCACCTCTAATCTTGCACGAAGCTCTCTCATTTCTCTTTCCACAACCCGATTGGCTAAAGGTGGCTCCACACGTCTCCTTGGTGGCATTGTGCTGACTGTCTCTCACACAAAGAGTACACCTTCGAGCTCTTTTTTGTTTCTTGAAAACAATTCCAGGCTCTGATACCACTTGATGCAGACCCCCCTTCTCTCCCTCGGGGTTGCACGACCTCTCGGTCAAGGATCTTCGATTCTCCGAGACGAATCGACTCTCTGAAACCTTAATGGCCTCACTTGTGACTAAACACAGACCCTTTCAGTCTTTTGGTGCAGGTTCTATGACACCCAAAACATCGTCCTTTGCGTTGCTGAACTATCGAGTTTCAGGCGCTAGCTCATCTTTTATTAGCCCCTTCCCGTATGTGACCTCGGGCTATGTCCTCATGTAAACACGCGATTGCGGGGCGGCCTAGAGTGGTTTGAGACCACACCGCTTTTCTCCCCGCAATTCACCAACAAATGCCACGCGTCCTTTTGGCGATACCGTGGTTTCAATCACGTCCCGCTCCAAGATTCTTAAAACCCGAGCACTTCTGTCCCCACAATTAAGCGTGACCGTTGATCTTGTGATCTCGGGCGACACCTCTTGATCGACGACTGAGATCCGTCTCCTTTCCTTTCTTCTCTCCAGTGCACGCGTTCTCAGATTTTTACGATCTATCGACGCGTGCCCCTTTCAAATTAACGGTCGTGATTTGCTTCGACAATCCGGGCTTCGGAGTTTTCAACTCTCTACCTTCACTTTCTCCCAGAATGCTTTCATCTGGAGTTCGCAATCTATTGACGCGTGTCTCCCATAGATTGATGACTACGATTCACTTCGGGCCTTCACCCAGAGTCCACAGATTTTTGCCGCGTGTCGTTCTGAATAGGACGACTATGATTCACTCCAAGTCTTTATCCGGAGTCCATAGATTTCTATCGCGTTTCCTTTTGAATCAGGCAGCTAGGATTCACTTCGGGTCTTTACCCGGAGTCCACAGATTCCTGCCGCATGCCCTTCTGAATCAGACAACTAAGATTCACTTCGCCTTTCAGGCTTTGGGAGTTTCAACTCTCAGCTCTTTCTTCCTCCGTAGGACTTCCACCCGAAGTTGACGCATGTCCCTCACGGATCGACGAGTGTGGTTCACTTCGACTCTTCGGACTTCGGGAGTTTCAACTCTCAGTCTTCGCTTTCTCCTGAGGCACTTTCATCTGAAGACGACGATTTGTCGACGCGTGTCCTTCGCAAATCGACGGTTGTGGTTCACTTCACCTCTTTGGGCTTCGAGAATTTCAACTCTCAACTGAAATTCTCGAAGTGAATTTTCCCTGCAGTCTTAGATCTTTTGACACATAACCCCCTTGCGATCAACGACCGAGATCTATGGCTCTTCGACGATTTTTCTCTCTCCTTGTGTGCACACAAAGACTTAAAGCTCGTGTACTTTACCCAGATCCGACGATCTAGAATGATCTCACTCCCTCTTGAACAGATCTTAGTCGATGATTCGTGAAACCTTCAGAACTCCGTTCCCCTTGAAGATTTCTCCACTATCTCCCTTGAGCTTTCACTCTTGAACCCTTTGAATCCCTAGAGGGTTACTTCGACACTTAGTCGAATTTCGGATCTGTGCACTCCTTGCAACCGATTCTTACGCAAGACTTAGCTTCTTGCGACCGACTGTGCACACCTTGTAGCAGTTCCTTTTCACTCCTTGCAAATGAAAAGTTTACGCTATCTCTCTTGAGCTTATGAGTCGAAACAGACTCTGTCACTCCTTGTAGCAGATTCTCACGCAAGACTTAAGTTCTTATGTCTACTGTGCACAACTTGCAACAGTCTCTTTGCACTCCTTGCAAACAGAAGTTTCGTGCTATCTCTTCTGAGCTTCTGAGTCGAAACAGACTCTGTCAACGCACTCCTTGCGAACTGTATGCACACCTTGCAAAAACTCAACGAAGAGAAAACAATCGAAACTTATCTAAACAATTCACAGTTTCATATACTCAACAACATAACTCATTCATTCATGAAAACAAAATAACAGGGAATTGTAAACAGTAGCAATGCCATGCATTGGTTCAATTTTCCTCTGTTATATTCATTTAAAAGTAAATGGCTACAATTATGATAAAACAACAACTAAAAACTCAGCAATAACTAAATCACAACAATCTCCTACTAACTTGAAGCAGCCTCATTCGGGCTTACAACACCTCTATTTATCTCAGAGGGTTCTTAGGGTTCCCTTCGACTACTCGTCTTCTCGAAAAAACCTAACTGCTACCTAAGTTCCGTTACATTCAAGTCTAGGAGTGAAATTCACAGATCACTCGTGATCATTCAACTCCTAAGCGTTTTATCTTCTTCAGTTTTCGATCATTTCAAAAAGATGTACAGGAAACGCCAGCGGTTAAGATTCTGAAATGATTTAAAGGCGCGTTAAGGCATTGAGTTGTCTCTCCACGTGTGCTTGCTGACGATGCTCCTGCATCAAAGGCGAATATGTGAACAATAATTTTACAAGTTACTGCACTACACAGGGCATCCAAATGCAACAACCTGTTCCATATACACCACAACAAAATGGTGTTGCTGAGAGAAATAACCACACATTAAAATAAATGGCTAATTGTATGATCCAATCTAAGGGATTAAATCTAAAGTATTGGGCGTAAGCCATCAACTGTGAAAATTACATAGTAATTCACACTCCCAGAAAGGCTTTTAAAAGTATAACACCAGAAGAATCTTGGACTAAAATTAAACCAGATGTAAGTCACTTCTGTGTATTTGACAGTATAGCATGGGATCACATTCCTGATGAGAAAAGGAAAGCATTGCAGCCTAAAAGTGAGAAGTGTATATTTATTGGTTATTCTGAAGATGTCAAAGGTTATAGACTTCTTCAACCACATTGTAGTGAAATTATTATTAGAAGAGATGTTAAATTTGATGAAAATCTCTTGGCCTGCGAGCCTAATTCGACGATTGTGCCTTCTTCGACATGTGAGGCATCTTCGACGATTGTGCCTTTTTCTGTTCCTATTCTGGTTTCTTCGTCAGATGATGACATTGATGATGAAAATCCATCTCCGCCTTCTCACCTTCCTCTAGATGAGTCCTTTGAACCTGAACCAACACCATCTCCTCCGCTTCCTAGATGGGTCCGTTCAACACGAGAAACAACTGGTGATCTTGTCGATGATCCTTCAGATCAACGTCGGACACGTTCACAGTTCCAGCGAGCCTCTTTTCTTTTGGCTCAAGTTTCAGAGAATCATGATCCATAGACATTTGTAGAAGCTTCAGGTCATCCAGATTGGGATACATAAATGAATGAAGAGTATCGTTCTTTAATGGAAAACGATATTTGGAATCTTATACCTCTTTCAAAAGGAATAAAACTTGTCAGATGTCAATGGGTCTACATATTAACTATGCATCAAATGGAAGTGTTGAAAGACACAAGGCTCGGTTAGTTGCCAAAGGATTTTCCCAAGTTGAAGGAATTGACTATAATGAAACCTTTGCCCCTGTAGCCAAAATGAATTCCATTCGCCTTGTTCTTGCCCTTGCTGCCTCACATAAATGGGAGGTCCATCAGATGGATATTAAATCCCCCTTCTTGCATGAAGATTTGCAAGAAGAAATCTACATGGAACAACCTCCTGGCTATGTCCAGAATGACTTTAGCCTTGTTTGTCACCTTAAGAAATCTCTTTGTGGTCTTAAGCAAGCTCCCCGAGCTTGGTATGCCAAAATGGACAACTTTTTTATTGACACCGGATTCACTAGATGTCATTCTGATCCTAATGTTTATACCAAGAAAGTAGGAAGCCATCTCATCGTCCTTTTCCTTTATGTTGATGACCTTATCCTTACTGGTAGTGACTCAAAAATTTTAAACCATGTGAAAACCAGCCTTAAGAAGAAATTTGAAATGACAGACTTAGGATTTTTGCACTATTTCCTTGGCCTCCAAGTTTTGCAAACCAATGAAGGAATTTTTCTTTCCCAGTCTAAGTATTCTTGTGACCGTCTTCGTTGCTTTCACATGGACGATTGTAAACCAACCCCTTCTCCCTTCCAGTCTGGAGTCAAGCTTACTGCCACCTGCACTTCTCCTGAAGTTGATGCCACCCTGTACCGTCAATTAGTTGGTAGCCTCTTATACTTGACTCATACCCGTCTTGATCTTTCCTTTGTTGTTGGTCTTGTTGCTCGGTATATGCAAACACCCCATGAAATCTATTGGAAAGCAACTAAAAGGATACTTCACTATGTCCGTGGTATTGTTCAGTTCGGGATACATTACAATTCAGGGGGACTCCTTTATTGGTTGGTTTCGTTGATTCAGATTGGGTCGACGACCTTGATGATCAGAAGTCTACTGCAGGTTATGTTTTCAACCTTGGTTCAATACTTGTCACTTGGGCCTGTAAGAAACAACATGCTATTGCACTTTTTTCAACAGAAGCAGAGTACCAATCAACGGTAAATGCAAGTTAGGAAGCCTTGTGGCTTTGACAGATCCTTTCAGAGTTTGAATTCCAGCAACAACATCCGACCAACCTTTGGTGCGACAATCAAAGTGCCATCAAGCTCGCCAAAGACCCAGTTCAACATCAGTGCAACAAACATATCGAGCTACACATGCACTTCATCAGAAATCTCATTCATGATCAAGTTATTGAAGTGCTATTTTTTCCTACAAAAGATCAAGTTGCAGACATTTTCACAAAGTGTCTTACAGAAGCGAAGTTTTCCAAAATTCGATCTATGTTAGGAGTTCAGGAAGTTGTCATCAAGGGGGGATAGGCTCTAATGCCTCCTTCCTTCTCCTATTGTGTCAATATTGTAAATCCTTCAATCCTATCCCAAGTAGTTATTAAGGGGGGATGTTAGGATATTTAAACACTTAGGAGTTAGTTAAGATTTACTTGGTCTAACGTGTTTCTAGATAAAAGTGTTTTTCTTAGTGTGTTTCTTTAGTATGCATTAGTATGCATTTGTAGTTAGGAAATCCGACGATCACAATATGTTCCCGACATAGAGTGATCCGACGGTTCATATTCTCCTTGATCTTAACGACCATTGATCCGTGGCTTAACACCCGATTGGTCCATGATCTCTATTTAAAGAGAATGGAGGGTCATTTGTCGATGATCGATTATGAGAAACTCTCTTGTAAAATCTCTCTGTAATATTTTTCTTTTGCATTAATAAACTGCTCCAAGTGGCCGCGTTGGCTGGGGCCGTGGATGTTTCCCCGTAGGGATTTTACTACGTCAAAACATCGATGTGTTGATCTTTGATCTGGTTGTGTGAGTGGTTACTTAAGGTGTTCGTCCTCTGTTGGAATACCTATGTTGTCGAACATAACCCACTCCAAAACCCTAAAAGTGCGCCCTAGTTGATTGAGTCTTCTATCTTGGATGTGTGATACTTGGAGCTCATCCAAGAGAGACTTTTCTTCTCTCCCAAGTATAAAATAAAGCCTACCCCCTCTCATTTTCACATCTTTTCTCAGTGCAACTCCACTATGCCCAAATTTCTTCCATCTCTTCCCCCTTTCTCTCCATTTTCTCTCATGGTCTTTGGTGCCATTTGACAAGTTCTCTTGCCTAATAATTGTTTTTGAAGCTTTGAAGAATATATTGGTCTCTTGGAGTATTCTTGGAGCCCTTCTTTTTTGTTGTGTATGAGGTAACATTGTTGCTAGTTATTTCCTTGCATTTCTTTCCCTTCATCTCCATTTCAAGACCCAAGAAAAGTATTTTTCTTGGGATAGATTAGTGATAGTATTATCACTAGTTTTTTGTTGGTTGTTTCTATTTCATTTGCAAAGTATTTTACAAATATATAGAGCATTCTCACCTTCTTGTGTGTTTTGTAGCAAGGGTTTGCAAAATCTGTAGGTTGCCTACGACCTTTGAAGGTGGATTTTAGATATGGAAATCCTTTTTTTCAAGCCATTCCAAGCTTCTAAAATTTTCTGTTCTATTTTCAGCCATCATTCATCACTTTTCTTTACTATCTTTAATCTAAAATCTGCAATCTAACATATATTTTCATGTTCAGATTTTTTGTTTCAAATTTTTGAATATCATATTTTCAAAAAATCACTTGTTTGAGACATTTTTTGCAATTCCCAGCAAGAATAACTTGTTGTTTTTGCAGGTTATTTGTAGCTTTTGAAGAGGATTTCAACATACTTGCCCCTCAAAACACTTCAAGAAAGCTTCCTAAAACTTGGGCATCAAACCTCTTCTTTCTCTCCATCTTCTCAACATTGTAAGCAACCCAAGAGAGTCTCTTGGGCTTGCATTCTTTTACTTAAAGTTAAAAATCTGTATTGTAGATTAGTTTAGTTGCCTACACCTTGCAAATTGATTTGACTATGTCAATCCATGCAATATCGTAAGGCTAGATTACTTTAATTTTTTGTTTTGTATTTCATTGTTTGCCCCACTTCTCTCTTAAAGAGAATGTTGTGTGGCTAGGTTTAATTTCCTTTCAAGTTATTCTTTATTATTTCACCCACCTTGGCACGAAACTGGTAGGCTTGTCCTCCACCTTGTGTCATTGTTGTGAGGTTGAGTAGTTGTTTATTTCTTTTCCCACCTTTGTCATTAAGACAAAGTTGTGTGGCTAGGCTCTTTCATTTCATTTCAAGTCATTCAATTATTTTAATTTGTGCCCACACCTTGCATTGTGCTTGGCTTTAACAACCTTGCAATATCGTGAGACTAGTTTAAATCTTTTAAATTTGCTTACATCAAATCTAGATTAATTATGTTAGTTTAGTTTTGATCTTGCTTTGTGAAGTAATCATATCTAGATTAATTAGGCACCCAATCCATTACCTTCTTCAATCACCAAAATAGAGTGACTTGGGAGGCTACAGGGGGTGGAAGTCGGGGACGGATTCACGACACTAAGTGTCCTCTCTGCTTGAGCGCCCAAACATTTTGGATCTAACTTGTGGAGCTAGGGAAAAACCTTGTTTGTCCTTCTTCTTGAGCGCCCAACATTTCCTTTTGGTTGAAGGCATAGGGATTTGGGGTATACACATAGTCTAGGCTTGTATATTTCACTTTCTAATTCCCCCTAACTAAAGAGAGACCTAAAATCTTCTAAAATTAATTTACTACATTCACAACTTTTGCACTTTCAAGTTCAACTATCTTTTATTTAAGTTGTGCAATTTTTATTTAAGGCAATTTACTTTCATGTGTTTTACTTTCAAAGTAATTTTACTTTTCAAGTCATTTTAAGTTATCTCTTGTTGTGGATATTTCATGTATTGATGTTTCACTGCTTATTTGGTTAAAGTATTCTTTAATCTTTTGGATATAGTTGTATAATCATTTAGTTGCTCATTTCATTGTATATATATATACAATGAAATGAGCAACTAAATGATTATATATATATTTCATGTTGTATTTCAATTTGTAGATAATATTCATAATTGGTTTAAGTGAAAAACAATTTCTTTTACTCATTGTAGATATCCCATAGAATTATTTATTTTTGTATAATTGTAATTTGTTGTATCTCTCATTGACTCAATTTATTCATCTTTAGGCACTAGTCTTAATATTATTTGGTGAATAAGGGGCGTGCTTGTCATTGAAGAGTTGCATTGCATGGATTGCTTGTCATTTGGGTTAGGTCTCCCTAATCTAAGAACTAAAATTAACTCCTAGATCTTTTAATCAATCTTAACATAGTTAAGTAGGGTCTACCCCACTTGGCTTCCCTAGGAGTGAGCCTAGACGAAAGAAGATCAAATCGAGGTGACAGTGCGTTTGGACTTAGGCTTGTGCCTCCAAGGACACACCAAGTGGGTTGAAGACTTCTCCATGTTAATAGGTGTGTATAAGGACGACAACATATTTGGCGTCGTTGTCAGGTATAAGTCTCTTATCCCTAGTTAATTGACAAACTCTAATTAATTCTTTAAAAAACTAAGTAATACATTTTCCCTAAATTTTTTAACTTGAGTTGTGTTATTTGACATTTCTTACTCTCCAAGTGGCGACTCTATTTGATAATTCTTTGAGATATACTACTAGGTGCAATCCAGAAGCATTGGTTTGTTCCTTCCCTGACCTTGAAAAGGTGTATAGGAGGAGAATAAACATACTTGCTCCTCGTAGGCTACTTGAAAGTCTTGGAGAAGAAGCAATCTCTGATATACATCTCTTGTTTTTACATAATAATCCTACAACTTTTTGTTTTTTCTTTGTTTGATGCTTCTTGTTTGTTTAGAATAAACTTGGTCATCTGGCGACTCCACTCCAAAATAATTTGACAAAGTATTCTTCAAGAAGGATCTCACGCTTGCTTAGCTTCATCCTTGAATTTGAAAGGTTTTTTGGAGGAAGTTAGACAAGTTTTCTTCTCGTAGGATCCTTAATAATCTTTGGGTCCTAGAATTTTTATTTTTCAATGGGTTTAGATAAATTTTATGATCCTATTGATTTTTCAAGAATAATTGGTTATCCTCATGAACTTTCTAAAATAGATATTGAAAAATTGCTTGATTTTCGTAATTATGGTGATGCTAATGCTCACATCAAAGCCTTTGGGTGGTGTATAAGTGAATGGTGTGATCCACGTGTTCATGAGGATGTTCTAATGAAATTGTTTGTCTTGAATTTTGTTGAGGAAGATGCTTATGATTGGTTTCATGATTAAGATGATTGTGAGTTTAAGACCATACATGATTTGATGCATGCATTTTTAGAGAGATGGGGGGATGATCAGGTTAAAAATTACATTGAATTGGTTGATGCTTTTATGGAAGAATGGAAGGAGAAGAAACTTCTAGATATAAAAACAAGCAGTTCAAATATTAAGATGGATGCTCCCATCGAGAAAGTGGTAGAGGATGTTGAAACTGCATAGTTCATTGATGTAAATCTGTTAAGAATCTCTGAAACACACCTTGCTAATACAAGTAATTACATTGAATGTTCAACTCCTATAGAACTAGAACTTCATAGTGAACAAGAAATGGAATTTGTCCTTGAAATTCCAGAGGAGCCCATAAATGAGTCATTGATTGATCAAGGGGAATTTGAGTTTGAAGTTATTGAAGATCCAGATAATTCAAATCCCCACCCGCCACCTGAGGAACCCATCTCCTCAGAAAATATATTCGACAATCTTGATGGAAACAATGAAGCAATGGCCTTGACAATTACACTTTCAACCCCTCACCCATCAGATGATTTAATACAAGATAATGGGAACATGGAAGGCAATTGCAGTTTACAAATTCCCAATTATTACAAACAGTGGTTGGCCTTCCACCATGATAGTCATATGCAAAAATTCACAAAAAATTTACAAAGTTGGCTAGACTTCAAAGTTGGGTGGAATAAATAAAGACCCATGTTTCTTGGATCGTTTATTCTCAAGAAAAACTCCAAGTTGATAAAACTTGGAAAATGATCTTCAACGAGTCACCCTGGACATGGACTTTTTAGACACTTGGGGTCTTACCTCATCCATAATGTGGTCGGTTAGAATTCTTTCCACCTTAGCCACTAGGATGGTGAGCCCCTACATATTTTGAGCAATGATCAACAAATCAAGCCATTTTTTCAAATGATGATCAACCTGGTGTCCAAAAGGCACCCTTTGTAACGTATCTCTAACATTTTCCCTTGATTCTTTCAGTTTTGTCATTATTTCATTTATGTATATAATTCATTGTATAGTAATTTCATTTATGTGATTGTTGTTAATAACATTTCATTTATTTAATTATTGCTTTCACACTTGTATTTATGTTGGATATTGGCGAGTACTTTGTTTTGTAGATTCTGAAGTTCTCGTATGCTCTCATTTCAAAGAAAGATCGAATATACGTCTCCATGTGGAGCCAGATGTTGACCACCAATTTTGACTAGGGGTCAACACCATTGTACCATGAAGCTATGTACCTGATCGTGCAATTATTTTTGAAGACTTATGTCTTAGCAGGGCATTTTTTGCCCTCGACACGTCTTTCTATGTAATCAGAATGTCCGCTCCCCTGCGTGGGATAATAAAGTAACAGGTTATCTTGAGTCATATTTTAATTAGTTTCCTATGACTTTATAATTAGGAAAGTCCTTTCATCGAGTGTTTTTTATCCTTATGTAATTTTAATTACCCTTGAGTTTTTCACTCACAATAATTCTCCAAAGTAGTGAAATGAGTTCTAATGATCGATCCCAATGGGTAACTAAGGTATAGGAATGTTGTAAATGACCATGCTAGACATTTCCTATAGTTTTGCATATTTTTTTCAAGTGTTGATATATACTTTTTAATTTATTAAAATTCTCCATTTAATGAGAATTTTAATTATTTTTTATTTTAAATGTAAAAATTTGATCCTTGGGGATTTTTATAGGGGTATGAGTACTCGAACCAAATGGCAGAAGACCCCCTACACCCTTGGACCAAGTTTTAATTTAATTGGACAAGTTTTTCTAGGTCATTGTCCATAAGGAGTCCAAGTCAGTTTAGACTCAACATTTAATTGCTTTTAATTGGCTAAGTAAAAAAACCAAAAATTGTAAAATTAACTAAAGTCATCAGAGAAAGTGGGGAAAGGTTTCCTAACCTTTTTCCTAAGTTGGAAAATTAATTTTCCACTTAAAGAACCCCCCCTTTCTTAACCAACAACTTAAAGTGGTGTTCCCTAGCTAAAAGTGCCCCCCCCTGCTTATTGGCATGTGGAAAATAAAAAATTTAAGTGGAAAAGTCACCTAAACCATAAGTGCGCCCCTCTTGGAGTCAACTTCATGTTTGATTAAGCGTAAAGGTGTTTTCTGTAATATATCAGATATAAAAAGTATGCATAACAAAAATGAAATGCTAGAGATGGCAGAATACAACAATATAACCAGAACAATCACCACAATAACATTGAAATGATATAAGAATAACAACAAAAATAACACTTTGATTCTAAGAGCAATGTTCACGGGCCTCTTCGAGGGTGCAACCTCCATTCTAGCAGAGCTCTATTACAATAATATCCAAAACTAGGGTTCTCATACCCTCGACTCCTATTTATACTAAACATGTCTATCAAAATAAGCATCTAGAGGAAGATCCTTCTAGAAGCAAAAGATTCTATTAGGTCTTCTTACATTCAAATTATTCTATTTTATTGCAAGGCCATATTAATATTGACCTTTATTACATCCAAATATATTGTTCTACCTATGTGTGGGTTAGGACCCTAACATGTCCTCCCCCTTAAAAACAACCTTGTCCTCAAGGCTTGAGATGTGGAAATTGCTGCAGAATGGTAGCTGGTTCCCAAGAGGCATCTGCTGGAGTTGTATCTTTCCACTGGACTAACACTTCCTTGATAGTTCTCTGACACAGGTGACGCTCATGCTGGTCCAAAACTGCTTGTGGCTATAGCCAAATGGATCCTTCTTCGGCTAACTTGGGAAGGTTGGTTTGAATTTGGCACTTAGTTCCAATCACCTTCTTTAAGCATGAAACATGAAAAACAGGATGTAGCTTTGAATGACTGGGCAAATCTAACTGATAGGCCACCTGTCCCACACGCTTGAGAACGGTATAAGGATCATAAAATTTGGGCGCTAGCTTCTGACAATGCTCGGCCTTGAGAGAATTTTTCTTGTAAGGTTGCAGTCGAAGAAACACCTGATCCCCTTCTGCAAATTGACGTTCAGAGCGACCTTCATTTGCTTGTTGCTTCATGCGATTCTGTGCCATGACCAAATTCTCTTTGAGGGTACGGAGAATAGCCTCTTGAACTGTAAGTGTTTGATCAACCGACTGGACCTTCGAGACACCAGGTAAGTATGAGAGAACTGAAGGTGGCTTCTGTCCATATACCTCTTCAAAAGGAGTCATGCGTGTAGCTGTATGGTATGAAGTGTTGTACCACCATTCAACTAGGGGTAACCATTGAACCCACTGATTTTTCTTTTCCGAGGCAAAACACCTCAAATATGTTTCCAAACACTTGTTGACAAATTCCGTTTGACCATCACTTTGGGGATGATAAGCTGTGTTGAGATTCAATTGGGTGCCTAATAGCTTGAATAGTTCTTGCCAAAAATTGCTTGTGAAAGTTGGGTCGCGATTAGAAACAATAGAGTGCCGCATGCCATGAATCTTGAAGACCCGATCCATGAAAATTTGAGCCACCGTGGATGTTGTAAATGGGTGTTGAAGAGAAAAAAAATGAGCATACTTGGAAAGACGATCAACAACCACCATGATGACTGATTTATTTCCCGATTTGGGTAAGCCTGTAGTAAAATCCATAGAGATATCCCTCCAAATAGCAGGTGGAATCAGAAGCGGTTGTAGTGTGCCCAGATATTTGACTGTTTCTCCCTTGTTGCGTTGACACACATCACATTCAACGACAAAATTACGAATGTCCTGTTTCATACCATCCCAGAAAAAAGAACGTTTGACCCTGTCATAGGTTTTGGTGAACCCGGAGTGCCCTGTTGTGGGTGTAGCATGAAGCTCAGAAAGTACTATGGATTTAAGATTTGATTGTTTACTTAAATACAAATGACCTTTGTATCGAAGCTCATCATGGAGCCAAGAGTACCTTGGGGAAGCTGGAGCATTGGATTGCAATTGTTGGATCAGATGCAAACTTTTGGGATCTTGTAGCCATTCCTGGCAAACGGCTTGGAGCCAATCTGGTACAATGAAAGAAAGGGAAAAAATGGATCCTTCGTCTTCATATTTTCGGGGAAGTGCATCCACAACCATATTGTCTCTTTCTTTCTTGTAAATGATCTCACAATCATATCCAAAGAGCTTAGTCACCCATTTTTGTTGCTCTATGGAGGAAATGCGTTGTTCCAGAAAATACTTGAGGCTTTGATGGTCTATCTTAATTTGGAAGCGTTGCCCCAATAGATAAGGGCGCCACATATCAACGGTATGCATAATAGCCAACATTTCATTTTCATAGATTGATTTGCCCAGATTTATTTCAGATAGTTGCTCGCTGGTAAAGGCCAAAGGCCGACCCTTTTGCATAAGGACAACACCAATCCCTTTCCTTGAAGCATCACATTTCAAGACAAAAGTCTTTGTGAAATCAGGAAGGGCCATGACTGGAGTGGTGTACATGGCCATCTTCAAGGTTTGAAAATCTTGAGCAGCGGCTGGAGTCCAAGTGAAAGAGTTCTTTTTTAGGAGAGTAGT
Organism: Picea engelmannii; assembly: GCA_009831015.1. Lineage (NCBI taxonomy): Eukaryota > Viridiplantae > Streptophyta > Pinopsida > Pinales > Pinaceae > Picea > Picea engelmannii. Next base: position 832,491 of record ML778731.1, on the reverse strand, counting down.
GAGAGGTGTTGCAATCTTTCCATAATTCTTAACAAACTTGCGATAATAACCCGTTAAGCCCAGAAATCCACACAAGCTTTTGAGAGTCTTTGCATGAGGCCAGTCTTGCATAGCTTCAATCTTTTTAGGATCCACCCTGACGCCGTCCTTGCCAACCAGATGACTCAAGTACTCTACTTATGATGCGCCAAAAGCAAATTTAGACTGTTTTAGGAAAAGTTGGTGCTGAGAGAGTAGATGGAGAACTCTATTCACATGAGCAAGATGGTTTGTCGAGGTTTTGCTATAGATGAGGATATCATCAAATAAAACTAAGACAAAATGACGTAGAAAATGACGGAAGACATGATTCATGAGGCTTTGGAAGGTGGAGGGGGCATTACACAAGCCAAAGGGCATGAACAAAAACTCATAGTGGCCGTCATGAGTTCTAAAGGTAGTCTTGGGAATGTCTACCTCTTTCATACATATTTGGTGGTAGCCCGAATGAAGATCAAGTTTAGTTAAGAATTGGGCGCCACTCAATTCATCCAGGAGGTCATCAATGACAGGAATGAGAAATTTGTCTTTAATGGTAAGTTTGTTGAGGGCACAAAAGTCAATGCACATTCGCCAAGAACCTTCTTTATTCAGGACCATGACCACAGGAGAAGAGTAGGGGCTCGTACTAGGGCGGATAACACCTGCATTAAGGAGTTCCTGGACCATTTTCTCAATTTCATTTTTTTGGGAAAAGAGGTGATGATACAGACGGATATTGGGAGGAAGGATTCCGGGTACAAGGGGAATGGAATGATCATGAACACCATGGGAAGGAGGGAGTCCCTAGGGAGTGGAAAATACCACTTGATGTTTAGAAAGGATGGCTTGGAGGTCTTGCAGCACCGAGGGTGTCTCTATGGCTTGTATGGCATGGAGTTGGGCAATAACACCAGAATGAACTTTTTAAAGAAGTTTTTTCATGCGATGGGAACTAATGATCTCAGGTGAACCAACGGTGATGCCTTGGAACTTATATCGGTGGCCCTCCTGGTCAAATTGCATGGTTAATTCCTTAAAATCCATGAGAATGGGACCCAAAGTCCTTATCGAGTCTGCACCCAACACAATGTCACAACCGTTCATGTCGATAGCAAACCTATGAGATTTCAGGTGGTAATCACCAATTTGGAGACACACATTTTCACAATGCCCTCCACATTTCATGGAGCCACCATTGGCAATCATGATTTGGAAATTATTGATGGCATGGATGTAGCAATGAGTTTCTTGGGCAATGCGGCGATGAATAAAATTATGGGTTCTTCCACTATCAAGAAGAATGACGACCTTCCGATGCTTGATGTAATCGATTAGCTTGAGGGTTTGGGGAGTGGAGAAGCCAGTGAGAGCATTGAGGGAAATGATCGGTTTTACTTCAGGAGGGTTTGAGGGAGGGGTTATGTCAGTGGTTTCAGGTGACTCAGACACAAGGGGAGTTTCAACATCCTCTTCCAAAATATCCTCGGAGATGGCCATAAAAAGATTTTGTTCCTTACACTTGTGTCACGGGAAATATTTGTCATCACAATTATAACAAAGGCCTTTGAGTTGGCGTTCAACCATTTTAGCCCTGGTCAATTTTTGGATCTTTAGTGGAACAAAGGGAGTAGTGGGATTTACTGGTTTAGGGCGAGGGATAAAGGAGGGTTTTCGGTTTTGAGAAGATACAACCTGTTGTGCTTCTTTATCTCTTTTAGTATCCTCCACCTAACTCTGAAGTTGAGACATGAGGACATGGGCCCAAATCTCATCCTTTAGGCCATTGATAAAACACTCTCGGAAAAAGGCATCAGACATGCCCTCTATCCGAAAAGCCAGGCGCTCAAAGGAAACTATAAAGTCTTCCACTATTCCTGATTGTTTCAACTTTGTCAAACGACCCAAAGGGTTGGTGTCAGTGTCAAAGCGTTCATAAAGCTATGCCACAAAATGCATCCAAGCAATATACCCTTGACGATAAGTTTTTCTCCATTGCCACCATTGCCAACGTTCTTGATCTAGATGGAGAACACCATACCGGAGTTTGGCCAATTCATCTGTAATTTCATATAAAGAGAAGTAATATTCCATTTGGGTTACTCAACCAGTGGGGTCCAAGCCATCAAATTTGGTCACATCCACTTGTGGAAGGCATAGGTCACGTTGAAAGTGATGGTGTTGAAAGTTATGGGAATGAAATGAATGTTCACCTTCAGTATGTGGAGGTGAGTCATAGGAAGGGTTATCTGTAGGGATATGCAGCTTGGTACAGAGTGTCGAAAAGACAGATTCAAGATGGGTGGTCAGGTCTTGTTTGATTTCCTCCATTGAGGACTGCATGGTTGTATTGATGGTGACAACATTGGCACTGAGTTGTTTCACTTCTTGTTGGGTCTCGGTGAGACTAGATTTCAAGGTATTGAAGCGAGCTTCCAAGTCTTGGCTACGGGTATGGACCATGAGGATGAGGGAACAGAAAAGGGGCAGGTGGGGTAAAAGTTTTTGCCGAAAAATGATATGTATGAATGTGATAAGGGCGAAGAGATGAATCCAATGGAATAGGTCTCAAATAATGGTGAAATATTTTCTAGATATATATATATTTAACACCTGCGGAGTTATACTCCGGTCTGAAGAATACTGCAGTGATGAAATGCCCAAATGCTTAACCAGGAAGAAATGTGTAGTTACTTGGCAACCCAAACACAGTTGCGCGACAATAGATCTTGTCTATTTTAATTTGTTTATGTTTCTGTCCCCAAGGGTTAGGTATTCAAGGGTTCTACAGACAAGGGTTTGCCTTGTGCTATAGCTCTCTGATATACGTGTGGGGTCCAACAGTAGTACTCGACCCAATATCTCAGGGCACTAACTAAGGAATCATGGCACTAACTAAGGAGGATAGCTCGTACCCTTAGCCGTACTACTCGACTACTCAGGTACTAGAGAGTATTTTCCTGAGTGCTGTTATCGGTGGCACTATAGTAGTCAGGCGACCGATCGGTTTATCTAAAGAGGGCTTCAGGAAATCTAGGCCGATCCGTACACAGGTGCTGTCTGATGCGCTACCACTTAAAGGGGTACCGACAGGGGTTACAAGGGTGGCCAATAGACGTGCGGTTAAGAACCACTTGTATTTCCTGTATGTATGAATCTCTCAACCGCGGGTTTATGCGCGTAACGACAGATCTCTGTGGCTTAAAGACGCCATAATATGTCTCTACCCTGAAAAAAAAATTACCCTCAATTTCTGCCAAGGAAAGTGCTCTGTAATATACCAGATATAAAAAGTATGCAGAACAGAAATGAAATGCTAGAAATGGCAGAATACAACAATATAACCAGAACAATCACCACAATAACACTGAAATGATATAAAAATAACAACATAAATAATACTTTGATTCTGAGAGTAATGTTCACGGGCCTCTTCAAGGGGGCAACCTCTAGTTGAGAAGAGCTCTATTACAATAATCTCCAAAACTAGGGTTATCATACCCTTGACTCCTATTTATATTAAATATGTCTATCAAAAGAAGCATCTAGAGGAAGATCCTTCTAGAAGTGGAAGCTTCTATTAGGTCTTCCTACATTCGACTTATTTTATTTTATTGCAAGGCCTTATTAATATTGAACTTTATTACATCCGAATATATTGTTCTACCTATGTGCGGGTTAGGACCCTAACATTTTCCCCCTTTTCCCCTCACCCCTCAAACCCTAACCCACTCCAAAACCATAAAAGTGCACCCTAGTTGATTGCGTCTTCTATCTTGTATGTGTGACACTTAGAGCTCATCCAAGATAGACTTTTCCTCGCTCCCAAGTATAAAAGAAATCCTACCCCCTCTCATTTTCACATATTTCCTCAATGCAACTCCACTATGCCCAAATTTCTCCCATCTCTTTCCCCTTTCTCTCCATTTTTTCTCATGGTCTTTGGTGCCATTTGATAAGTTCTCTTGGGTAATAAATTTTTTTGAAGCTTTGGAGAATATATTGGTCTCTTGGAGTATTCTTGGAGCCCTTCTTTTGTCGTGTATGAGGTAACATTGATGCTAGTTATTTCCTTGCATTTCCTTCCCTTCATCTCCATTTGAAGACCCAAACAACATATTTTGCTTGGGATAGGTTGGTGATAGTATTATCACTAGTTTTTTGTGGGTTGTTTCTATTTTATTTACAAAGTATTTTACAAATATATAGAGCATTCTCACCTTCTTGTGTGTTTTGTAGTAAGGGTTTGCAAAATATTCAGGTTTCCTAAGGCCTTTGAAAGTGGATTTCAGATCTGGAAATCATTTCTTTCAAGCCATTCCAAGCTTCTAAAATATTTTGTTCTATTTTCACCCATCATTCATCAGTTTTCTTTACTATCTTTAATCTAAAATATGCAATCTAACATATATTTTCATGTTCAGATTTTTTGTTTCAAATTTTTGAATATCATATTTTCAAAAACTCATTTGTTTGAGCCATTTTTAACATTTTCCAGCAAGAATAGCTTGTTGTTTTTGCAGGTTTTAAAGATGATTTCAACATACTTTCCCCTCAAAACACTTCAAGAAAGCTTACTAAAGCTTGGGCATCAAACCTTTTCTCTCTTTATCTTCTCAACATTGTAAGCATCCCAAGAGAGTCTCTTGGGCTTGCATTCTTTCACTTAAAGTTAAAAATCTGTATTGTAGATTAGTTTAGTTGCCTACACCTTGAAAAGTGATTTGGCTATGCCAATCCATGCAATCTTGTAAGGCTAGATCACTTTAATTTTTTTTTTTTTCATTTCATCGTTTGCCCCACTTCTCTCTTAAAAAGAAGGTTGTGTGTCTATGCTTAATTTCCTTTCAAGTTATTCTTTATTATTTCACCCACCTTGGCATGAAACCGGTAGGCTTGTCCACCACCTTGTGTCATTGTTGTGATTTTGAGTAGTTCTTTATTTCTTTTTCCCACCTTTGTCATTAAGGAAAAATTGTGTGGTTATGCTCTTGCTTCATTTCATTTCAAGTCATTCAATTATTTTAATTTGTTCCCACACCTTGCATTGTGCTTGGCTCTGCCAACCTTGCAATATCGTGAGGCTAGTTTAAGTCTTTTAAATTTTCTTAAATCAAATCTAGATTAATTAGGTTATTTTAGTTTTGATCTTGCTTTGGGAAATAATCATATCTAGATTAATTAGGAACCCAATCCATTACTTTCTTCAATCACCAACATAAGGTGACTTGGAAGGCAACAGGGGGTGGAAGTCCAGGACGACTTCACGACACTAAGTGTCCTCTCTGCTTGAGCGCCCAAGCATTCTGGATCTGACCTGTAGATCTAGGGAAGGACCTTGCTTGTCCTTCTTCTTGAGCGCCCAACATTTCCTTTTGGTTGAATGGATAGGGATTTGGGGTAGACACATAGTTTAGGCTTGTATCTCTCACATTCTAATTCCCCTTAACTAAAGATAGACCTAAAATCTTCTAAAATTAACTTACTACATTCACAACTTTTGTACTTTCAAGTTCAACTATCTTTTATTTAAGTTGTGCAATTTTTATTCAAGGCAATTTACTTTCATGTGTTTTACTTTCAAAGTAATTTTACTTTTCAAGTCATTTTAAGTTATCTCTTGTTGTGGATATTTCATGTATTGATGTTTCATTGCTTATTTGGTTAAAGTATTCTTTATTCTTTTGGATATAGTTGTATAATCATTTAGTTGTTCATTTCATTGTGTGTGTATATATATATATATATATATATTTCATGTTGTATTTCTATTTGTAGATAATATTCATAATTGGTTTAAGTGTAAAGCAATTTCTTTTATCCATTGTGGATATCCCATAGCATAATTTATTTTTGTATAATTGTAATTTGTTGTATCTCTCATTGACTCCATTTATTTATCATTAGGCACCAATCTTAATATTATTTGGTGAATAAGGGGCATGCTTGTGTTACACATTATTTTCGTCATCCCTATGACCGTTAATGATGTAAACCTATCTGTAGTCTTCAGAGGGGTCAGTGGCCTGAGTTCCTGAAGAAAGAAGGGAGAAGAACTTTTCCTGAGAAAATGAAGTTGCATTTTCCTTTGTAAAAAACCTATAAAAAGGAAGTTCGCAGGCTGCCTATGTATTAGGGTGCGAGAATGCTTGATTCTCGCAGGCTGTCCACACTTATGGTGCGAACTGTTCGCAGGCTGCTCTATAGGCAGGGTGCGAGAATGCTTACACGTGGGAAAAACGAGCGTTTTCTCGAATGTTTTAGAAGGAGAAACTTCCATGGTGAGGTGGCATCCGAATGGTTTGGATCTTACTCGCTTTCATGATTTAGTGGGATCATCCTAACCTCCTCACCTTATCCTCTTCAACTTATAAAAGGAGAGGAGCTCTCATGGAGAAAGTTAGCTTTTTCAGCTTTTGTGCTTTTGGGATTGGCTAAGTGGTTTTTGGCTTGGGATTGTTAGCTTGGTTAGAGTGGCTTTGAGATTTTCTTTGTCAAGATAGATTGTGAGTAGCTATTAGATCCATGGTCTCAGAATCCTTGGAGCAAGAAGTGTGTGGGGAATGAAGGACAGTTGGAAGGGACCTTACGACATCAAGGCCATGGTTGTAATATCTCATTCACATTTAATATGATACAGTAATATGATTCTTTCCTATAAAGCTTGTTGTGTTTTATTGTATGATTCCTTGATCACATACATAGGTTTATATTGAGTTTATGCTATTACTATCACTTTGGTTGGTTGTGTTCTTTTGCAGGATCATCATTGTATGAGCGTTGGAACGGAGCTAAGATGGCGATGGTGAGAGGAAGCGACATTTAAATGGTATGTCACCCATCCCTCTTTGGTTAGTAAATTCAATATCTAAAACTTAAGGAAAGCATCATGTTCTGATGTGTTTTGTTCTAGATCTAGATGGATCTAAGGAGATCAGTTAGTGTCTGCACCTACTGATTTGTCTGATAACAACTTGTCATTGAAGAGTTGCATTGCATTGACTGCTTGTCATTTGGGTTAGGTCTCCCTAATATAAGAACGAAAATTAACTCCTAGATATTTTAATCAACCTTAACATAGTTAAGTAGGGTCTACCCCTCGTGGCTTCCCTAGGAGTGAGCCTAGATGGAAGAAGTCCAAATCAAGGTGACAATGGGTTTGGACTTAGACTTGTGCCTTCAAGGACACACCAAGTGGGTTGGAGACTTCTCCACGTTAATAGGTGTGTATAAGGACATCAACATCTTTCGCGTTGTTGCCGGGGTAAGTCTATTATCCTTGGTTAATTAGAAAACTCTAATTAATTCTTTAAAAAAGTAAGTAATAAATTTTTCCCTAAATTTTTTAACATGAGTTGTGTTATTCGACATTGCTTACTCTCCAAGTGGCCACTCCATTTGATCATTCTTTGAGGTATACTACTAGGATCAATCGAGAAGGATTGGTTTATTTCTTTCCTGAACCTGAAAAGGTGTATATGAGGAGAATAAACATACATTCTCCTTGTAGGCTACCTGAAAGTCTCGGAGAAGAAGAAATCTCTGATATACATCTCTCGTTTGTATATAATAATCCTACAACGTTTTCTTTTCCTTTTTGTTTTTTCTTTGTTTGATGCTTCTTGTTTTCTTAGAATAAACTTGATCATCTAACAACTCCACTCCAAAACAATTTGACAAAGTATTCTTTAAGAAGGAACTCACACTTGCTTAGCTTCATCCTTGAATTTGAAAGGGTTTTTGGAGGAAGTTAGACAAGTTTTCTTTTTGTAGAATCCTTAATAATCTTTGGGTCCTAGACTTTTTCTTTTTCAATGGGTTTAGATAAATTTTATGATCCTATTGATTTTTCAAGAATAATTGTTTATCCTCATGAACTTCTTGAAATAGCTATTGAAAACTTGCTTGATTTTCGTAATTATGGTGATGCTAATGCTCACATCAAAGCCTTTGGGTGGTGTATTAGTGAATGGTGTGATCCAGATGTTGATGAAGATGTTCTAATGAAATTGTTTGTCTTGACTCTTGTTGAGGAAGATGCTTATGATTGGTTTCATGATTAAGATGATTGTGAGTTTAAGACCATACATGATTTGATGCATGCATTTTTAGAGAGATGGGGGGTTGATCAAGTTGAAACTTACATTGAATTGGTTGATGCTTTTATGGAAAAAAGGAAGGAGAAGAAACTTCCAGATATAAAACAGACAGTTCATATATTAAGATGGATGATCCCATCGAGAAAGTGGTAGAGGATGCTGAAACTGCAGAGTTCATTGATGTAAACCAGTTAAGAATCTTAGAAGCACACCTTACTATTACAGGTAATTACATTGAATGTTCAACTCCTATAGAACTAGAACTTCACAGTGAACAAGAAATGGAATTTGTCCTCGAAATTCTAGAGGAACCCATAAGTGAGTCATTGATTGATCAAGGGGAATTTGAGTTTGAAGTTACTGAATATCCAAATAATTCAAATATGTAACACCCTGTTTCCCCCAGTCTATAAAAATAACTATATGGGGCAAGAACTATGGCAAACTCAAAGACGTGAATGTTTGATTTGACAAACCTTTTTATGAAAGGTTGATAAATGTAAATTATGTTATGAATATGTGTTGCATGGCTGCTGGGAGGGGGATGTGCTAAAAGAGATCACGATGGCTAATGAGAGGTGGTGGAAGGGACCTGAAATGGTTGCGTTAACTTCCACCGAGCCAGTACCGTACTGGTTTTACTTGTTCAAAGACCAAAGAAACTCTCTGACCCCATAATGGATTTTTCGTCAGATTGGTAGGTGGGGAGGCTCGTCAAGAGTTAATGAGGGGATGGGGGTGAACCTCCCATCTGTAATAGCTCCCAGACCTGACCGCGGACGGGGAAATTTGCGCCACACACAATCTTGCAGAGAAAAGGCAAGAGAGGAAGTGTGGTAAGAGGGAGAGAGAATGCATGTGATAGGGATAGCAGGGAAGAACTGGAGAAACTGTGGAAACACAGGGAGTTCTGAACAGAGGAGAAGGAGAGTAACCTTCGTCCTTGACTTTCGTTGAGCCGGAAGTAGAAAATTGAACCTCAAGCATCGTGGTCTATCTTGGGGGTGGCTAGTAGTAAATCTGTTTGGAGCCACTGTGCCTACAGTTGGGTGGAAACGAGCACCCTCTCAGCAGTTGCGTCACACCTGGTGTTTTCTAATAAGTGTTATGTCTTGTATTTTTGAATTGAATACATGCTCATGTTTATACGCTCATAAATGGTTTCTGTATGGAATTGTTTGCCTGTGTTTTGATTTGGAGACAAGGGATACATGCTTATACTTATATGACCATAATCGGTCTATGTATAGAGTGAGTAGGTTCAAAATATGAGTCTGTTCCCTTGAGAATTGTCCTATCTACTTGGCTCGCGCTATGCCCTGGTTTAATTTCCCGAAGGCACTTCTCTCGGGATGTTTCCTCGCACTCCAGAGTCGGAGTGAGTTCCTTGAAAGGACTACCATGATAGTAAACCCACGAGTTTACTTTACCCCTACCACCGAATTTATAGCTCGGCGAATTAGGAAGACTTTTACTTAGGTCACTAAGCCTAGGGATAATTTACCCAAGAACTCTCTAAAATATCTGTAGGAGCTCTATTGCTCGTCGACCTTAACCTTTGCATAGGCAGGAGGGTGGACTTGACAACGTCCTGAAAGTCCCGGAGTATTTGGACTTGTTCATTGGCATTTCGACATTTCGGCACCCGGGAAACCAAAGGGCAAGACCTTTCGTTGTCGCATGTCACAAAGTCCCGGTATGCGAAACTCCGAATTAGCTTAGTGTGAATAGGTTTCGACATTTCGGTGTTTCGACACCCGAGAAACCAAAGGGCAAGATCCTTCGTCGTCGCAAGTCATGAAGTCCCCATATGCGAAACTACGAATTAGCTTAGTGTGAATAGGTTTCGACATTTCGGCACCCGGGAAACCAAAGTGAAAGACCCTTCGTCGTCGCAAGTCGCGAAGTCCCGGTATGCGAAACTCTGAATTAGCTTAGTGTGAATAGGTTTCGGCATTTCGGCGTTTCGACACCCAGGAAACCAAAGGGAAAGTCCCTTCGTCTTCGCAAGTCACGAAATCCTGGTTTACGAAACTCCGGGAGGATCTGGACCGTCCATCAGAGGAGACGCGTGGTGAGCGGTCAGAGTTCGGGGAAAGCTCTGAAACCCCGTAAGCCATTGGATCTCGTAGGACAGCAAGGGGGTTAAGGCTGAGTGTCCTTCAATGCCCTTAAGCTCAAGAGGGATAGTGACCGTCAGATCCAAATCAACGAGGTTCGATGATCTCCTACACGAAATTCCATATTAGAATTCGGGGATTTGAGTGACAGGAGTTCTGGAGTCGTTTCATCGTGAACTCCCGGTTCACGAAACTTCGAAGATATTTGCAGCCGTCGATCTCAATGAAAGGGACGATTTCGGGTTTCGGGGTTTGAAGAGTCGAAAGACTCGACTCGCTTGCATTTCGAACTCCCGGTTATCGAAGTCCCGATACGGCCAGGACCGTCGGATCAGGGAGGAGATTGCAGCCGTTGATCTCAACGAAGGGACGATTTCGGGGTTTGGGGTTTGAAGAGTCAAAAGACTGGACTCTCGGGCATCGCTGAGTCGCGAAATGCAAAAAGCGCCTCTTGGCTTAGCCCGAGGTCATAATCGATGATCACATGGAGGCGAAGCCCGCGCTTGGTGCTTGAGTTGTACATGACGGGTTTTCAATGAAAGAACCGACAGATTGGTTTAGTGAAGGTTCCGACAGGAAGAGCTAGCCTGCGCTAGGACCTCGTAGGAATTTGAGGATTCTGTCCCTCGAGAAAGAAAGGAGAAAGAGGCAAAAAAAAGAAAAAAACCTATTATGCCGTAGTGGGTGTGTGACAAATTGGTATCAGAGCATGGTTACAACACTTGGCCTGCTTGGGCTCATGGGAAAGTTGCACAGGAACTCCATCTGAAGTACTCTTAAAATGAGTAGCTCTCTACCCTAACCCCCCTTATCAAAAGTCGAAGTTAAGAATGAAAATTCCTATTGTGTGTATGCATTTGAAAAATATGAATTATGCATTGATTGTGAATGAATATAATGTTGACTAACAACAAGTGTTTTTCTTGCACAACAAACAGATGATCAACCGCGGGAAACTATAGACGCATAGAATGGTGATGCACCACGAAGTGGGTGATGGCTCCCACAATAGAGATGAAGAGTTTGACGAAAGGAGAGCGGTAGAAACCCCTCCAAATCTAGCTGAGACTGTGAGAAACCTCATTGTCGAACTACAGAGCTACAAGGGCGACAACAAGAGGTTGATAAAAGAGCAAGAGAAGCAAACGAAGATTAATGCAGTCTTGCTGCAAAGCTTATCCGACATACAAAGACAATTGCAACATGGACCTGACACCAGTCACGCAGACCAACGACAGACAAAGAGAAGTTGAAGCCCACCTGGGATACGGAAATGCGGCCCTTTAAGTGGCCACATTGGGAGGAGCACATCGAGAAAGGTTCACCCCAGAGATAAGGGACAAGTGTCGGATGATTCCTCTAGAAAGGAAACTAGCGACTCATGATCTATGTGACCCATGATCTAGAGCTTGCCGCCATAGTGCACGCCTTAAAAATGTGGAGACATTACTTCCTAGGAAGGAAATTTGTACTTATGACAGACCACTGTGGATTGCGATATTTGTTTGACCAACCAAAGCTCAATGCCAGACAAGCTAGGTGGATGGCCCTCCTTAGTGAGTTTGATTTTGAAATCAAACATTTTAAAGGAAAGGAAAATAAGGTGGCCGATTCCCTTAGCATAAGTATGAAAAAAATTCACCTGGTAGCAGTAAGCACCTGCGAGACGAATGTCAAAGAAAGAGTCAGGAATGCACAAGAAACAAACACATTCTTCCGGACCATGACCTCGTATCTGGAGCAAGAACCCATAGGAATAAAGTATGAAGGCTACCAGATGATAGATGGAGGTTTTCTAACTTACAGAAACATATTGTATATTCCAGATTGTGACGACTTGAAGATGTTCATAATGGATGAACTACATAAAAGACCATATACTGGTCACCTAGGATATCAAAAGATGATCACAGCCACTAGGAAACAATTCTATTGGCCTGGGTTAAAGAAAGACATAGCTAACTATTTAGCTAAGTGCCTAGAGTGCCAACAGGTTAAAGCAGAACACCGGCACCCAGCAGGATTATTACAACCTCTACCAATCCTAGAATGGAAATGGGAAACCATTTCCATGGACTTCATCACCGGATTACCAACATCGACCAAACATAATGACGCCATCATGGTAGTGGTGGATAAATTGAGCAAGTCTGCCCATTTTATCCCCGTCAAATCGACTTGGAAGGCAATAGATATCGCCAGCATATTCATGAAGGAGATATTCAAACTACATGGTATGCCTAAAGAGATCGTGTCTGACAGAGACACGAAATTTACTTCCAATTTTTGGAAATCCTTGATGGTTGGTCTGGAGACCAAATTACTGTTTAGCACAGCCTATCATCCTCAAACCGATGGACAGGCGGAAAGAGTGAACCAAATATTGGAAGACATGCTAAGAATGCATGTAATGCATCAACCCAAGAAGTGGGAAGATTACATGCCCCTGGTGGAATTTGCTTACAACAACGGCTACCAAGAATCCTTGAAGACGAGTCCCTTCGAAGTCCTCTATGGTAGACCGTGCAACACTCCAGTCAGTTGGAGTAATCCCGTAAACATAATTAATATTGGACCCGACATTCTGAAAGAAATGGAACAACAAGTGATTCAGATAAAATAGAATCTGAAGGTCGCTCAGAATAGATAGAAAAGTTACGTTGATCGAAAGAGAACTCCAAGAGAATTCAAGACGGGAGACCACATATATATCAGAGTTAGGCCCAGGAAGAGTTCCCTGAGGATGGGCGCTTGTGCCAAATTGGCACCTCGGTATTGCGGACCCTTTGAAGTTCTAGATAGAGTGGGACCTGTAGCCTATAGGCCAGCACTTCCTCCCACAGTAAAAGAACATAATGTTTTCCATGTTTCATTATTGAAGAAATATGTACATGATTCTAATCATATAATTGACTGGTCTGTGATCTAGGTGGAACCGGAGGGAGAATTCCTACCAGAACCTCAATGCATACTGGATAGAAAGGAAACCCCACTCAGGAATCGAACCATTACACAGGTCAAGGTGCAGTGGAAACATTTTGGCCCAGATGAGGCTACCTGGGAAATGGAAGATGCCATGAAACAGACATATCTGATTTTGTTTACTTCTGTACATACACGTCATATTGATAGATAGAACATCGAGGACGATGTTCCTTTAAGGGGGAGGGAATTGTAACACCCTGTTTCCCCCAGTCTGTAAAAATAACTATATGGGGAAAGAACTATGGAAAACTCAAAGACGTGAATGTTTGATTTGACGGACCTTTTTATGAAAGGTCGATGAATGTAAATTATGTTATGAATATGTGTTGCATGGATGCTGGGAGGGGGATGTGCTAAAAGAGACCACGATGGCTAATGAGAGGTGGTGGAAGGGACCTGGAATGGTTGCGTTAACTTCCACCGAGCCAGTACCGTACTTGTTTTACTTGCTCAAAGACCAAAACAACTCTCTGACCCCGGAATGGATTTCCCGTCAGATTGGTAGGTGGGGAGGCTCCTCAAGAGTTAATGAGGGGATGGCAGTGAACTGCCCATTTGTAACAACTCCCAGACCTAACCGCGGATGGGGAAATTCGCGCCACACGCAATCTTGCAAAGAAAAGGCAAGAGAGGAAGTGTGGTAAGAGGGAGAGAGAATGCATGCGACAGGGATCGCAGGGAAGAACTGGAGAAACTATGGAAACACAGGGAGTTCTGAATAGAGGAGAAGGAGAGTAGCCTTCGTCCTTGACTTCCATTGAGCTGGAAGTAGAAAATTGAACCTCAAGCATCGTGGTCTAGCTCGGGGGTGGCTAGTGGTAAATCCGTTTGGAGCCACTGAGCCTACGGTTGGGTGGAAACGGGCAACCCTCTCAGCAGTCGCGTCACACCTGGTGTTTTCTGATAAGTGTTATGTCTTGTATTTTTGAATTGAATACATGCTCATGTTTATACTCTCATAAATGGTTTCTGTATGGAAGTGTTTGCCTGTGTTTTGATTTGGAGACAAGGGATACATGCTTATACTTATATGACCATAATCGGTCTATGTATAGAGTGAGTAGGTTCAGAATACGAGTCTGTTCCCTTGAGAATTGTCCTATCTACTTGGCTCAGGCTATGCCCTGGTTTAATTTCCCGAAGGAACTTCTCTCGATAAGTTTCCTCGCACTCCAGAGTCGGAGTGAGTTCCTCGAAAGGACTACCATGATAGTAAACCCACGAGTTTACTTTACCCCTACCACCGAATTTATAGCTCGGCGAATTAGGAAGACTTTTACTCAGGTCACTAAGCCTAGGGATAATTTACCCAAGAATTCTCTGAAATATTTGTCGAAGCTCTATTGCCCATCGACCTTAACCTTTGCATAGGCAGGAGGGTGGACTTGGCAACATCCTGAAAGTCCCAAAGTATTCAGACCCGTTCATCGGCATTGTAGCATTTCAACACCCGGGCAACCAAAGGGCAAGACCCTTCGTCGTCGCAAGTCGCGAAGTCCCGGTATGCGAAACTCTGAATTAGCTTAGTGTGAATAGGTTTCGGCATTTCGGTGTTTCGGCACTCGGGAAACCAAAGGGAAAGATCCTTCTTCGTCACAAGTCACGAAGTCCCGGTATGCGAAACTCCGAATTAGCTTAGTGTGAATAGGTTTCGGCATTTCGGCACCCGGGAAACCAAAGTGCAAGACCCTTCGTCGTCGCAAGTCGCGAAGTCCTGGTATACGAAACTCCGAATTAGCTTAGTGTGAATAGGTTTCAACATTTCGGCATTTCGGCACCTAGGAAACCAAAGGGAAAGACCCTTCGTCTTCGTAAGTAATGAACTCCTGGTTCACGAAACTCTGGGAGGATCTGGACCTTCCATCAGAGGAGACGCATGGTGAGCGGTCAAAGTTCGGGGAAAGCTCTGAAACCCCATAAGCCATTGGATCTCGTAGGACAAAAAGGGGGTTAAGGCTGAGTGTCCTTCAATGCCCTTAAGCTTAGGAGGGATAGTGACCGTCAGATCCAGATCAACGAGGTTCATTGATCTCCTACACGAAATTCCATATCGGAATTCGAGGATTTGAGTGACAGGAGTTCTGGAGTCGTTGCATCATGAACTCCCGGTTCACGAAACTCCGAAGAGATTTGCAGTCGTCGATCTCAACGAAGGGACGATTTCAGGTTTCGGGGTTTGAAGAGTTGAAAGACTTGACTCGCTTGCATTTCAAACTCCTCGTTACCGAAGTCCCTATATGGCCAGGACCGTCGGATCAGGGAGGAGATTGTAGCCGTCGATCTCAACGAAGGGACGATTTCAGGGTTCAGGGTTTGAAGAGTTGAAAGAATGGAATCTCGAGCATCGCTAAGTCGCGGAATGCGAAAGGCACCTCTTGGCTTGGCCCGTGGTCATAACCGATGATCACATGGAGGCGAAGCCCGCGCTTGGTGCTTGAGTTGTACAGGACAGGTTTTCAATGAAAGAACCGACAGATTGGTTTAGTGAAGGTTCCGATAGGAAGAGCTAGCCTGCGCTAGGACCTCGTAGGAATTCCGGGATTCTATCCCTCGAGAAAGAAAGGAGAAAGAGGCAAAAAAAGAAAAAAACCTATTATGTCGTAGTGGGTGTGTGACAAAATGCCCACCCGCTTTCGGAAGAACCCATCTTAGAAAATATCTTTGACAACCTTGATGGAAGTTACAATGAAGCAATGGCCTTGACAATTACACTTCCAACCCCTCACCCATCAGTTGATTCAATACAAGATAATGGGAACATGGAAAGCAATTGCAGTTTACAAATTCCCAATCATTATGAACTGTGGTTAGCCTTCCACCATGACAGTCATATGCATAAATTCACAAAAAATTTACAAAGTTGGCCAGACTTCAAAGTTGGGTGGAATAAAGAAAGACACATGTTTCTTGGATCGTCTATTCTCAAGAAAAAATCCAAGTTGATAAAAATTGGAAGATGATCTTCAACGAGTCATCCCAGACAAGGACTTTTTAGACACCAGAGGTCTTACCTCATCCATAATGTGGTTGGTTAGAATTCTTTCCACCTTAGCCACTGGGATGGTGAGCCCCAATATATTTTAGGAATGGTGAACAACTCAAGCCATTTTTTCAAATGATGATCATCCTGGTGTCCAAAGGGGCACCCTTTGTAACGTATCTCTAACAATTTCCCTTGATTCTTTTAGTTTTTTCATTATTTCATTTATGTATATAATTCATTGTATAGTAATTTCATTTATGTGATTGTTGGTAATAACATTTCATTTATTTAATTATTTCTTTCACACATGTATTTATGTTGGATATTGGTGAGCACTTTTTTTTGTAGATTTTGCAGTTCTTGCATGCTCTCCTTCCAAACAAATATCAAACATACGTCCCCATGTGGAGCCAGATGTTGACAACCTATTTCGACTAGGGATCAACGTAATTGGACCTTGAAGCTATGTACCTGATGGTGCAATTATTTTTGAAGACTTATGGCCTAGTAGGACATATTTTCCCCCCGACACGTCTTTCTATGTAATCAGGATGTCTGCTCCCTTGCATGGGATAATAATTTAATAGGTCAACATGTGTCATATTTTAGTTAGTTGCCTAGGACTTTATCATTAGGGAAGTCCTTTCATTGAGTGTTTTTTATCCTCAGGTAATTTTAATTACCCTTGAGTTTTTCACTCACAATAATTCTCCAAAGTGGTGAAAGACGTTCTAATGATCGATCCCAAAGAGTAACTAAGGTCTAGGAATGTTGTAAATGACCATGCTAGACATCTCCTAAGGTTTTGCGATTTCCGTCAAGTTTTGATAGTTTTTTTTTAATTTGTTAAAATTCTCCATTTAATGGGAATTTTAATTAATTTTGATGTAAAATGTAAAAATTTGATCATTGGAGATTTTGATAGGGTAATGAGTACTCAAAACAAATAGCAAAGGACAACTTACACCCTTGGACCAAGTTTCATCTCAATTTGTAACACACTCGACCCCTAACTTCTCTTTTAAGGGGCGGGGCATCATAATTTCGTCTTTTCCTTAACTATCTCATCTCAAACCATCCCTCCAAGATGATTTATTCTCTTATCCTTACTCTTATATTTCTAACAACTGCTACTAGGCGCTAAACCGACCCTTGGTTTAGATCTTGCAACTTTCCGAAATTCTTTGGCATTCATTAGTTGAGGACCATGTGACGACCGCGTGGCCTCATCTCAATCGTCCCATCCCTAGTTTCCTACCTCTTGTAGGGAAGGCCTATCCATCAACCTATCCAACGAGTGGATTAGCCCTCGTCTAACACATAGGCTAGTTGGGAATTCGATGTTCTGAGATTTTTAACCGCTCTAACTCACAGTCTTATTGAAGCGGGAACTCCGAACTAGTAGGTCAGACAACCGAGACTCATCTCATATCAACGACCTATTTTACTTCGCTAATTCAGACTTCAAACATTTTAGCCACTCCAACAGGCATTTCTCTCGAAACGTGAAATCCAAACTCATAGATCAGACGGTTGAGAAGGATCCCAAAGGATCTAGAGATCCACGGTCTAGATCCCTTCTCGACTTCGTACTTCAGATGTTTTGGCCGCTCCAACTCGCATTTCTCACCAAGCGCGAACTCCGAACTCATAGATCAGACGGTTGGGATGGCTCCCAGGCATCCTTAGATCCAAGGCCCAGATTAACTTCGGGACTTCGGGGATTTTAACTCCCTTACAACGAACTTGCTCAATTCGCCGAACTCACGAAGTCTGAAGGACTCAAGGGGTTAACTCCCGCGTTCCTTCCTATATCCAACGGTCACAACATGCCTTGGATCTTCCAGAATAGATCTTGTCCGTTCACCTTCCTTACAAAGGATCTTACCCTTTCGATACTTGGATCTCGCTATCCTTCATGAGCTTTGTTAGCTTTGAAAGGATTAAGAGCGTTGCACTCTTTCTCTTGAACTTAACACTTGGAATAATTATTCCGCGCATCCCTTGTGCTCATTCATCAAGTCTAGAACTTAAGAGGTTCTCGACCTTTTCCCGCCTCATAGAGACTTCGTGCATATCCACACTACCTCTCTTGAGCTTAACAGACTTCGTCCTCCTAGAGACTCAGGGAAATTGGGAGTGTCGACGTGCACCCGTGAAAATCATGGCCAAGGTCGACGAACTCATAGTCCACTTGTTTTAACTTAAGCCACCACAGGGCTCGGGCATTTACGTATACAAATTAGACAATTCCGTACTTACTGAAATACACAATTTAAACAAGAATAAAGAGATACAGTATAACCATTGAGAAAACATGCACATCCCCGAGTCATTCACATGGTATCCAAATTTATTACATAGTTACAACTCGATTACACAGGGTATGAGAATACTTATCTATTATAGATTTCAGCCAACTAACTGATTGTGGGTGTGTGCCTTTCCTCTCAACCATAGGCTCAGAGGAATTCATTCTTAGCACTCTGACCACCCCCGTGCCAAGCCATGATATCACTAGGGAACTATGTTGTTAAGAACCAAACAACAATATAGCATAGAAAAACCTCAGGAAAAGTACTCAACGCTTTGAAAAAGAGATAATTTCAGATAATAAGCCTCTTCGAGGGGGCAACCTCCTTTTACCCCACTTAAATGTTCAAGTACAAGATGATTCAAAATGAAAATGTC